>CAJQUN010000082.1:0-600000 GCA_907163345.1 Haberlea rhodopensis
GAAAAAGCACCGAGCAGGGTTTTACCGAACAGCGCTAACCCTCCCGGTTTTTTCTGGTCAAAGATTAGCGGAAGGAGACCCGGGAATAACTAACAAATTACCGGGCGTGAATGCACGTGCAATAATGGGGCGCGGATTTCTCGGACGTGTGTGGGCTCCAGTTAAGCCACGATCAGAGGACATCGTGTTCGGATCTCCCGCGAGTCAATCACTAGGAATAGTCCTATAAATACCCGCGGATGTCATCACAGAAGGGGTTGGATTTTCTGGGCAAAAAGACTCCGAAGAGAGCAAACTTGAGTCTGTTCGGTTTTTTATAATTTCTATAACAGTAGTCGTGTAGTGTGTAAGTCATGAATAATTTTTCTTGTGTCAGATCATCTTGTAATCATCAATATTTATAGTGAAGCTTTATACTGGACTAGGTCCCGTGGTTTTTCTCTCAATTCGAGGGTTTTCCACGTAAAAAATCTTGGTGTATTCCTTTTATTTTTCGTAAACATTTAATTCTACCAAACACGTAAAATAACGGATCACATCATTGGCGTCGTCTGGGAACAAAAAGAGTAAAGACGTTGAAGCAGAGATTTTTCATCAAGAGTCCAAGGCGAAATGGTTAGAAGCAAAGGGCGAGGGCCAATGTCGGGGAGGGACAAACCACTGACTCCCCCACGTTCATGCCCAAACCAGAAGGGGCTGGAGAGGCTGGATCATCACAGAATGCTTCGCGAGTATTACCTACCCAAGGAATACCCATGGAACATTTAACTGAGGTGATTGCCAAAACTGTTGGAGAAGTTATGAAGCAATTCATGACTCCCCCCCCCCCCCCCCCCCCCTGTCAGAAGAAAGTAAAGAAGAGGAAGAAGATTCGACTTCTATAAAAAGAAGTCGGAGGAGGAGGTGGAAGAATCGAAAGATTTCCTTAATCGTTCAAACGATGAATAGATAGGTCTTTGCACCATCAAATGGAGGATCTAAAGGAGGAGCTACAAAGAATGCGCAATAAAATGGAAGGCCGTATTAACTCGGCAAGAAGAAGCACTCCATTCACTCCCCAGGTCATTGATGATCCTCTGCCTATTAATTTCAGAACTTTGAGTGTGGGGAATTATGATGGTAGCACAGATCCAGAAGAATATTTATCTCGATTTGAGAATGCCTCACTCCTTCATCAGCTGTCAGATGGGGTGAAATGTAGAGTGTTCTTGACTACTCTAGCCGGCGCTGCTCAGTCATGGTTCAATCAGTTACCATCAGGAATAGTGGATTCCTTTCCCAAATTCAGCTCGTTGTTCCTTCATCAATTCGCGAGCAGTAGAAGTGCAAGAGAACAGCCTTGAGTTTGTTCGGTCTCAGGCAGATGGATAAGGAGTCCCTGCGGGATTTTCTGAAAAATTCAATCAGGCATGCCTTGATGTTCCGCATGTGACATCTGAAATACTAGCCAGCGCTTTCAACCAAGGGTTGAGAGAGGGGGGGGATCTGTTCAGATCGTTGGCAAGAAGCCACCGTCAGATTATGATGAATTACTGGGACGTGCCTCTAAATATATTAATTTGGAGGAAGCGCAGAGGATGAAGCAGAAGAAGGAAATAAAAAATGGTGGTGAAGTCAATAGGAAGGAAGGCCATTGGAACAGCCCAGAGGAACTTTGATCAGTACCTACCGACGAGACCTTATCGGGAGGTAGCCATGAATCAAATTATGCCGAAGAGGGGTCGGGGGGGACCTTATGGAAGAGGAGTATTCCGAGGAGGAAGTGCCCGAGGAGGGAGTTTTCATGAAGGAAGAATGGATGTAAGGCGAGGAGCTGACGATGACTTGAGAAACAGTGCTCCTTTCCCCCGGAATAATGTTAAACCCGGGAGAGGAGTACTTCAGCCAGTTCCTTGGGCAGTACGGGGGGAAAGAGTGGAGGCAGGAAATCAAGTTACCAGGGAAAGAACCATGAGCAATGTTCCTAACCGAGGGACTATACATATAATTTCGGGAGGAACATCATGTGGAGATTCTAACCGAGCAAGAAAAAGTTATGCTCGAAAACTCGAAGTGTTATCCATTAATCCAAGTCATACTCAGGAGAGTCCTTCTATAGCTTTCGGACCTGCTGATTTACAAGGGATTTATTTTCCCCACGAGGATGCACTGGTAATTTCAGCCACAGTAGCCAACTATAATGTGCAAAGAATCTTCGTTGATACAGGCAGCTCGGCGGATGTGTTCTTCCTTAATACGTTGAAGCAGATGGAATTAGGAAGTATAGCTGTGCAAAAAGTAAATACTTCTTTGCATGGGTTTACTGGAGAAGCCATAAGTCCTATAGGAAAAGTGTCTTTACCCGTCACATTAGGAGAGGAGCCCAAACAAAGACGAAGATGATCACCTTCCTCATAGTGGATGCACCCTCCTCCTATAATATAATATTGGATCGCCCGACGTTAACGGCCTTCGAAGCAGTTGCTTCTACTTACCACCTTAAGATAAAACGGTAGGAGAGGAAGTGGGACAAGTACGAGGAAGTCAAAGTTCATCAAGAAAATGCTATGTGCAAGAGTTGAAGCAAGACAAAGGAAAAAATGGAGAAGATGGGGAGCGAGGAAGTAATAAGAGGAAACATGGACAGCCCGAGGAGGAGGAGCGGATAATCCCCGAGGAGGAATTCATGAGCATCGAGTTAGGTCACCCGGCGAAAATTACTCGCATTGGATCTAAGTTGGATCCCGAATTAAGGAAAAGGGTGATTGACTGCCTAATAGCTAACGTGGATGTGTTCGCTTGGAATTCCTCTGAGTTAATTGGGGTAAAACCAGAGATTGGCTGAGCATCATCTAAATGTTGATCCGGGTGCTCGGGCAATTAAACAGAAGAGAAGGCATTTCGGACCCGAGAAGGATGCCGTTATAGCTAAACAAGTGGAGGAGTTGTTGAAAGCAGGTCATATACGAGAGATTAGTTTCCCTACATGGCTCAAATGTGGTTCTAGTACCTAAAACGGGAGACAAGTGGAGGATGTGTGTAGATTTTCGGGACGTGAACAAAGCGTGTCCCAAAGATTGTTACCCATTACCGAGGATTGATCAATTAGTGGATTCTACTGCGGGACATGAGCTGCTATGTCTTATGGATGCTTATCAGGGATATCATCAAATCCCCTTAGGATCAGTCCAAGGTTAGCTTTGTCACAGCGGGAGGAACTTTTTGTTATGTCGTTATGCCCTTCGGATTAAAAAATGCTGGGGCTACTTATCAGAGACTGATGGATAAGATGTTCAAAGATCAAATAGGACGGAACGTGGAGGTTTATGTGGATGACGTCCTGATCAAAAGCAAGAAGGCCCAAAATCTGATAGAGGATATAGAGGAAGTCTTTGCCACTTAAGAAAATTTGGCATGAAGTTAAATCCTGCCAAATGTACCTTCGGAATTCATAGTGGAAAATTCTTGGGGTACATGGTGTGACAGAGAGAGGTGTGGAAGCTAACCCTGAGAAATCCGGCAATCCAAGAAATGAACCCTCCTCGGACCCTGAACGAAGTGCAAAGGTTAGCAGAAGAATAGCAGCGCTTAGTCGATTCATATCTAGATCGGCTGACAGAGTTTGCCTTTCTTCACCCTATCATGGTGGTAACGAGCACTCCTTAGGAAGGCTCTTGTCAAAAGCTGAAATTTCAGGGAGGATGGTGAAATGGGCCACAGAATTGAGCGAGTTCGATATTTCTTATCAGCCGGACTAGCATCAAGGCTCAGGCCTTATCTGATTTCTTGGTTCAAGTAACTCATACTCGCGAAGAAAAATATTGGAGCTATTTGTAGATGGGTCATCTACTCAGAAGGGAAGCGGGGCAGGAATTATACTGATCAGTCCAGAAGGAGAGGAAGTTCCATAGCTATTCAGTTCGGTTTTCATTCCTCAAACAATGAAGCCGAATTTGAAGCTCTCCTCTCTGGTTTACAAGTGGCATTAGACGCCGGAGCTCGGAAAGTAAAAGTGTTCATTGATTCAATGCTGGTTGTACAACAAGTAAATGGGGTGTACAAGGTGAAAGAAGAAAAGCTGAAAAAATATGTGGAGAAGGCTCAATTATTAGCGACTCAGTTCCAGGAGGTAGAGTTAAAGCAAATACCACGAGAGGATAATGACCGAGCAGATTCACTTGCAAAGTTGGCCAGCTCCATCCATGAGTGGAAGAACAGGAAAGTGCTGGTACAAGATCTTTTGGTCTCACACATAGCAATCAACAGTATAATGAATTTGGAGCCTTGTATCATATCTGATTGGCGGGAGCATCATCATTAAATTCTGAAATAGGGTGTTGCCGTTAGATCCAAAGGAAGCTACTCGGGTGAAGAGAATGGAGAGGCGTTTTGTGCTAGCAGAAGGTAAATTGTTCAAAAGGGGATTTTCAGTTTCCTTCTTGCAATGCACATCAACACAAGAGGGAGAACATTTACTAAGGAGATTCACGAAGGCTGTTGTGGGAATCATTCGGGAAGTAATATGTTATATCAGAAAGCCCTTCGGGCAGGATATTATTGGCCCAGTATGAGAGAAAATGCCGAAGACATTGTTAAAAATGTAACAGTTCCAGAAACATGCAAATTTATCTCACATACCCGCAGAGGTCTTAAATAGAGTATCACTTCCTGTCCCTTTGATCAATGGGGGATGGACATCGTCGGACCTTTTCCCTTGCCACGGGCAAAGAAAATTCCTCTAGTAGCAGTGGAATACTTTACGAAATGGGTGGAGAGCCGAGCCTTTAGCAAAAATAACTGAGGAGAAGTCATCAAATTCTTATGGAGAAGCATAGTATGTCGGTTCGGAATACCGAGGAGAATTAATTTCGGAATGGAAGGCAATTCCAGGGAAAGAAAATACAGGAGTGGTGCGAAGAGATGAAAATCAAGCAATATTCACGTCAGTAGCCTATCCACAATCAAATGGACCAAGTCGAAGTTATTACCGTATTCTATTACATGGGATTGAGGACGAAGCTGGAAGGGGCCCGGGGGGGAATGGGTAAATGAACTACCTGGAGTCTTGTGGGCTTATCGAACAACTCCTCGGGTATCTACAGGGGAAACTCCGTATAGTCTAGTATACGGTTCGGAGGCCCTCATTCCAGCAGAAATTGGGATTGAGTCTCTCCGTGTACAATGTTATGATCCAGAGCTGAACGAGGTTAAGAGAATACAAGAGTTAGATGAGATTGATCAGCTAAGAGAACAAGCTGTAGCAAGAACAGAGCTATATAAAGTAAGGATTACCAACGCCTATAACCGAAGGGTTCGATCAAGAACATTTCAAGTTGGTGATTTAGTATTACGAAGAACAAATCCTGCTGGTGAGGTAAAAAAGTTGGCACCCAAATGGGAGGGTCCTTACAAAATTAAGGAAGTATCGGAAGAGGAGCATACAGGCTGGAAGATCATGAAGGTCGGAAATTGGTAAGACCTTGGAACATTCATAACTTGAAGAAGTATTTTGTGTAATCTTTCTTTTTTATTGTTTTATGAATTCAGTAGTAATAAAATGAAAGTATTTTGATTTTATTGAGTTTGTTCGGAATTCTAATGATTTACTCGTGGGATCGGGAATGTTTGGTCCACGCTTAAACATTAAATCATCATCGTTTACTCGTGGGATCGGGATGTTTGGGTCCACGTTTAAACGTTCAATTATCATCGGTTTACTCGTGGGAATCGGGATTGTTTGGTCCACGTTTAAACGTTAATTAATCATCGGTTTTACTCGTGGGATCGGGATGTTTGGTCCACGTTTAAATGTTAAATTATCATCGGTTTACTCGTAGGATCGGGATGTTTGGTCCACGTTTAAGCGTTAAAGTATCATTTGTTTACTCGGGGATCGGGATGTTTGGTCCACGTTTTAAACCTAAAATTGTCTAAGTGTTTGTGGCGGTGTAGTCGAGCTGTTCGGAATTTTAGTTGTTTACTCGTGGGATCGGGATGTTTGGTCCACGTTTTAAACCTAAAATTGCCTAAGTATGTGCTCGGGGCTCGGGGTAGCGAGCTTGTTCGGAATTTTAGTTGTTTACTCGTGGGATCGGGATGTTTGGTCCACGTTTTAAACCTAAAATTGCCTAAGTGTTTGTGCTCGGGGTAGCGAGCTGTTCGGAATTTAGTTGTTTACTCGTGGGATCGGGATGTTTGGTCCACGTTTTAAACCTAAAATTGCCTAAGTGTTTGTGCTCTGGTTGGTTCGGTGGTGGGTAGCGAGCTGTTCGGAATTTTAGTTGTTTACTCGTGGGATCGGGATGTTTGGTCCACGTTTTAAACCTAAAATTGCCTAGTAGTTTGTGCTCGGGGGGTAGCGAGCTTGTTCGGAATTTTAGTTGTTTACTCGTGGGATCGGGATGTTTGGTCCACGTTTTAAACCTAAATTGCCTAAGTGTCTGTGCTCGGGGTAGTGAGCTTTGTTCGGAATTTTAGTTGTTTACTCGTGGGATCGGGATGTTTGGTCCACGTTTTAAACCTAAAATTGCCTAAGTATTGTGCTCGGGGTAGCGAGCTTGTTCGGAATTTTAGTTGTTTACTCGTGGGATCGGGATGTTTGGTCCACGTTTTAAAACCTAAAAATTGCCTAAGTGTTTGTGCTCGGGGTGCGAGCTTGTTCGGAATTTTAGTTGTTTACTCGTGGGATCGGGATGTTTGGTCCACGTTTTAAACCGAAAATTGCCTAAGTGTTTGTGCGGTCGGGTAGCGAGCTGTTCGGAATTTTAGTTGTTTACTCGTGGGATCGGGATGTTTGGTCCACGTTTTAAACCTAAAATTGCCTAAGTATTTGTGCTCGGGGTAGCGAGCTTGTTCGGAATTTTAGTTGTTTACTCGTGGGATCGGGATGTTTGGTCCACTTTTAAACCTAAATGGCCTAAGTGTCTGTGCTCGGGGGTAGCGAGCCGTTGTTCGGAATTTTAGTTGTTTCACTCGGGGATCGGGATGTTTGGTCCACGTTTTAAACCTAAAATTGCCTAAGTGTTTGTGCTCGGGGTAAGAGCTGTTCGGAATTTTTATAAATGATTTCATTAATAAACGAAAAAGAAATACAAGAAAGGGTAAAAATTATACTCTATGGCTGGAATAACTCCTCGGGGAGGCTCTCCAGAGCAGCATAAACATCAAGGAAATCTTTGGAAGCTCCTTCGGGCGGATAGCCCTGAGATCCAAATTGATTGACACATGCTTCAAAGCCATGATCAAAGAACTTGTAAGCACGGTCAGCCACCATGCTGCTATACTCTGGAGACTTCAAAAACTCTGCTTTCTTCGAAAGCCATAGTTTCTTTCCGCACGAGCAGCTGTGGAAGATTTCTCCTGAGCCAGCTGCTCGGAGACAGCTTGATGTTGCTCAGCCAGGGCTTTATACTGCTCTGACAAAGAAGAGTTAGCATCTTCCAGAGCAGCAAACTTTGTCCGCGGCTCCTCTGCCAGGACCTGCTCCGCCTTGTCCCGAGCCGATACCAGGGCCGAGTGCCGCTCCTCTAAAGGCTCACTGTTTTTCTTCAACTTCCTCACCCATACCCTCTAACTGCCGGATGCGCGTTCTGATTTTGCCCATCAGCCAATCGAACTGAATGAAAACGAGTGAGAAGTTCACCCGCCATCATGTGGCCTGCATAAGATCATATATAAAGTATAAAATACAAAATGAAGGTATTGAAAGAAGACAAACGGAACAATTAATGGGCATAACATTTACCTGGGTAAGGAGGAGGAGAAGAGTCGTTCACCAATTTGCTGAAAGCCAGCTCCCCCGAGGTATTTTCGATCAGCAGGGTTGGGGTGGTATAGCACAGCATGGAATGGGAGGCTTTGGGATCGGGTTTTTTCAGTAGTGAACAGTAGGGGAGTACGTCCACGAAGGGATATGGTATCTCGAAGAAGGTCGAGATACAACCGAGAGCGGGTTGAGAGGAGGCTCGAGGGTTCGGAAGGGATGAGGGAAGAAGAAGTTTTTTTGAGTAGGAGGTGCTTGGGGCGAGGAACTTGGACCTTCGGGAGTAGTCTTCCTCTTGCGATGAAGAGCATGAGTCTTCTCAGGCGAAGCCTTCTCCTCAGAAGGAGTCAAAATCTCAATAGAAGGGGGAGGTGCAGGAATAGCAGCAGCCTTAGAAGTTTGGCCTTTTTGGCTCTTCTCCCCTTAGCTTCTCGGCTATCATTGCCTTCATCATTTTTGTTTCTGAAAAGAGCAGAGAAATATTAGTCCGAACATGATAAATTAAAGTAAAACGAAGAAGATTACTTGGAAAGCACTCACCGAGGGACATTTTCAAGGATACAACACCCTTGGGGCTCAATTGGAACAAGTATAGCAGTCCGTCGTCAATCAGCTCCAGCAAATTATAACACTGATCGCCAAGTGCACGACGAACCGACAAATACGGTTTCCTCTCAAGGTGACCCTTGATTGATTTCCCCCCTCGGGAGACTTTCCCTCCACTCCATAGGGCAATCCCAAGGCTGGAGGGGACGAGCAAAGAAGTAAGAGTTTTTCCAATTTTTTATAGACGAGGGGTATTTTTTGAGGAAGCCAACCCCTGTCCTGGAGGAAAAGTAAAAAAGCCCGATCTCTTTCTTGTTCAGTGGAAGAAACAATGAAAAAGCTCGGGAGTAGGGGTGAAACCCAGATAAGAAAGAACTATGAAGAAGCCTGCTAATAACCTATAGCTATTGGGAAATAATTGACTAAGGGAAACGCAGAAGTAGGAGGCCACTTCAATAAAGAAAGAAGGAACGGGAAAACGGAGCCCTCCTCGGAGTTGGTCTATATAGAAAGGAAAATACCCCTTAGGGGGTAAGTGGGGACGAGATCCAGAAGGGGGAGCAATAATAGAAGTCCCCTCAGAAATCCCCATTTAGTTCGGATATTGATGAGTTGGCTGAGGCAATTTGACCTCAGACTCGAATATCTCGAACCAAGGAACCCTGGCTTTAACTAAATCTGCTCCGTGGCACGTTTCTGCTCTTGTTATGAGCAGCCGACGCAGCAGAAGAGCTTAGGGTTTTGTCACTATCGAAAGAGGAAGAGGCTTGAGGAGAGGGGCTAAGAGCATCTCCTTCGGTAAACCTATCTATAGCTTGCAAAGAAGAATCGGCTGAAGAAGAAACCATACTTAAGTGATTAAAAAGAAGGGAACTGGTGAGACAAGTTGTTCGACCGTCTGGTGCTAGCTCGGAAGCAAAATGCAGTAAAGTAAAAACAAATGAAGAAAATGGAGGGGTATTTATAGCGGGGACCATGTGAACAGTCATTTAATCCTTACCGTCCAAAAATAAGGGAATGGACGGTTATAAAGCAGCATCGGGAAACGAAACGTCGCGCGGCATTTAAAATATCTTTTAAAATATTTGGGCGGGAAAAAAGGGCGGCAAAAATATCCCGAGCAGGTCAAGTTTGGGATTTTACCCGAAGACAATAAAACAAGACTTCAAAGGTCTCGTCTTGCTTTACTTTAGGGGGGTGAGGTGATGTCATATGACATATTGACCTCCTCGGGTAAAATCCCTCAAGGGCCGAACAAAGACATATACCAAACAGAGTGCACCGAAAGGAAAGCACCGAGCAGGGTTTTTACCGAACAGCTGCTAACCCCTCCTCGGTTTTCTGGTCAAAGATTAGCGGAAGACCCTGGAATAACTAACAAATTAACCGGCGTGAATGAACGTGCAATAATGGGGCGTGGATTTCTCGGACGTGTTGGGCTCCAGTTAAGCCACGATCAGAGGACATCGTGTTCCGGATCTCCCGCGAGTCAATCACTATGAATAGTCCTATAAATACCCGCGGATGTCATCACAGAAGGGGTTGGATTTTCTGGGCAAAAAGACTCCGAAGAGAGCAAACTTGAGTCTGTTCGGTCCTTTTTTTATAATTTCTATAACAGTAGTCGTGTAAGTCATTGAATAATTTTTTCTTGTGTCCAGATCAACTTGTAAATCATCAATATTTATAGTGAAGCTTTATACTGGACTAGTCCCGTGGTTTTTTCTCTCAATTCGAGGGTTTTCCACGTAAAAAATCTTGGTGTATCCTTTTATTTTTCGTAAACATTTAATTCTACCAAACACGTAAAATAACGGATCACATCAATATATATAAATAAGATATTTTTTGAAGCAAACACGTGTGTCTTATTTCATTCAAATCTCAATTATAAACTCCATAAGTTTCATGAAATTTTAAAACTTTATAAAGTGTTATGATTTACAAGACATATACCCATATATATGTCACAAAATACCAAGGTTGTATCCCTCACAACCCAACAAAAAACCTATACAATATAAATAAATGATGAGCTGAGGGAGAAGGATTAGGAGTCAGTCGGCAGACCTTGCTTTCATTACTTTAAAAGACTGTAAAAATACTTTCTAAAGTCGATGTCTATTCACGATCAACTGAAAAACAACAATTGCATTTCGGTGAGTTGCAAATTCAATGAGCATATTCAAATAACGTAGTATTCAACATCACATTAGCATATAATTTTATTCATATAAGCACATGATTCATAATAACATGATTCATCATAATCTGTAAACATATAATTTATATTCATATAAGCACAATATTCATAATAACATGATTCATCATAATATGTAAATCAATTTACATGAGTCGTATACACGAATAATGTACATGTATGTCTGTATTGTTATTCTGTTATGAACCAACTAATACCAGGAACAATTCATGATCACGATATGGCCATGGAACTTTGTACTGTATAATCCCTATGAGTTCAATGAACTCGAGATCTGTATTCTGTAATTCGGTAATTCTGTAACACGTGGTTCAAGGTCATTAGCAGCCATAACATAGTTCTTTAATCTCTTATAAATGCACATGTCATAATCACATGTTTAACATCGTAATATTACTGTAAAAAGAATGATAACATTAACATCACGCCCCAACATGTAAATTTAAGAAATCAATTTAGTTCTTGCACGCCCTATCGCGCTCATCCCAATCCCATCGCACACAACATGTTATATTTTGACAGTTTACATATCCAAGCATTATACCATCAATTCACCAATTCAAGGTACTCATATAACACAAATCACATACTAATATAAAGTTAAATGCTAATTTATAAGGATATACCCACAGTCGATACACATATCTCGTAGAAATCACTTAATTCGCCTTATCGGTGCTGGTATTGAAAATAGAACCTATAAATGCATTTCAAATGCACAACCATGTTCAATATCATGTTTCTAAAATCCATATCAGCATGTTCATGCCATGAATATTAGAAAATCCTACCTGAATATTCACTCGAATCTCTAATTTCCACTAGTTCATCATAAACTTCATTTCTGGCAGCTGATAATATTTCTATCATAACTTTCTCTATACAAAAGCTATTTAAGTGAGTCCAATTCTTGTGCCTCCCTAACTCATTTACGAACAATTTTCATGTTTTAATCATGTAAAGATTCTAAATACAAATTAGCCAACACTAAGCAAAAACGGTAGAGGAAGTTGCTGAAATCTGAAAACATGACATGACTTAAGCTTGTTTGTTTAATCTTTTTCCTATCATGAAAATGTAAAACCATAATTCCTATATGCAGATATTATCTACTAAATTATAAGATATTTGCATAGCAATTTACCTCTTCCAAGAGCTAGTCAGAACAAGGGTAAGATTTTAACTCAAATTTCCTTTTAGCTCATACGGTGTGTGTTTGGTGGCGTAGGTGTGTGTTTTCTATCTGATTATGCAGCTGATAAGTGGGTAAAAACCAAGTGAATTCAATCAATAATCTGAGTGAACTCCACGTTTCCACTACCTCAAAAGTGATCAATCATAATATGACTAATTAAGGTACAAATCATATAGCACAGGGTACAACTTATTCAAGGTATCACATATGCATCATGAAGTATAACTCATTTCATTACTTTAAGGTAAAAGTTGCACAACATAAAGTATAACTTATTTTTAAATTACTAATTTGCCTTTAAAAATATGTTCAGTATATTAAAATGTATCAATATTGTTAAAATCTATTCAATATCATAAAATCCATTATATATATATATATGTGTGTATACACATAATTTATTCACTAAAATGCTTTCATATATGTTATAATGCTTCTGCATAAGCATGTAAAAGTTTCGGGTCGTCACACCCTTGGTCTAGCAAGAACCATGCCTTCCTTTTTATTTACTAGTCGCCACTCGCTCGCATAATTGGTTCGGGTTTTATGTTTGCTTTGCGGTGCCGTCTGAGAAACCATATGTGAAACAATCTTATATCCAAAACTCAAGCATACACTTTGATGAATGAAAATAGATCACACACACCGATTTGGATACTTGTTTAATTATAGTGCTTCACAAGTTTGATCAAATTATAGCAAACACATGAAATAAAGGCAATGAACAAACACCAAGAATTTTAGGTGGTTTGGCCCAAAAGAATGGCCTACGTCCACCGGAGATTCTACCATTATTGTCAATGTTTCCGATTACAATCCTTGTGATACAAAGACAATATAAATTCACTCTAGTTTCTCTCAAACACTATGAATACAAAAAACTCCCTTGAACTTTTACATAAGAAAACTTCTCGCCTTTTCTTATCACTGCTATGTGTGCTCTCTTGATCTGTCTCTTGTATATCTTGATCATCACACCTTCAAGGGTTTATATAGAAGCTCTATAACTGAATCTTGAAAACGGTTAATCACTTCTGCCCTTTTCCCAGTCCAGTGACGTAGCAGAGCTTAATCAACTGCTCACTATAACCGACTCTTGTTCGGTTATATACAGCTTGTAACCAACTGCATTATATAAGTTGCAATATACTGACATGCATATGGATTGGTAATATTCATGGTTTACAATTCTCCACCTTATTATCAATCCAATGCTCCATAGTAGAATCTCCACTAGCCTTTATTCAAGGCTTCACATCATTGGATACCCTAATCCCAAGCAGTAGTTAAATTTGTTGCCTGGGATTACCTTAGCACACATATCAGCTGGATTCTTAAGTGTACTTATTTTTCAAATTCGAACTTCTCCAGACTCTCACTTCCCTAACAAAATGCAATCTTAAATCTATATGCTTAGATCTTCCGTGGAAGATTTGGTGCTTGGATAGGTGAATGGAACTTAGCTTCCTTTTCAGCTTCTTTAACAGCTATACACTCGGCTTTAGTGGTGGATCAAGCAATGACAATACTCACAGCAGTGCCATATGCAGTGAATAAATATCCGGTTAGAGACTTTCTTGTGTCAATGCTACCAGCATAGTCCGAATCCACATATCGAGTTACAATATTTGATCCTTCTCCTGTATCATTGAATTTTAAACAAACATTTACAGTGCCTTTGATATATCTCAGAATCCACTTTACAGCCTTCAAATGTTCCTTGTCTCGATTGGCCATAAATCTACTTACCAAACTCACTCCCTAAGCAAGATCAGGTCTAGAGCATACCATGTCATACATGAGACTTCCTATAGCGAATGCATATGGTATGTCTTTCATTTCCTCCTTTTCTTCATTAGTTTCTAGTGCTTGTGAGGTGGACAACTTAAAGTGTTGAGCTATGGGTCCTTGGACTTGTTTGCATTGTCCATACTGAATCTCACGAGGATCTTTTGTAAGTATCCAGTCTGAGTGAGGACCAATTTTCTCTTGGTTCTATGTCTTAAAATTCCCATTCCTAGGATTCTTCTAGTTGTGTCTAAGTCCATCATAAAAACTTTGTTTAGGACAGCCCTAAGTTTTTTGATCTCTACCATGTCATGGCAGACTAAGAGCAAATCATCAACATACAACAACAGATAGATCCATTTAGAATCAGGTAGAGGTTTGGTGTACACACATCAATCAAAATGGTACCAGCTTGTAACCAACTGCATTAGATAAGTTGCAATGCACTGACCTGCATCTGGATTGGTAATATTCCTGGTTCACACATACCAATGAAGACAGTCTTGTAGGAGAAACTTAAGCTTACTGGTTTCCTATGTAGAAAAGAGAGATCTCTGTCAAATTTCAACCATGATAAAATGATGAGGACATTAGGGTTTACTACGTGTACTGTTTCTGCTCCTTTCCGCATATACCTATATGATCACAATGGCATGTGCAAAAAAAAAAAAAATTCATCAAAGACAACTAAGGACATGAATCTCATACAATTATGAAATGAGAAAAAAACAATACTTTAGAATAAAGGTACCAGTTGCTATCTCACAACGACTGAATCATTGTTTTTGGGTTGTTGTACATATTAAAATATTCCAGTCTAACCGTTATTTTTTATCAGCGAAAAATTATTAAAATAATACTCGACTTGAAAACCGAGCAATTACAAGTTCCTACATAACCTTGGATCAACAGTTTGTTGAACATGAGAATGAATGAAAAATCTTTCAACAGTCGAAACATAAATACCAATGTCATCTTTTCTCTCTCATCATCAATCTTAGGACTCATTGACCTCGAGTCTAAATGTTCTTGTTGGTTTTGTTAATATTTGTGTGAATTTATGAATAAATGTTTGTAGTTGAGTTGGTGAAGGGTTTTGAGTTGGACGATGTGATTTTATTGATGTTTGTGATTGGGTGATGTTTTGAGAAGACAAAAAATGATGATTTTTCGAGTTTCAGGGTAGACCGAATCGGTCAAGGATCGTAGCCAAAATGGAAAATTTTCCAACGGACCGATGGATCGGTCCGTTTAAAAAAAAGTAATTTTTTTTGTTTTTCATCAATTTTGTGGGACGATTTTATTGATCCATGGATGTTTACTGCTTGGATTTGAAATAATAATGTTGAGCATAAGTGTTACGCTAATGAAGGGTAGTTTTATGATATTTTGGGAAAGTCACTAACAATGAAATAAGGTACTTTGTGACGAACCTTAGAAACATATATACTACTTGATCGAGGTAATTGATAACTCAAGTTGATAAAGAATGAAATGTAATGGTTTGAGTAGATACATTATGACTGAGTATGATAGGAGGCATAACGAGTCTTTATGATGAATGATGTATTATTGAGTGTTATTGTTAAAATGTTGATATTTAATTGATATTCAATATAGATATTGTCCAAGCCTACGGTTGTTGAATATGTCTAAATCATATCGTTGACCTTAAGGTACGTGTGACATATTTAAATATATTATTGATGTGTTTAATGAATAATATATATTCTTATTGTGTTTGAGTTAGTATGTAAAGACGTGCATACATTGATGATTATATTTGGAATCATGAGATGATAGGTGTTTAAGTTCACCAATTAATGGTATTATGAATGCTTGTGATGCCGTTGTTGAGCGTGCGATGGATTGTGGTGCCACCGCTATTGATCGTGCAATGGTTATAGTGCCGCCGCTATTGAGCGAATGATGGATTGTGATGTCGCCACTGTCAAGCGCGTGAGGTGATATGATGAGTTATGACTAATAAAATGATAACTGTGTTGTAAAAGTAATCCAACATAAGTAGATAAATAATTATTCGCTCTACTATAGAATTAGTTTGTCCAGGGGGACACGTGCTGAGAATTTGGATAGTAGTTCAACTATTAAGTTGTCAATGGTGTTAACAATGTTTGACATTATTGTATGGGTTATCTTACGTGTAAAAATATTCGGCTCATGTGAATCAATTTGTCTGATGACGAGCGTAAAGTGATAGTGATTATCGCTTTGAACCCATTAGATTATGAGATGTAAGCAAGTGATGCATTAGTGTATCATTTTTTAGAGTTTGTTTCATGTTGTGATAATACATTAAGTGATGTGTATTTTGGTGTGTGATATCGTGATATCACAAGATTAGTCGTCAGTGTGTTGAACCAAGATAGGAATTCAAGCTGGTGTGTATGCATGTATACACGCGTATGAGAAACACCAGGAAGACGGTAACGAGAAGCGACACCCTGGGGTCTTCAGCCTTAAAAGCTTGTTGTTATTCCTTCCCCGAGCAAACCCCCCTCACTTCCATGAATGCATATTTGACTTCGTCACAAAGAAAGGCTACGGACAATGGTCCTAAATAAGGAACCGGATATACGACAAGAACTGATTGGACCACTGGGCTTGACTTGCTTTCAAAGCCTTTCTTTTCTAGGCTAACTCTTCACTAAGTCCCCACAACGGCTACCACCAAGGAACGAGACCTATATGTGTGGACAGGCGGCGACAGCAAGTAAGTCCTGTACCAATGCCTTCGGTCAGTCACCGCTTGGATTGCACTAATTTTGACATATGTTAAGATATGTATCGGTTTTGATGAGTTGGGTCGCCCAATTTGAGTGGTTTATGACCCAAGTTTGTATTCGAATTGTAGAACTCTATTGGTAATAGAGCTTCAAGAAATGGAGACCGGGATGAAACTAAGTGGTTGTACCATCTGCTGACTGATTAGCAAATTGAGTATATTGTATAGTTGTTGAGGTCATGTCTGTCGAATGTGAATCTTCGTGAATTGATTCGCGTTGTTAGAGGAAGTTCTGTATGCTGATAAACAAGTATATAGTTGGCTTCATTGGAAGCCTTGTGAGTTGAGGTTGTAAGACTCAATTCTATTGAAGTGTTTCAAGTTTAGTCTTGGGTAGTAAATCTGTAATGATTCAAGTTTTGGAAACAGTTTGAGGTAGGCAAACTGTTTTTGCTATTTTAACATCGATAGATGTTAGCATTTTAAGTGTAAAACTTTATTTTGGGGAGATATCCAATTCTTGGAATATAATTCAAGATCGGTACTTCCGCTCTTGTAGCATAGTATTCAGGATGAATTCTTGAATCAAGGCTACGTCGGGAATTGGAGTGTTGTGCGTTAAGAGTATGGCGTTTGTGTATATTCGGGGGTGAAATTTTATTAGTAAAGAAGAATTGTGATGCATGGAACTTAATTACCTTAATTAAATTAAGTGTGATATGATAATTAAGGAATAATTGAGCAATTGTTGTTTTACTGGCAGACTCAGTTTATTTTTAAATAAAAGGAGTATGGTTAGGTTTTATGAATTAATCATAAACTTGTCAGGTAACTTGTGCAGCTGATTGTGTTGGAAGGCATTTATGAAATTGTATTGATTACGTGCCATAATTGGACTTGAATTATTTGAGATGACTTGTTTTTATTGCCTTAGTCGTTGATGAGTTGGATTAAGAGATGTTTATAGTGCTCATTAGTGAATTTGGGTAAGATTAGATGAGAAGTGAAGTTGAAGGACTTTAGTGCAAAATGGAAGGACTTTAGTGCAAAATGAAAAAGATATAGCCCACTTCTCTTCACACTTTACACCTAAAAAATACACTAAATCTCTACACCTTTTTCCCATCTCCTCTTCAACGTGATCTTCATTTCCCTTGGGGAAAATTGT
This sequence comes from Haberlea rhodopensis, assembly GCA_907163345.1. Lineage (NCBI taxonomy): Eukaryota > Viridiplantae > Streptophyta > Magnoliopsida > Lamiales > Gesneriaceae > Haberlea > Haberlea rhodopensis. Next base: position 17,406 of record CAJQUN010000082.1, read on the forward strand.
TGCAACTTCTTACAAGTTGCTTGGGTAAGCTTATTCAAGCTTTATTTGTGGTTTTATTTAGATTTGTTGTGATTTTTGTTATTGGTGTATGATTTTAGAAATCTAAATGTTCTTGTTGGTTTTGTTAATATTTGTGTGAATTTATGAATAACTGTTTGTAGTTGAGTTGGTAAGGGTTTTGAGTTGGAGGATATGATATTTGTTGATGTTTGTGATTGGGTGATGTTTTGAGAAGACAAAAATGGTGATTTTTCGAGTTTCAAGGTTGACCATAAGCTTATTCAAGATTTTTTTTTGTTTTTCATCAATTTTGTCGGACTTTAATATTGATCCATAGATGTTTAATGCTTGAATTTGAAATAATAATGTTGAGCATAAGTGTTATGCTAATGAAGGGTAGTTTTATGATATTTTGGGAAGTCACTAACAATGAAATAAGGCACTTTGTGCAGAACCTTAGAAACTTATATACTACTTGATCGAGGTAATTGATAACTCAAGTTGATAAAGAATGAATAATGATGGTTTGAGTAGACACATTATGACTGAGTATGATAGGAGGCATAACGAGTCTTTATGATGAATGATGTACTGTTGAGTGTTATTGCTAAAATGTTGATATCGAATTGATATTCAATATAGATACTGTCCAAGCCTACAGTTGTCAAAGATGTCTAAATTTTATCGTTTACCTTAAGGTACGTGTGATGTACGAGCATATGTAAATATATTATAATGTGTTTATATTCTTATTGTGTTTGAGTTAGTACGTAAAGACGTACATACATTGATGATTATATTTGGAGTCATGATATGATAGATGTTTGAGTTCACCAATTAATGGTATTATGAATTATTGTGATGCCGCTATTGAGCGTGTGATGGATTGTGGTGCCACAACTGTTGAGCGTGCGATAGTTATAGTGCCACTGTTATTGAGCAAGCGATGGATTGTGATGCCGTCGTTGCCAAGCTTGCAAGGTGATATGATGAGTTATGACTAATAAAATGATAACTGCGATGTAGTTGATTTTAATAAATCATTGTTATAATGATTATGCGTATACTACCGATTTTTGAGCTGATGATTTTGAGTATGGGTATAGTAATCATTATTGTGATGATTAATTGATTTTGGAATTAATGATTTTTGACATTTTGAGAACATGATCAGCGCGAGAGATCTTGTATCGCCGTGGTATACTTAAGGAGTAATTGCTTAAATTACAGATTATATTCTGTAAGATATTAGTTGTATATGTGTTGGTATTGTGATTGCTCACCCCGTGTGGGGGCTATTTCTGTTGAAACAATATAACATGTGTTGAGCCTTAAACGCATGGTTGCGTTTAATGCGTTAAATTATCCCCGGTTAATCTTTGAGTTTTGATGATCAACAAAACTTGCATTTGTTATACTAATATGTCTACTTAGTGTACAGGGTTATATTGATAAAATTGGTTGGGAAGACCAATGGAAGAGAACCCAAGTTATACAATAACATATGCGAGTTCATAGGACAAACGGTGATTTTTATCAAGGAATCTATTGAGCTTGGACGAGAAGGAATGACATCTATGAACAACCAATTTAAGTGTTCAACATGTGTGGAATGATGTTGGAACAATTTCTTATGATGGGATGAAGACCCACAAACCAATGGTCCGTTGGTGGGCAAATTCGTATAGAAGCCAATTGGAGCGCAGTGCAATGTTTTGATTATATCTCTTGGCTCGATACTCCGAACAAGGTGAATCCAAATAGGTTGGAAAGCAAACTCAATATGCTAGATTTCATATTCGAACATCTCAGTCCAATTCGGATTGCAGCATAGAGCAAAATGTCATGGAAGTCATAACAAGTGCAGATTGTAGCAAGGTTTGAGCGACTGTAGAATTTTGGGCATAACTTCTTCATACCTTAATGAAGTGCAATGCAATTTTGTACACACCTAGATAAGAGGAAGAGGTACAACTTTCATGTTTACCACTTTTCCCAGAAAGGAGCTTAATATGGTCGAATAGTGCAAAGTTTGAGAGTGCTGAAATCTGGCAGATCACCTCAGGCGATCCGGGCCATCACCTCAGGCGATCCGAGCCATGTTGCGCACCATCGACTGAAGCGATGGCACGGTGGGCACGATGGCAATCAGATCGCCCCAGGCGATGGTCAACCTCGCCCCAGGCGACCCAGAATGCTTCCTAGGCCATTTTTTTGAAGGGCGATCGCCCCAGGCGATGCACGGAACGCCCGAGGCGATCCAGAACTTTACCTACCGCCTTGTTTATCATTGATGATCGCCCCAGGCGATGGGGAGATCGCCCGAGGCGATCTGGGCCAGATTTGACCGTTAAAGGGTGGCGATGGAGATCGCCCGAGGCGATGTCCGAGGCGATCGAGGCGTGATTCAAGCCTTATGTGTAGCAACGGCTAGTAGGAGCCTTGGGGGCCTCCTACACTATAAATATTGATGCTTTGGAGTATTTTGAAGACAAGAAACAAGCCTACACACTTCTACAAAGCTTTGATCATTCAAAATTCAAATAGCATTGCAATCTCCATACATTGTTGTTGTATTGGAGCTTGTAATTCATTCTTTGTTAGAGTCTTGTGTTTCTTCGTGTGAGTACACCGTGAAGGTGTTTGTTGGTTTATTGAAAAGGTCCTCCAACACCAAAGCAAGTTGGAAAATTGTAAAGTCATCAACAAGTCTTGTTGGTGCAAATGTGTGGCTATCCTTGGAGCCCTTAAGGCCAAGAAGACTCGTGAAGAGTGTTGGTAGCTCGGGAAGAGCTTTGTATACTCGTGAAGGGTATTGTGCTCGGGAAGAGCGTTGTGTACTCGGGAAGAGTAGTGTGCTCGGGAAGAGCGTTGTAAACTCGGGAAGAGTTGTTGTGTGGCTAACTTGGAGCCCTCAAGGCCAAGATCTATTGTTCTAGTGGAACCTCGGTTGGAGGTTATCTAACCGGGAAGAGGAGACGTAGGCGATTCATCGCCGAACTTCTATAACAAATATCCTTCTCTTTTATTGCTTTATTTTTCATTACGCATTTATTTATTTATTCTTTTTATTTATCGATTGACTAAAGGCTTCCGCAAAGCGCAAAATATTTTTATTTTACAAACTCATTTTAAAAAGCTAAAGTAGCCAAGGAATCTCATTCACCTCCCCTCTTCGATTCCAACAAGTGGTATCAGAGCCATTTGATTTTTGTTTTAAATCAAAATCTTTTTATGGCTAATCTAGCAAATGAGTTTGCTCAAGGTCAATCGACAAATCGCCCTCCGCTCTTCACGGGTGATAATTACGGCTATTGGAAAAATAGAATTTCTCTATACATCCAATCCGTAGATTATGACCTATGGAAGATCATAGTGAAAGGTCCACATGTTCCTTTAAAGGAAATTGGGGGAATAAGTGTTCCCAAAGAAATGGACGATTTCACTAGAGCGGATATGATATTAATTTCACAAAATGCTAAAGCTATTAATATTTTGCATTGTGCCTTAGATATGAAGGAGTAGAACCGGATCTCAATGTGCTCAACCGCTAAGGAGATATGGGACAAATTGCAAATTTGTCATGAAGGAACCAATCAAGTGAAGGAGACCAAGATTGACCTTCTACAACTCAAATATGAAACGTTAGAGATGGAGCCCGGAGAAGAGGTGTATTCCATGTTTAGGAGGCTCACACTTATCATAAATGAGCTTGCCCAACTTAGAGAGAAGTATCCTCCAAAGCAAATATGGAGGAGAGCACTAAGGGCCTTACCTAAAGAATGGGATGCAAAGAGGACGGCCATTATCGAGTCCATCAAAGGAGAAAGTGTTTCCTATGATCTTGATGAGCTCCATGGCACATTGGTGACTCATGAGCTTGAAGTTGCCACAAGGAGAGAAGTAAAGGAGGAGGATAGATCCAAGAGAAATGGGATTGCCTTGGTTGGAAGGAAAGACCACTCCGATGATGAAGAAGATGATGATGATGTGGAGATTATCCTATTCACAAAGAAGTTCAAGAAGCTCTTCACCAAACATAGCAAGTCAAAGACCTCAAGTGCAACCAAAAATGAATCCAAAAATGAGGTAACTTGTTATAATTGTAATGATAAAGGTCATTATCTAACAAATGCTCTAGGAAGAAGAATGAGGACAAAGGGAAGAAGAAAGCGTTTATAGCCACATGGAGTGATAGCGATTCCGATGAAGAAGAAGCCACCAATCTATGTCTAATGGCTCTTGGAGATGAAGGAGATGAAAGTGACAATGAGGTACCTTCATTTGATGAACTTTTAGAGTCTTATAATGATCTTATTGATGCTCTTGGCAAAACCAAGATGAGTAACAAATTACTCAAACTTGAGATTGCTAAGAAAGATGAAGAAAATAATTCATTGAGAAATGAATTAAATTCTTTAAAGATATCTTTTCGCAAATTTAGTGAAAGTAGTAAAAAGATGAATGAATTGCTTGGCTTGCAACGTTGTAGCTTTGACAAAGCCGGGTTAGGTTTTTCAAGCAAATCAAAAACTTTTTCTAGCTTGTTGGCCAATGCAAAGAATGATTCTCCTACTTGTAATTATTGTTGCAAAAATGGCCACACTAAAAATAAGTGTAGGTTTGCTAGAATCCAATACCAACCTAATAAGAGGTGGAAATGGATTTCAAAAGTGCCATTGAAAGTTAACCCCCTAGGACCCAAAAATCAAATGGGTACCAAAGTTCCTCCAATTGTAAATTTGTCTTGTAGGGACAAGAATGGAATGAAGGATGAAGGGCCAAGCAACCCAAAGGAGGAGTTTGTATTATTCACAACTATAGAAGAGGCTCGAGGCGTTGGACCTATGACAAGAACAAACTCTTGTCATTGAGGGTAAAATTTATTTTTTACATGTTAAAAGAGCAATTTCAAAATTCATTGGCACAAATTAATTGTGATCAATAAATATTGAAGCTCAATATTCATTGGAGTAAAATGCATAACCCCTTAGCATAATTGTTGAAATGCATGATGTATGCTTATCTTTTTATAGTAAGTAGCTTGATATGCTTTGCATTCAAATTTGAATATGCTATATGAAAATGTGCAAGTATATGATTTGTTATAATGCCTTGATATTTTTTATTATTTTGTTTTTGGCATGAATGCATGAACATATGCACACATTGCAACTTTTAGAATTAATTGTTGAGTGCCTTAAACACATGGTTGTGATTCACCTCTATATGATTTAATCTTGTTTGATGAGGAACATGTGTAAATTGTTGAAATAAGGCTATGTGGCAACATATAATTGAACTATGTTTATTTAAATTTTGTGCGTTTTGATTATCACAAAAAGGGGGAGAATTTTGTGATAAACTTGAACCTTAATTCATGCATAGTTTAAGGGGGAGAGCTTGAGTATGCATGGTTTGAGGGGGAGAGTTATTTGCTTGATTAACTTGTAGTGTATGCAATTGTTAAGGGGGAGTTATTTTTACTCACATTTCATGCATATTACTTATTCAAGTTTATCAAGTTTTGTGATCATCAAAAAGGGGGAGATTGTTGAGCCTTAAACGCATGCTTGCGTTTAATGCGTTAAATTATCCCCGGTTAATCTTTGAGTTTTGATGATCAACAAAACTTGCATTTGTTATACTAATATGTCTACTTAGTGTACAGGGTTATATTGATAAATTGGTTGGGAAGACCAATGGAAGAGAACCCAAGTTATACAATAACATATGCGAGTTCATAGGACAAGCGGTGATTTTTATCAAGGAATCTATTGAGCTTGGACGAGAAGGAATGACATCTATGAACAACCAATTTAAGTGTTCAACATGTGTGGAATGATGTTGGATCAATTTCTTATGATGGGATGAAGACCCACAAACCAATGGTCCGTTGGTGGGCAAATTCGTATAGAAGCCAATTGGAGCGCAGTGCAATGTTTTGATTATATCTCTTGGCTCGATGCTCCGAACAAGGTGAATCCAAAGAGGTTGGAAAGAAAACTCAATTTCTAGATTTCATATTCGAACATCTCAGTCCAATTCGGATTGCAGCATGGAGCAAAATGTCATGGAAGTCATAACAAGTGCAGATTGTAGCAAGGTTTGAGCGACTGTAGCATTTTGGGCATAACTTCTTCATACCTTAATGAAATGCAATGAAATTTTGTACACACCTAGATACGAGGAAGAGGTACAACTTTCATGTTTACCACTTTTCCCAGAAAGGAGCTTAAGATGGTCGAATAGTGCAAAGTTTGAGAGTGCTGAAATCTGGCAGATCACCTCAGGCGATCCGGGCCATCACCTCAGGCGATCCGAGCCATGTTGCGCACCATCGACTGAAGCGATGGCACGGTGGGCACGCTGGCGATCAGATCGCCCCAGGCGATGGTCAACCTCGCCCCATGCGATCCAGAATGCTTCCTAGGCCATTTTTTTGAAGGGCGATCGCCCCAGGCGATGCACGGAACGCCCGAGGCGATCCAGAACTTTACCTACGGCCTTGTTTATCATTGATGATCGCCCCAGGCGATGGGGAGATCGCCCGAGGCGATCTGGGCCAGATTTGACCGTTAAAGGGTGGCGATGGAGATCGCCCGAGGCGATGTCCGAGGCGATCGAGGCGTGATTCAAGCCTTATGTGTAGCAACGGCTAGTAGGAGCCTTGGGGGCCTCCTACACTATAAATATTGATGCTTTGGAGTATTTTGAAGACAAGAAACAAGCCTACAAACTTCTACAAAGCTTTGATCATCCAAAATTCAAATAGCATTGCAATCTCCATACATTGTTGTTGTATTGGAGCTTGTAATTCATTCTTTGTTAGAGTCTTGTGTTTCTTCGTGTGAGTACACCGTGAAGGTGTTTGTTGGTTTATTGTAAAGGTCCTCCAACACCAAAGCAAGTTGGAAAATTGTAAAGTCATCAACAAGTCTTGTTGGTGCAAGTGTGTGGCTATCCTTGGAGCCCTTAAGGCCAAGAAGACTCGTGAAGAGTGTTGGTAGCTCGGGAAGAGCTTTGTATACTCGTGAAGGGTATTGTGCTCGGGAAGAGCGTTGTGTACTCGGGAAGAGTAGTGTGCTCGGGAAGAGCGTTGTAAACTCGGGAAGAGTTGTTGTGTGGCTAACTTGGAGCCCTCAAGGCCAAGATCTATTGTTCTAGTGGAACCTCGGTTGGAGGTTATCTAACCGGGAAGAGGAGACGTAGGCGATTCATCGCCGAACTTCTATAACAAATATCCTTCTCTTTTATTGCTTTATTTTTTATTACGCATTTATTTATTTATTCTTTTTATTTATCGATTGACTAAAGGCTTCCGCAAAGCGCAAAATATTTTTATTTTACAAACTCATTTTAAAAAGCTAAAGTAGCCAAGGAATCTCATTCACCCCCCCTCTTCGATTCCAACAACATGTACGACTTGAGTTCTGGAGCTGCGTCCGATCTGTTGATTGAGGATGCTCCCAAGAGCGAGATACCAGTTTTGGTATAGAGCAGTACATTTTATACAAATAGATACACATTTATTTATTAAATGCTCGTCTGTGAGTATTTTGATAAGTGTATAGGGTTTGTATACATGTCTTGATGTTTCTCTTTTCACTTATGTGTTGTATGCAATTTAATTGAGAGGAAATTATTTAATGAATTGAGAACATATTTGTGCATTATGAAGTGTATACCTATGGGAATTGTATTTCGTGTTTGGGGAATTCTAGTGAATTTTTTATAGAGGTCATGCATAATTGCGAGGCATATAGTGAGAACTCCATAATCCTATAATGATATACAGTAATAATAATGATAAATGCACTAATGACGATATTAGGAGTTTGTGTCTTACATAGACCAAGAGAGCTCAAGCATCCTCATAGATCCATCCCTATAGATCTTTTATGCTAAGCATATAAGACGCTTCTCTCAAATATTTTCATGGAGAAATTAGTAGATAACCGTGATTTAATCGGTTAATCAAATAGCATTCAAAATGAATAGAATATCATCGACTTAAAGCATTACAAATGCAACCACACTCTCATTAACCTTTTTTTTGCACACACATGTCACTTTCGGATTTTTAACAAAACCAAACACTTTGATAATGTTATAAAAATGAACGTTCTAACTCCGGGACACCTTCTTAGGCCCATAAATGAACCTCTGGAGTTTGCAAACATTTTGCTTATTCTCTGACTTTCGTATTTTAAATATCTTCACATCTATATGTTATATCTCATAGTCATAATATGAAGATATAACTAATAACATCCGAATAGACTTTAGCATCACAACCGATAAAAGTTTCTCACATGCAACTAGTTTCTCACATGCAACTTTTTGCCTATGAGAATAACATCTTCCCATCAGTTAAGCTTTTAATGTCGCTACCTTTCCATACACTTCAAGCTTCACTTGTAGACCTATTTGCAGCCAATGAGACCAATTTTCAAAGAGAATCTACTAAGGTCCATACCTTATTAGAGTACACGGAATCTATTTCAAATCTCATGGTATCTTGTCAATGTCCCGAATTAATGTCCAACACCGTCTCCTTGAAGGTTCTAGGATCACACACATGGTCAATATCATTTTGACAACTTTCTAGGAGCAAATTTAATCAATCATGAGGTTTGAAACACTTTCAAATCTTCTTAATGTGTGTACTTCAAAGGCTATGATTGACTTAATTAATTTCACCATATCACGTTTCCAGTGGTTTGTGGTTCTTGAATCATTTTCAAGTTATATAATATTGTCATTCCTTTCTAATAGAAACAATCTCTCTAGAAAAACTACACTCGTGGAAACAACATTTTGTCTCCAATGGATAATGTAAAGTCCACAAAATAGCATAATATGGATCAATTATCCAACTTATCTCACACTGACTACTTTACATACGTGAAACCTGGAATTCAAGCATTACTATAAGTTTCCAATTGTAGCACCGGAATCTCACCCAAAGCTGTATGTTGGTCCAACTTTCATTTTGGTGTATTTCAATCATCCATATTCTGAATGTGAAGGAATTCAACACAATATATGACCTTTTGATTTGTTCTATCAGGGTTGAAATTTGACAGAGATCTCTATTTTCTATATAGGAAACCAGCAAGCTTAAGTTTCTCCTACAAGACTGTATTCGAGCTAAAAATATAGATAAGTGGATCAGTTAAATATGTTCTAAGATCGAATTTTTTTAGAATTATAAAACTAAAACCATATGATGATCATCTCCTAGTAGTAAAAAAGATTGAAAGGTAGTAAATATTTGGTTGGATGCACATCTTAACAATCATTCAAACCTACTGCCCAATTCTGTCATTAAGGTTCTATGGATGACATTGTGGCAGTGCACCACTTATGCAATATGGCTAAGTAGAAATAAGAAAATATTTTGTACCTCTAATTTTGACTTATAGTCAGTTATTAATAACACTAAGATTAGACCTTTGTTATGGTTGAAAGAAAAAGGAACGGTGATGGCCAATTACCATCTTCATGTCTGGTTTCTTCAAGCCACTAATTTGCATAGGCGTTATCTATTTGTAAGTCGGATATGGATCATGTTGTAATGCGTCAGTCAGACAGTCAGTATCTCTTGTACTCCATTAATAAATTTATCTTATCTAAAATATATGTCGGGTTGAAAATTTAGATCATAAATACATATATAAATTAGATGCATAAGATATATGAACATTCTACATTAAATTTATTTGAAATATGTGAATTTTTCACCTTGTGTATAGTATAGGCTAAACCAGAAGAAACATATCTTGATCGCATTGCATCTTAAAATAGTGCTAATGATAAACACTTGCATCTGAAAAAGAATATATGAAACTATAACATTCTTTTAATAAAGCAAATCCCGAAAAAAAGATACTTGATGGAAAGGAAATTATTAATAAATAGAAAAAAGTGATCTGTAGTAAAATGCTAATATTATTTTCATAATTTGGAATTTTAAGATTAAACTACATTTTCATAAATTATATATATATTAACATAAAAAAGAAATATATTAACTAAAAGATAACAAACTTGACAATTACAACACAATGCAGAAATCCCAACAATCATAGTATCCACTGAAAACTAACGTATAAAATCAGTGAATCAACAGGAAACAAGCGTCGTTGTCGAGCGAAAGCGTGACTTCTAGGTGGAAAGAAAAAGTGAACCACTGTAAGAGAACATGACTTTGACCAGAATGGGTTATTAACCACTGTAGTTAAACCCGATCTCCTCAAACTATGACGCCTAGAGTACGGACAAGTAAGAGATCGGTCTTTCAATATAAGTGAAGGTAAATATGTAAAAGAGACAACATATTATTTATATATTAACATTAGAGTAAAATAAAAATTTCCCCTTTAAAAAGTAGATAAAGAATATATTCAAAAACAATAATAATTTAAAAAAAATTAAAAATAAATAAGCCATAACAAAGTAGACTGATCGGTAATTTGTTTGTTCTTTCTGGAAATTTTTTTCTTCCTCTTATGCTGGAGTCAAATAGATTAGCCGGGTACGATTTCCTGCTCAAACGTTTACTTCCAACTTTCAATCATCATCTTCCTTATTTGCATACTCCTTCAATTTATCCCAATTCTTTTCGTGGGTGTTAATTATTATTTTCTTCGGATCATTTTTTTTGGGTTATTCGACCCTTGGCCCTAGAATATCCCGATCGTTTTTGTCGCTATTTTTGTTTTGATTGTGTTTGGAGTTTAATGGTGGATCTTTTGTAGTGGGTGATTGCTATTTCTGTGAATTGTTGTATATATTGTTTTGCTTGATACTGAATGACGTCGAGTGCGGGCGATGAGGAAAACGATGTATTGAGCGATGTTGAGGCAGATGATCCGGTGCATATAGATATTAAGAGCTCGGAAAATATATCTGTGGAGAAGTTTAGGGAAATTCTTGCGGAGCTTGATCGTGAGAGAATAGCTCGTGAGGCCGCTGAAAATTCGAAAAATGATATCCAAGTTTCGTTTAATCGTCTTAAATTGCTGTGCCATGAGGCCATCAAAAAACGAGATGAGAGCTCGCGGCAGCGTGATGAGGCAGTGAATGAGAAGGAGGAAGCTTTGAAGAAATTGGAAAGTGTTAGTAAGGGGTTGGATGAAGAAATTAAGTTGAAAGACGAGGCATTGAGACGACAAGATGAGGTTTTGAAGCAGCTAGAGGACGTAGAGAAGGCGAGGGAGGCGACAAAGGTAGAGATGGAAACGGGGTCGTCTATGCTTGTGAGTGGGACCGAGAAGATATCAAGGAAAGTGAGTAGTTATAAGGATTTTGGAGGGAATGGGTTACCAAAGTCTAATAAGTATTCTGGATTGCCAGCAGTGGCGTATAGTGTAGTTAAGAGAACAAATGATATCGTGGAGGAGCTTGTAAAACAGATTGAATCGACTGTCAAATCGAGGAATGAGGCTCGGGAATTGGTTGAACATAGGAATTATGAGATTGCCATCGAGGTTTCACAGCTTGAGGCAACGATTGGTGGGTTGAGAGAGGAAGTGGCAAAGAAAAGTGAGGAAATCGGTATTTTGAAACAATCAATGGATGAGAAAAATGGGAAAGTGGATGAATTGGAAAGAGTATTTTTTGAGAAGCAGGGCACAATGGAGAGTGAGCTGTCAAGGTTGAGATTGTTGGTGAGTGAGTATGAATCAAAAATGGAGACGCAAAGGCCGTTATTAATTGATCAATTGAATTTTGTGTCTAGTATCCATGGAGAAATGTGTAAAGCTATGAAAATTGTTGATACTAAAAAGTCCTCAGAATTGTCTGAGTCCTTATTCCTTGCTCAAGAAACAAATGAAGAAAATATTAGAGCGTCTTTAGCCGGAATGGATTCCATATACGAGTTGAGTAAAATTGTTGTTGAGAAAACAAAGGATTCGATCGAGGATAAGACTCATGAAGTGAAAAGTCTGAATGAGACTGTTACGCAACTAGCAAAAGAGAAAGAACACATTGGGTCTTTATTAAGAAGTACTTTGTCGAAGCGAAGTTCAGTTGGCTTGTCATCTAAAACAAACGAATTGTTTAAAGTTGCAGAAAACGGTTTAAAAGAGACCGGTATAGATTATAAGTTCAGCAATTTTCAGAATTCTAAAGGAAACTTGGGTACTGCCGAGTCAGTGGAAGACGAAGTATATGCTCTGGTAGTTATGTTTTCTAGCATTAAATCCTGTCTTCTCCTTCTTCTCTTTCACAGTTGTTAATCATTATTCTATGCGCAGGCAAGTGCACTGGAGAATATCATTAAGCAGTCACAGCTTGAGATCATCGAGCTAAAGCATTCTGTGGAGGAACTGAGGTACCTTTGTGCCAAAATTTTATAGTGTAGTGCTATCTTTTTTACTTGCATGTGTATATAATAGGACTACTGTCAACTGATGTTTCGAATTGCTATGAAATGATCAGAATATTGCCATCTTTTTTACTTGCATGTTGTCAATCGTGACAGATATTTGAATTTTAATGAGTTCAAACTCTTATATCTTTCAATACAGCATTTGAAAGGGAAATATGTTGGCCAATGGAACTGAGGACTAATCTAGCTTGTACCTTATATTTCTAGAGGCGTTTGCTCATATCATCTAAGGATACAAGAATCCAACAAGCATATAATACATATGATCATCATTGATGTTAGGAAGTATACAACTTTGACTTTCTGCTTGTGCATCAATAATAAGCTGGCTAAAAATTACCGTTAGTAGAACATAACTGTATAAAGTTTGTTCTGCAAGGAGATAAAAATCGCAGTTGCGAAGACATTTTTTTCGTAAAATCTAACTATGCATTGTATCACTAGATGTGACTTTGATATTGTTATAGTATTAAACCTTCCCGACTGTTAGTATTGGGCACTTTCAATGTTGCTAAATTAAGGAAAGAGTCAAGTTTATACAAGGAGCGTGTAGATGCTCAAGCCGAGGAACTCAATCAGTGGAGACGACGTGTGGAGGAACTCGAAGAGAAGGAACGAGTGGCAAATGAAAATGTAGGACACAGGTTCCAATCCTTGATGGCATCAGCCTTTTGGGTTCAAATTGTTGACATCCTCTTTAATTTAACGATGTTTAAAATGCATAGACTTGATACTCATTCTGTTGTTTGGCATATCTAGGTTGAAGGGCTTATGATGGATATTGCATCTGCAGAAGAAGAAATCATGCGATGGAAGGTGGCAGCACAGCAAGAAGCTGCCGCTGGTCAAGCAGTGGAACAGGAGTATGTCACCCAGGTATACTAGAGGATGGATTATAATCTTAAACAAGTTAATCTTTTTTAATTCTTAAACCTTTTTAAGTTGCTGTGTCTCTGAACGTCTGAAAGGAAAATTTGACGTGTGAAAAGAATTCTATTGCTCTCTAAAATGGCCAAAATTTTGTCAAAAGCAAAAAGATTATGTACAATCTGACTTGTAAGTTCTCCTGTATCTCCCTGTTTCTTTCTTTTCATGTGTCCTATTTGTTAGACATTTGGGCTGTCAATTATGTAGGATATATTAAGCAGGACAATAGAAATTATTGAGAAGCAACAATTGGCTGCTACGGCTCTGTGTGGGCAGCAAAACGTGGTGCTTAGTCTTGTAAAATGTAAAGTATTTGCATTGTAATGTTATCACTGCTTATAAATTTTTGTAAAACGACATCTATTTACTCTTCAATTAGTACCAGAGTGATAGTCATGTCTTGGATCCTCATGAATTGCTATAAGTTGAAGCAATTGGTGCCATATTGATTGTTAGAGAGTAATAAATGCTCATACTGTCTTTTATATCAAGATCAAACCGATGAAAATGTGTTAGTTATGATGTTGCACCATTTAAAAGAGAAGATTTCCACTGTCGTTACAATTTTATTTACGCTTGATCCAGAAAAAATAATAATTATACTTTCATATTCTCATGCTATTGATTCAATTGAAGATGGTGATTCATGATTCTGCAGTTGGAAGCAGTGCGCCAAGAACTAAATGAGGCAAGGTATAACGTGACTGAGTCAGAGAGAAAACTCAAATTCAAAGAAGAAACGGCAGAAGCTGCCATGGTAGCTAGAGATGCGGCCGAGAAGTCATTGAAGTTAGCAGATATGAGGATGTCCAGGCTGAGGGATCGAGTGGAAGAGCTCACACGCCAACTGGACGAACTCGATACACGAAGTAACTTAAGAACCGGCCTAAGCAGACCTCGATACATGTGTTGGCCTTGGCAATGGCTTGGTTTAGATATTGTAGGCTCAAATCGCTCTGAAACACACGAAGAATCTGTGAATGAAATGGAACTCTCTGAACCTCTTCTTTGATTCTCTTTTTCCCTTTATATTCAATCCTTTTTGCGTTTATTATTATTTTTTCTTATTTATATTTTGTGAGTGATCATTCAGAGATGGAGAAGTTGCATGAGCAGGCTACTGTTGATTTGATTTAGAAAGAAAAATAAATATGCAGGAAAAGCCATGATATTTATAATGATGTGATAATTGTTGATGTTTCATCTGCGACATGTATTTCAGTTTCTTGTGAAAATGTGGGAAGCTATATGAATTGATTCTGATTTTCCTATTTTATTCATCACCATGCTTTAATTAGTTAAATGTGATTAAGCATGCTTTAATTGTTTAGATGCTCTACCTTGGATCATAGAAATATGGCCTAAGAATTTCATATTTCTCTATCGCTTCTATGGCCTAAATGATTTAGCTCTCATCACATGCGTCTTATTAATTTATCAATTATCTATAATGATGCATTGAGCAATGTTTATTAAGCATGAATGCTTGAATTTTTATGGAACATATACACACTTTGCACATTTAGAATTCATTGTTGTTAATTGCCTTAAACGCATATTTGTCTTTCTCTCAATGATTTAATCTTATGATTGTTATGGCTATTACATGCTTGATGAGGCACATGTGCTAATTGTTAGACTATGGATATGTGTCAACATATATTTGTGCTATGTTTATTTGAACTTTGTGTTTTTTTATTATCACAAAAATGGGGAGAATTTTGTGATAAACTTGAAGCTTAATACATGCATGGCTTGAGGGGGAGAGTTTTTGTATTATGCTTTACTTGGTAAAAATTGTATGTGCTATGCATTTGTTAAGGGGGAGTCTTGTTTACTCTTATTTCATGCATATTTCATCTACAAGTTTTTCAAGTTTTGTGATCATCAAAAAGGGGGAGATTGTTGAGGCTTAAACGCATTGTTGAGTTTAATGCTTAATTTTATCTCCGAATTATTTATGAGTTTTGACGATCAACAAACTTGCATCTGTTATACTAATGTGTCTACTTAGTGTTAAGGGTTAGATGGTTGAAAAGTGCACTGATTAAAGGGGATCAAATCTGCAAGGAAATGGGTGGATCACCCCAGGCGATGGCAGCCTTTCAAGCCAACACCCCGCACATCGACTGAATCGACGCCGAGGACTCCGCGCATGGGAAGATCGCCGGAGGTGATGAAGAGAACTCCTGGGGCGATGCATGGTTCGTTTGAGGCGATGTCAAGATCGTTTAAGGCGATACAAATTTCTGATCATTTAAAGCTACGGCATTATTTTTGGTGGACGATCGCCTGAGGCGATCCAGGGATCGCATGAGGCGATCTGCACAATATTCTGACCGTTGGAGCGCAGCGATGGTGATCGCCTGAGGCGTTGTCCGAGGCGATGTCCGAGTGATTTATGCCTTATGTGTAGCAACGGCTAGTATGAGCTTTGGGGGCCTTCTACACTATAAATATAGATGTTTGGGCTCAAGATGATGACAAGAAACAAGATGATAAACTACAAGAAAGCTTTGTTCAATTAAAATATATCTAGCATTGCAAACTTCATACATTTGTGTTGTATTGAAGTTTGTAATTGATTTCTTGTGTGAGACATTGTGTTCTTCGTGTTGTTACACCATGAAGGTGTTATTTGATTTGTTGTAAGGTCCTCCAACACCGACGCAAGTTGGAAATTGTATAAGACATCAACAAGTGAAGTTGGTGCAATGTTGTGGCTATCCTTGGAGCCCTTAAGGCCAAGAAGACTCGTGAAGAGTGTGTGACTCGGGAAGAGTTTGTCTGCGGCTATCCTTGGAGCCCCTAAGGCCAAGAAGAGTGTGTGACTCGGGAAGAGTGTGTTGTGGCTAACTTTGAGCCCTTAAGGCCAAGATCAAAGTTGTTCTAGTAGAACCTCAGTTGGACATTTTCTAGCCGGGAAGAGGAGAAGTAGGCGATTAATCGCTGAACTTCTATATCAAATACTTGTGTCATTTATCGCTTTATTGACTTTACGCATTTACATTATTAATTCATATTGTTTATTGTTCGATTGACATCAAGTCTTCTGCAGCGCAAACTTGACTATTTGCAAATTCATTTTAAAACGCTAAAGTAGCCAAGGTAGTGGGCCGAGGACCGCTCGGACCTCTAGGAGTAGGTTGAGAAGAGGCTCGAGGTATGGCAGGAATAATCGAAGAAGAAGTTTTTTTTGGACATGGGGTTTCGAATAAGAACATTGGCCCTCGAGGATTCTTCTTTTACGAGGACGAGGAACCAGGGGCTCCTCCTCCTATTATGGACCCACAATGTCAATGATCGGTGAGGTAGGAGGAGAAGGAATAGGATCCGTAGAGGGAACTGAAGGGAGAGGTGCAGCTGAGTCCGACACCTGCATTGAAGCTTGTCCCTTTTTGGACTTAGCCTTCAAGTTCTTAGCAATTCTAGCTTTCATCATTTTTGTCTCTGTAAAGAACAGACAGAGGTTAGTTTGAACAAGTTTATCAAAATCTACATATAAAAGAGAGTGCTCAAAAACACTCACCGAGTGGCATTTTCAAGGATGCATCATTCGGGCTCAACAAGAACAAGTACATCAGTCCGTCGTCAATCAGCTCCTATAGCACTGATCGTCAAGTTTACGACGAACCGACAGATACGGTTCCATTTCAAGGTGACCCTTGATTGACTTGCCCTTCGGGAGGTTTTCTCTACACTATAGGACAATCCCAAGGCTGGAGTAGACGAGCAAAAAAGTAAAATTTCTTCCATTTTTTTTATGGACGAAGGGTATTTCTTGAGGAAACCAACCCCCGTTCGAGAAGAAAAATAAAAACGGCCGATCTCTTTCTTATTTAACTGAAATATGCAATGAAAGAGTTCGGGGGTAGAAACAAAACCCAAAAATGAAAGGACAATGAAGAAGCCTGCCAATAATCTATAACTATTGAGGAATAATTGGCTAAGGGAGATGGCAAAGTATGAGGCAATTTCTACAAAGAATGAGGGGACAGGAAAGCGAAAGCCCTCTCGGAGTTGGTCTAGATAGAAGGGAAAGTAGCCCTCGGGGGGGGGGGGGGGGGCGCAGATGGGGATGAGACACTGGAGGGGAAGCAATAATAGAAGTCCCTCGGAAATATCCCACTTGGTACAAATATTGGATAGATGCTGGCTCGTCTGAATCCTGGATCCGAAAATTTCGAACCAGGGGACTTTGGCTGCCACCAAGTCTTGTTCTGTAGTAGCCCGTTCTTCCTCCCTACGAGCAGCCTTGGATTTGAAGAACTCAATGACTCCTCGCTATCCGAGAAGGATGAAGGTAGAGGAGGAAGAGTAATAACTCTTTCCTCAGTGTATGTGTCGTACATATCTATTTCCCTCAGGGAACAATCATCCGAAAAAGAAGCCATCCTTGGTAAATAAGTGCTCAAAAAGCCTGGACCGCGGAAATACCGAACAGAAATATCCCGAGAACATCACCCAGAGCACAAGGTATCCGAACACTATTAAACCCTGCTCGCTTGGCATATTGGTCAAAAAGTAGCGGAAGACCCGGACATAACCAACAAATCAACAGGCGTAAATAAACGGGCAGTAATGGGATGTGGATTTCTCGGGCACGCTTTGCCCCAATAACGCCACGATCAGAGGTGACCGTGTTCCGGATTTTCAGCGAGCTAACCACCGAGATCAGCTCTATAAATACACACTAATGATCTCATTTTTCTGGGTTTATCTTTTTCTGTTTCATAGAGGTCTTTGCTGAGGGAAGAATTCGTGCCTTCTTTGATTTCTACTTATTTTTTATGAATTTTTTAGATCCGTGACTATTTTTCTTTTGCAGTATGTATAATAAAAATTGTTGGTGGAAAGAAAATAAAGAACTATATTGTCTCAAAAAGAACTACAGCCTAATCTAAAAAATGGATTTTGACAATTAAAGCTCATGAATATATGCTCATAATATAGAATTGGAGGAACATGAAAAGTATGTTTTTTTGCTTACATTTGGCCATCCTTTCTTGACTTTAAAAATTATTAAGCACTGACATTTATGAGCTTTATAGAATTAATATATTTTTATTGTAATATTTATTATTTAACTTTTGTATATATTCTTGAAAAATGAAATATTTTAAAATTAAAATATTAGATATAGTATTTTTAAAATTTTCAAACAAATACAATTACGATGGTGAGCAATTTCTGAATTTGTCTTCGTATGACACTTTGAATTCATGAAGTACGATCAAGTCCTTGAAGTGTCACCCTTTGGCCATTTCATAGGTTATAGTAATAAGTCCGATAAGTTTATCAGCAGTTTTAATTTGACTTACTTTTTTTTATACAACCTATATCATGAGAAGGTCTCGAAACTGATATATTTCTGTTCGCCATAGCGAACGATGCCAATTGAGCAAGATAGATCGCAGAAGTTTTGAAATTTTATAGTAGTAGATTTGATAAGGCACTAATAATCTATCTTATTCAACTTCGGCCGATCATATTTAGGATGTAATTAAAATTTAGAGATATTTTCATAATTTAAAATATTAAAATAAGATTTCAAGGTGACCCAATTTTCTTAAATAGTTATTAAAGTATTCAAACAACTTATTTTGACATTTAGGCGGCACAGGATGCTGTTAATTTTTAATTATTTGTGTATATGTTACAAGTATAACACAAAATAGAAAAGCAATGGTCCAGGCTTCGTATTCCAGTAGCACCACACTTCTTTGAGATCTGTGA
The DNA here is from genome assembly GCA_907163345.1 of Haberlea rhodopensis. Lineage (NCBI taxonomy): Eukaryota > Viridiplantae > Streptophyta > Magnoliopsida > Lamiales > Gesneriaceae > Haberlea > Haberlea rhodopensis. The sequence goes on from CAJQUN010000082.1 coordinate 36,469, forward strand.
TGTCTCAATTTCAAGGTCCCCACTCTGCAATAATTAATACAAAATTGTACTTTAAAAAAAATAGAATAGTAATTACCAATCAGAAGTCTTAAATCAAATAATCATCATACCACATCTGCTCACTGGCACTCCGGTCATGAACAGATGTATTGAGTGCTTGTACGGCGCTTTAAGAAGCACTAAGTTTTATTAAGTCGCGCACTGACGCTGCGATCGTGATCTGGCGCATTGAGTACAGATACGGTGTTTTACCACTAAGCTTCATTAAATCACGTACTAAGTTTTAATAACTCGTGAACTTCAATATTAGATATTATTAATTCTCCGAAAATAAAATGTCATTTTTAATAAATTCATCTATTACAAAAAATTTGAAACGCATAGGTATTATTCGGTTTCATTTTTCAAACTCATTATCTTATAACCAAATATTAACAATTCATTTTCATGTTTCGTTCTCTACAATATATTTTTCTTTATTTCATCAAGGTGTTTATATATGTAATTTTTTAATAGGCACATTAAAATACTCCGATATTCATTTTTTAAAAAAAATTGACGCATCCGCACGTATGCAATTGCCCGTGCACAGACGTCATGTGAGTTATATGAGAACAGCAGATTTCGTCTCACGAAATTGTTAAATATTGACATTGAAAGGGATAATCAAAATTAAAATTGATTTAAATTTAAAAGAAAATCAAAAGGAAATGAAAAACGCCCTTCTTACATCTAATTTGGTCATCTTGATGATATGACAAGTTTGACATCTTCATTTAGATAGATCTATAAAATCGCCTATTCTTTTCTCTAGAGCACAATTTGCTGGAAGGATCCTTCCATTTCTTTCTTAAATTCATGTTCGTGATTTTATCATCTCCACGTGGTGCAAATCGAACTCCCGTTGCTTATTCCCTGCAACTAATAAGGGCATCGAGTTCGTGTATGTGTTCTTTTGGTTATTCTGGTTTTCTTGAGAAATTTTTTGTATCGATTTATGATTTTCGATAGGTTATATTTTTTCCTATGAATTTGGTGTTTAAATGAATTTATCTGTACTTCTTTAAAAGGTTGTTCTTTTATTTTTATGTTGAAATTTTGAGCGTTTGATGGCGTTGAGTAGTTGGTTTTTACTGAATCATATTTGTGCTCGATTTCGTATGTTGTTAATATCATGAGAAATGAAGAAATTTTGGTGAAGGGTTTGGTGTGAGAGAGGTTTGTTGAAAATCGTACATTGTTTAATACCTTTGTTGGAATGATTGTGTTTGTGGGATTTCCTTCAAGAATTGTGAATGGTTCTGTTGGCTTTTTTTTCCCCCAATCTTGGGGCTTGAAATTGATGTTGTTGGATTTCATTAGAGCGATACACTGATGGGTGCAATTTGTTTTTCAGTTACAATTTTGAAATGTTAAGGGAAGAAGAGAAGGATCCAGCATCAGCCGGAGGTTGGAAAACATTCTCAAGGTCAGTTTCATGGACCGAGCGCCCACCAAGTAAGTCTCATTCTAGGCCACTATGGAACAGCAAAGCACGGGCATGTTTGCCCCCACTGCAGCCGCTTTCTGTCATCAGACCGAGTATTGAGGAATGGCCGAAAGCTGGATCAGATGATCTTGGCATATGGCCGAATCCTTCAAATCTGGGTGTGGGGCACGGATCAATAACACCCCGTGAGCTACTGCCTCGAGAATTTGATTTTCAAAGAGAAAAGTTTGCCTTTTTTGATAAGGAATGCTCGAGGATTTTGGATCATGTATATTTGGGAAGTGCTGCAGTCGCAAAGGATCGTGAAATTCTCCGCCATAATGGGATCACCCATGTGCTGAACTGTGTGGGTTTTGTTTGCCTAGAATATTTTAGGAGTGAACTAGTGTACAAGACACTCTGGCTGCAGGACTGCCCTTCTGAGGATATCACGAGTATTCTCTACGATGTGTTTGATTATTTTGAAGATGTTCGTGAACAAGGGAAGCGTGTCCTTGTCCACTGTTGTCAGGGAGTGTCTCGATCAACCTCACTGGTCATCGCATATCTTATGTGGAAAGAGGGCCAGAGCTTTGATGATGCATTCCAGCTTGTCAAAGCAGCCAGAGGAGTTACAAATCCGAATGTGGGATTCGCATGCCAACTTCTGCAGTGCCAGAAACGTGTGCATGCCCTTCCAGCAAGTCCTACGTCTCTGCTTAGGATGTATAGAATGGCACCTCACTCGTCATATGACCCTCTTCATCTTGTACCAAAAATGTTGTGTGAATCGGGTGAACATAGTCTTGATTCTCGGGGAGCATTCATTATTCTTGTTCCTTCTGCTTTATATGTCTGGAGTGGGAAGCATTGCTCCCAAATGATGTCAATTAATGCGATAGCAGCAACGGCTCAGTTTATCCGTTATGAAATGGCCAAGGGTCCGGTTATAAATGTCAAAGAAGGTGAAGAGTCATCCGAATTTTGGGATGCTTTCAGCTATGGAAAGGGTTTAACAGATGGCCGTTTTGTAAAGTCTGAGGAGCAAAACAGGTTAGTGGAGTCTGACATGGTGCCTGCCGCCGCACTTCCATGTCTCAATCAAAGCAAGCTGTCCGAGTACGATTTAGATTTTGAAATCTTTCACCGAGCACTTGCTGGAGGGATTGTGCCATCTTTTTCAAGGCCAGAAGCAGGATCAGAGACATGTGTTCCCTCAAGAGAGAATGGCTGGAACAGATTGAGGAGAAAGTTTGCCAGCGATAAAGTTGAGAAATTGTTCACCTCTTCAAAATTGAACTATAGTGCCTTCAAACTATGTGATTCACCGGATTCCATTGATTGATACCTATAAAAAAAGCTGATGACTTTGTTTCTCCTGCTGATATTTCGGTGTCTTGGAATAGTCAATGTGATTCTCCAGAATCACATCCTATTTAGTGAACTCATTTTCTTCGTTCCTGGTTAATAAACATAATTCCAGTTCAACGTCACCATCACTCTCACCTTCAACCTCCGATTATTCGGGCTCATTCACCTTCTCCCCCCTCATCATCCAACTGCTCTGACTTATCATTTGTATCTGCTCAGCCATCTCCCAGTGCACCTGAATCTTGAGATACCTATACTTGTGAGAATGGTCTTGTGGAGGAAAGTGTTGGCTCTGCAGATGGGAGTAGATGATACGACTGACTGACAAAATAGCTTGATCAACTAACCTAGTTCCCACCAGTGGCATAGTGTACCCAAAAATGGAGATACATGTTGGTATCTTGAAGCTGTTTCCATTTGTTTATTTCATGTACTCGTGCCCATTAATAAGTTTCTGTACAAAATTGGTTGATTTTTAATGTGTAGTTAGCTATAACATTTCTTTGTACTCAGGGGCTCACCCAAGAATTTTAACAAGAGGGCCATCAAGGGTCCGATCATCCCTTGCTGAAAATAAAATTTACAATGTTATTTTTAATTTTCTTAAAAAAAATTTAATTATCGGCTTTAAGTTGCAATTGCTTTCCTCATTTTGCCTACTCACTTTAAAACCTAAAATCATGGTAAGTCTCACGGTTGCACCAATGGAAAATCAAAAAAAGAAATTTATAACATTATTATTAGAAGATTTAGGAAAAAAGGGTTAATACTGAGATATCAAATCAATGTCCATAATGTTTGTTTATATATGTATGATTTGAAATTTAATTCATGGCTTGCAACTTGAGATATATATTTTTGATTTAACCAAATTTCAAACCCGACTTGGTGCCTTTGAGAATGTGATGTCCCGTTTTTTTTCAAAAAAAAAAAAAACACAAGATGGAGTATTAACTCAATTCAATATTGCAATTGGTTTAAGGTCTAATAAGAAAAAGAAATTTGGCACATCTTAGCTCGATTATTCTGGAATTAACAAAACTATTTATCGTAGGACTTAAAGAGACATTAAGTCACTGTTTGGTACAATAGATGATAAGTGAGAGGTGAATAGTTAAAAATTATGGTTCATCATATTATTATCAATGTACTATGTCGATTAGACAATAGAGATAGAAACTCAAGTGGAAATAGCTCGATACCCAATGACCAACGAGGGCCACATGGCTTTGTATTTGTCTATGCTTGGCATATGTTTTTGCTACTATTTTCGATAGTCTGCTTGTATCTTTTGGCTTCCACTGGCTCTTGGTTATATATATATATATATATGTGTCTTTTGGCATACATGCTTTGTTTTATTGGAGGATTTTCATCAGGAAACTACTGACTTGAGACGCGTAGTATTTTACTGAGCACCCCAGCGCCTCTGACTCTGCAAAGCTACTTTTATATGCACTCGGTTAAGACGTAACTTATAAACGAACTCAATATTAAAAAACAAAATCTTTTAGATAAAAAGGATAAGTAACATACTAATCATTATATTCCACTCAATGTTTGATAAATCTACACAATCAATATTTTGAATATATATACACACACGAATGGTAATAAAAAAATACATGAGATTGCTCCATCATTTATTTTACATAAAATTTTCCAACCTGGACTGGAGAATGAAACAAGCCAACTAACTAGAACATTATTTAGTCCCTACAAATATCTATCACTTGGGAGTAAAAATGATACTTAATTTGCATTTCCATCAATCAATAGACATCCATCTGCTCAACTCAAACTTCTGATGCTCAAACTCGATGAAATTTTCAGCTGCTGCATCGATGCTCTTTTCACATATATCGACATTATCGTCTTTAGGAGTATTCCGGAAAAATCGTCCCTTTTCACCCTTTCTGAAAACAGGCTTCACCACTTCACGATCACCTGCACGAGAATTTGCATGAACACTTAGATTTTCGAAGGTGGTAAAGTTTTTAATGGCTCGGGGCATGTGCTCGAGTTCATAAAGCTCGTATGCATCCATGGGAATATTTCGTTTTGCATGGAACATCAAATCCCTTTTGTTTTCCATTTTTTGTCTTAATTTTCGAGGTTTTGTAGGATACAATTGTGTGTAGTTAAGATTTGATGAATGGTAATAAAGAACTATTTATAGAGTATGGTTTCTTAACTTGATCGTTAAGATAGAATCTGATTCTCTTTTTGAATTTCTTCTAAATGTCAAATATGTTAGGTTTTAATCACTTTATTCACATGAAAAATCAAAGAGGGCTTTGTTCTTTATGAATTCTTGCATACAAATCTTTGGAATTGTTATCAATCTTTAAAAAGTTTTTGCGCAAAATACGAAAACTATTATCGTTGGGAATTCATGGGTTTCCTACTCATAGCTAATTGGTTGTGAGTGAAGTATACCTGAATCTTTTCTAATCTTCAAATATAACTTCAAGTTTTCAATGTAGGACAACAAATCTCAACACGTACCTTCACGTGTGAAATTATATAAGTCAAACATATTGATTGATAACGTGGGGAGCATGTGGGCGAATAGCAATCACATAGAAAACTTGGCTCTGATACTATATTAGGAATTCATGAGGTTCATACTCATAACCAATTGATTATGAGACAGTCTTTTATAAGCAGCAAATATAACTTCAAGTTCTCAATGTAGCACAACAACTCTCAACATTTACCATCTAGATACATTGTATTCGTTAGACTTGTCCTTGTTAGATCCGTGTATGAATCTAAGTGTTGGAATTTGAATAGTACAAAATTTGACAAAACCCAATTCGAAAAGTTCAAGCAACCTTAAAAGTGCATATTTCTTGCAGAGTTAGAGCCGATACTTCTCCTCTCGTTGGTCGCTCTCATTTTAAATGAACAAAAAAAAAAAATTACACAATAAATGACTTTTAAATGTAAGTTTTTTCCTCCCAATGTTTTTTTTTTAATTTGACATGTATAACATTTTCACACCACAATGAGAAATTAAAATGGAGGTTAATATGGCTAATTATATTTACAAAATGAACCATAATTTTTGAGTATTTTACAAAATTTATAAATCTTTTGATTCACGTTTTTCTCTAAGTGGAGAAGGGGCTAAATTATTTTTTGTGCAAAGCGCGACTCGAACTCGAGTCTACCTAAAATAGACATGAACGTTTATTCATTCCGACAATACCATGTAGCTCTTTTTACAAATGAGCTTGTGATATTTAATCAATTAGAATAGTCAGAGGACACCAAACAGTAGAAAGCATATTCGAATTTTGTCTTTTAACACGTTATAAAAGCTACCAAATAATCTGAACTTACTTTGATCAAAAGATTAAATGGCATATATAATAATTTATAAGTTATTGGTCTCAATCATGTTTATTTATGTTATCAATCCTACAAATATTAAAATGGAAAAACAATTCAATATAAAATTAGATTATTTTTATAAATTGAGATAACTATATACAAAAATCAAAGATGGAGGTGGAAAAATTGCAAAACTAGCAGGGTATTGTATAGTTTTGGGTTGTGTTTTTGTAAGTGATGTCATATGACATATTGACTTTCTCGGGTAAAATCCCCTCAAGAGCCGAACAAGTCATATACCGAACAGAATGCACCGAGCAGATAGCACCGAGCAGGGTTTTGCCGAACAGCTGTTAACCCTCCTCGGTTTTCTGGTCAAAGATTAGCGGAAGACCCGGGAGTAACCAACAAATTAACCGGCGTGAATAAACGTGCAGTAATGGGGCGCGGATTTCTCGGACACGTTGGGCTCCAGTCAAGCCACGATCAGAGGACATCGTGTTCCGGATCCACCGTGAGCCAATCACTAGGAACAATCCTATAAATACCCGCAGAGGTCATCATAGAGGGGGTTGAATTTTTCTGGGCAAAAAGACTCCGAAGAGAGCAAATTTATGTCTGTTCGGTCTTTTTTGTTATTTCTCAAAAATATTTGTACAAGTCATTTAGCGATTGTGATTTGTGTCCAGGGAGTCTTGTAAATCATCAACGTTTATAGTGAAGTTTTATACTGGACTAGGTCCCGTGGTTTTTCTCTCAATTTGAGGGTTTTCCACGTAAAAAATCTTGGTGTGTTTATCGTTATTTTTCATTAACACTTTATTCTACCTTATATTCAAAAATCACGAGTCACATCATTGGCGCCGTCTGTGGGAACTAAAGAGTAAAGACGTTGAAGCAAGGATATTTCATTAAGAATCCAAAGCGAAATGGTTAGAAGCAAAGGGCGAGGGCCAATGTCGGGAAGGGATAAACCAACGACCCCCCCCCCCCCCCCCCCCCCCCCACGTTCATGCCCAGAAGCAGAAGGAGCAGGGGAGGCTGGATCATCACAGAATGTTTCACGAGTATTACCCACTGGAGGAATACCCATGGAACATTTGACTGAGATGATTGCTAAAACTGTCGGAGAAGTTATGAAATAATTTATGACCCCCTGTCAGGAAGAAAATAAGGAAGAAGAGGAAGACTCAACCTCTATAAAGAAGTCGGAGGAGGAGGCTGAAGAATTGAAAGACTTTCCTAATCATTCAAATGATGAAATAGATAGGGCTTTGCACCATCAAATGGAGGATTTAAAGGAGGAGTTACAAAAAATGCGCAATAAAATCGAAGGTCGTATTAACTCGGCAAGGAGGAGCACCCCATTCACTCCTCAAGAGTCCTTGATGATCCTCTGCCTCTTAATTTTAGAACTTTAAGTGTGGGGAATTATGATGGCAGCACGGATCCAGAAGAATATTTGTCTCGATTTGAGAATGCTTCACTCCTGCATCAGCTGTCAGATGAGGTGAAATATAGAGTGTTCTTGACTACCCTAGCTGGCGCTGCTCAATCGTGGTTCAATCAATTACCATCAGGAATAGTGGATTCCTTTCCTAAATTCAGCTCGTTGTTCCTTCATCAATTCGCGAGCAGTAGAAGTTGCAAGAGAACAGCCTTGAGTTTGTTCGGTCTCAGGCAGATGGATAAGGAGTCCCTGCGGGATTTTCTGAAAAGATTCAATCAAGCATGCCTTGATGTTCCGCATGTGACGTCTGAAATACTAGCCAGCGCTTTCACCCAAGGGTTGAGAGAGGGGGATCTGTTCAGATCGTTGCCAAGAAGCCACCGTCGGATTATGATGAATTACTAGGGCGTGCCTCTAAATATATTAATTTGGAGGAAGCGCAGAGGATGAAACAGAAGAAGGAAATAAAAAATGGTGGTGAAGTCAATAGGAAGGAGAGGCCACTGGAACAGCCTAAGAGGAACTTTGATCAATACCTACCGATGAGATCTTATCGGGAGGTAGCCATGAATCAAATTATGCCGAAGCGGGGTCGGGGGGACCTTATGGAAGAGGAGTATTCCGAGGAGGAAGCACCCGAGGAGGGAGCGTTCATGAAGGAAGAATGGGTGTAAGGCGAGGAGCTGACGATGACCTGAGGAACAGTGCTCCTTTCCCTCGGAATAATGTTAATCCAGGGAGAGGAGCACTTCAGCCAGTTCCTTGGGCAGTACGAGGGGAAAGAGTGGAGGGAGGAATCAAGTTACCAGGGAAAGAACCGTGAGCAATGTTCCTAACCGAGGAACTATACATATGATTTTGGGAGGAACATCATGTGGAGATTCTAACCGAGCAAGAAAAAGTTATGCTCGAAGACTCGAAGTGTTATCCATTAATCCAAGTCATACTCAGGAGAGTCCTTCTATAGCTTTCGGACCTGCATATTTACAAGGGATTTATTTTCCCCACGAGGATGCATTGGTTATTTCAGCCACAGTGGCCAACTACAATGTGCAAAGAATCTTCGTCGATACAGGCAGCTTGGCAGATGTGCTCTTCCTTAATACTTTGAAACAGATGGAATTGGGAAGTATAGCTGTACAAAAAGTGAATACTTCTTTGCATGGGTTTACCGGAGAAGTCATAAGTCCTATAGGACAAGTGTCTTTACCCGTCACATTAGGAGAGGAGTCCAAGACAAAGACGAAGATGATCACCTTCCTCATAGTCGATGCACCTTCCTCCTATAATATAATATTGGGTCGGCCGGCATTAACGGCCTTCGAAGCGGTTGCTTCTACTTACCACTTGAAGATAAAATTCCCAGTAGGAGAGGAAGTGAGACAAGTAAGAGGAAGTCAGAGTTCATCAAGAAAATGCTATGTGCAAGAGTTAAAGCAAGACAAGGGAAATAATAGAGAAGAAGGGGAGCGAGGAAATAATAAGAGGAAACATGGACAGCCTGAGGCGGAGGAGCGGATAGTCCCCGAGGAGGAATTTATGAGTATCGAGTTAGGTCACCCGGCGAAAACTACTCGCATTGGATCCAAGTTGGATCCAGAATTGAGGAAAATGGTGATTGAGTGCTTAATAGATAACGTGGATGTGTTCGCTTGGAATACCTCTGATTTAATTGGGGTAAAACCTGAGATTGCTGAGCATCATCTAAATGTGGACCCGAGTGCTCGGGCAATTAAGCAGAAGAGAAGGCATTTCGGACCCGAAAAGGATGTCGTCATAGCTAAACAAGTAGAGGAGTTGCTGAAGGCAAGCCATATACGGGAGATTAGTTTCCCTACATGGCTCTCAAATGTGGTTCTAGTACCTAAAGCAGGAGACAAGTGGAGGATGTGTGTAGATTTTCGGGACGTGAACAAAGCGTGTCCCAAAGATTGTTATCCATTGCCGAGGATTGATCAATTAGTGGATTCTACTGCGGGACATGAGCTTTTATGTCTTATGGATGCTTATCAGGGATATCATCAAATCCCCTTAGCCCGCGAGGATCAGTCCAAGGTTAGCTTTGTCACAGCGGGAGGAACTTTTTGCTATGTCGTAATGCCCTTCGGATTGAAAAATGCTGGGGCTACTTATCAGAGACTGATGGATAAGATGTTCAGAGATCAAATAGGACGGAACGTGGAGGTTTATGTTGATGACGTCCTGATCAAAAGCAAGAAGGCCCAAAATCTGATCGAAGATATGGAGGAAGTCTTTGCCACTTTGAGAAGATTTGGCATGAAATTAAATCCAGCCAAATGTACCTTCGGAATTCATAGTGGAAAATTCTTGGGGTACATGGTGACAGAGAGAGGTGTGGAAGCTAACCCTGAGAAAATCCGAGCAATCCGAGAAATGAACCCTCATCGGACCTTGAACGAAGTACAAAGGTTAGCAGGAAGAATAGCAGCGCTTAGTCGATTCATATCTAGATCGGCTGATAGGAGTTTGCCTTTCTTTAAAGCATTAAGGCGAGGAATGCAGTTCGAGTGGGATGATCAGTGTCAGAAGGCTTTCGAAGACTTGAAAGAATATTTAGCTCAGTTACCCTTAATAAATAAACCCGAGCACAATGAGACCCTCCTCGTCTACTTGTCGGTAACCGAGGAAGTTGTCAGCTCGGTGTTAATTCAAGAGAAATTAGGGCAGCAGCAACCGGTATATTATGTCAGTCGAGCTTTGCAAGGAGCCGAACAAAGATACCCTGAAATTGATAAATTAGCTTTGGCTCTGGTGATCACGGCAAGAAGGCTTCGGCCGTATTTTTTATCTCACCCTATCATGGTGGTAACGAGCACTCCCTTAGGAAGGCTCTTGTCAAAAGCTGAAATTTCAGGAAGGATGGTGAAATGGGCCACAGAATTGAGTGAGTTCGATATTTCTTATCAGCCTCGGACTACCATCAAAGCTCAGGCCTTATCTGATTTCTTGGTTGAAGTGACTCATACTCGCGAAGAAAAAGATTGGAGCCTATTTGTAGATGGATCATCTATTCAAATAGGAAGCGGTGCAGGAATTATACTGATCAGTCCAGAAGGAGAGGAAATTGTCATAGCTATTCAGTTCGGTTTTCATTCTTCAAATAATGAAGCCGAATTCGAAGCTCTCCTCTCAGATTTACGAGTAGCATTAGACGCCGGAGCTCGGAAAGTAAAAGTGTTCATGGATTCAATGCTGGTTGTTCAGCAGGTAAATGGGGTGTACAAGGTGAAAGAAGAAAAGTTGAAAAAATATGTGGAGAAGGCTCAAGTATTAATGACTCAGTTCCAGGAAGTGGAATTGAAGCAAATACCACGAGAAGATAATAACCGAGCAGATTCACTCGCAAAGTTGGCCAGTTCCATTCATGAGTGGAAGAACAGGAAAGTGCTGGTACAAGATCTTTTGGTCTCGCACATAGCTATCAACAGTATAATGAAGGAGCACTGTATCATATCCGATTGGCGAGACCATATCATTAAATTCTTGAAAAATAGGGTGTTGCCATTAGATCCGAAGGAAGCTGCTCGGGTGAAGAGAATGGAGAGGCGTTTTGTGTTAGCAGAAGGTAAATTGTTCAAAAGGGGATTTTCAGCTTCCTTCTTGCAATGCACATCAGTACAAGAAGGAGAACATTTGCTAAAGGAGATTCACGAAGGCTGTTGTGGGAATCATTCGGGAAGTAATATGTTATATCAGAAAGCCCTTCGGGCAGGATACTATTGGCCTAGTATGAGAGAAAATGCCGAAGAAATTGTTAAAAAATGTAACAATTGCCAGAAACATGCAAATTTATCTCATATACCCGTAGAGGTCCTAAATAGTAGTATTACTTCCTGTCCCTTCGATCAATGGGGGATGGACATCGTCGGACCTTTTCCTCTTGCCACGGGGCAAAGAAAATTCCTCCTAGTAGCAGTTGAGTACTTTACTAAATGGGTGGAAGCTGAGCCTCTAGCAAAAATAACTGAGGAGGAAATCATCAGATTCTTATGGAGAAGCATAGTATGTCGGTTCGGAATACCGAGGAGAATTATTTCGGATAATGGAAGGCAATTTCAGGGAAAGAAACTACATGAGTGGTGCGAGGATATGAAAATCAAGCAAGTATTCACGTCAGTAGCCTATCCACAGTCAAATGGGCAAGTCAAAGTTATTAACTGTATTCTATTACATGGGATTAAGACGAAGCTGGAAGGGGCCCGAGGAGAATGGGTAAATGAACTACCTGGAGTCTTGTGGGCTTACCGAACAACTCCTCGGGTATCTATAGGGGAAACTCCGTATAGTCTGGTATACGGTTTGGAGGCCCTCATTCCAGCGGAAATTGGGGTTGAATCTCTCCGCGTACAATGTTATGATCCAGAGCAGAACGAGGCTAAGAGAATGCAAGAGTTAGATGAGATTGATCAGCTAAGAGAACAAACTGTAGCAAGAACAGAGCTATATAAAGTAAGGATTACCAATGCCTATAACCGAAGGGTTCGACCAAGAACATTTCAAGTTGGGGATTTAGTGATACGAAGAACAAATCCTGCCGGTGAGGTAAAAAAGTTGGCACCCAAATGGGAAGGCCCTTACAAAATCAAGGAAGTGATCGGAAGAGGAGCCTACAGGCTGGAGGATCATGAAGGTCGGAAGTTGGTAAGACCTTGCAACATTCATAACTTGAAGAAATATTTTGTGTAATCTTTCTGTTTTATTTATTTTATGAATTCAGCAGTAATAAAATGAAAGTATTTGATTCATCGAGTTTGTTCGGAATTCTAATGATTTACTCGTGGGATCGGGATGTTTGGTCCACGTTTAAACATTAAATTATCATCGGTTTACTCGTGGGATCGGGATGTTTGGTCCACGTTTTAAACCTAAAATTGCCTAAGTGTTTGTGCTCGGGGTAGCGAGCTTTGTTCGGAATTTTAGTAGTTTACTCGTGGGATCGGGATGTTTGGTCCACGTTTTAAACCTAAAAATTGCCTAAGTGTTTGTGCTCGGGTAGCGAGCTTTGTTCGGAATTTTAGTTGTTTACTCGTGGGATCGGGATGTTTGGTCCACGTTTTAAAACCTAAAATTGCCTAAGTGTTTGTGCTCGGGGTAGCGAGCTTTGTTCGGAATTTTAGTTGTTTACTCGTGGGATCAGGATGTTTGGTCCACGTTTTAAACCTAAAATTGCCTAAGTGTTTGTGCTCGGGGTAGCAAGCTTTGTTCGGAATTTTAGTTGTTTACTCGTGGGAACGGGATGTTTGGTCCACGTTTTAAACCTAAAATTGCCTAAGTGTTTGTGCTCGGGTTAGCGAGCTTTGTTTGGAATTTTAGTTGTTTACTCGTGGGATCGGGATGTTTGGTCCACATTTTAAACCTAAAATTGCCTAGGTGTTTGTGCTCGGGGTAGCGAGCTTTGTTCGGAATTTTAGTTGTTTACTCGTGGGATCGGGATGTTTGGTCCACGTTTTAAACCTAAAAATTGCCTAAGTGTTTGTGCTCGTGGTAGCGAGCTTTGTTCGGAATTTTAGTTGTTTACCTCGTGGGATCGGGATGTTTGGTCCACGTTTTAAACCTAAAATTGCCTAAGTGTTTGTGCTCGGGGTAGCGAGCTTTGTTCGGAATTTTAGTTGTTTACTCGTGGGATCGGGATGTTTGGTCCATGTTTTAAACCTAAAATTGCCTAAGTGTTTGTGCTCGGGGTAGCGAGCTTTGTTCGGAATTTTAGTTGTTTAATCGTGGGATCGGGATGTTTGGTCCACGTTTTAAACCTAAAAATTGCCTTAAGTGTTTGTGCTCGGGGTAGCGAGCTTTGTTCGGAATTTTAGTTGTTTACTCGTGGGTCGGGATGTTTGGTCCACGTTTTAAACCTAAAATTGCCTAAGTGTTTGTGCTCGGGGTAGCGAGCTTTGTTCGGAATTTTAGTTGTTTACTCGTGGGATCGGGATGTTTGGTCCACGTTTTAAACCTAAAATTGCCTAAGTGTTTGTGCTCGGGGTACCGAGCTTTGTTCGGAATTTTAGTAGTTTACTCGTGGGATCGGGATGTTTGGTCCACGTTTTAAACCTAAACTTGCCTAAGTGTTTTTGCTCGGGGTAGCGAGCTTTGTTCGGAATTTTAGTTGTTTACTCGTGGGATCGGGATGTTTGGTCCACGTTTTAAACCTAAAGTTGCCTAAGTGTTTGTGCTCGGGGTAGCGAGCTTTGTTCGGAATTTTAGTTGTTTACTCGTGGGATCGGGATGTTTGGTCCACGTTTTAAACCTAAAATTGCCTAGGTGTTTGTGCTCGGGGTAGCGAGCTTTGTTCAGAATTTTAGTTGTTTACTCGTGGGATCGGGATGTTTGGTCCACGTTTTAAACCTAAAAATTGCCTACGTGTTTGTGCTCGGGGTAGCGAGCTTTGTTCGGAATTTTAGTTGTTTACTCGTTGGATCGGGATGTTTGGTCCACGTTTTAAACCTAAAATTGCCTAAGTGTTTGTGCTCGGGGTAGCGAGCTTTGTTCGGAATTTTAGTTGTTTACTCGTGGGATCGGGATGTTTGGTCCACGTTTTAAACCTAAAATTGCCCAAGTGTTTGTGCTCGGGGTCGCGAGTTTGTTCGGAATTTTAGTTGTTTACTCGTGGGATCGGGATGTTTGGTCCATGTTTTAAACCTAAAATTGCCTAAGTGTTTGTGCTCGGGGTAGCGAGCTTTGTTCGAAATTTTAGTTGTTTACTTGTGGGATCGGGATGTTGGGTCCACGTTTTAAAACCTAAAATTGCCCAAGTGTTTGTGCTCGGGGTCACGAGTTTGTTCCGAAATACAATGATTTCATTAATGAACGAAAATAAATACAAGAAAAGGTAAAAGTTCTACCCTACGGCTGAAATAGCTCCTCGGGGAGGCTCTCCAGAGCAGCATTGACATCAAGGAAATCTTTTGAAGCTCCTTCGGGTGGGTAGCCTTGAGATCCAAATTGGCTGACGCATGCTTCAAAGCCATGATCAAAGAACTTGTAAGCACGGTCAGCCACCATGTTGCTATACTCTGGAGACTTCAAAAACTCAGCTTTCTTCGAGAGCCAGAGTTCTTCCACACGAGCAACAGTGGAAGATTTCTCTTGAGCAAGCTGCTCGGAGACAACTTGATGTTGCTCAGCCAGGGATTTATACTGCTCTGACAAAGTAGAGTTAACACCTTCCAGATCAGCGAATTTTGCCCGCTCCTCTGCCAGGGCCTGCTCCGCCTTGTCCCGAGCTGATACCAGGGCCAAGTGTCGCTCCTCCAGAAGGCTCACTGTTTTCTTCAGCTCCTCACCCATACCCTCTAATTGCCTGATGCGCTTCTGGTTCTGCCCATCAGCCAATCGAACTGAATGAAAACGAGTGAGAAGTTCACCCGCCATCATGTGGGCCTGCATCAGATCATATATAAGTTAAAGTAACAAATAAATGTATTGAAAAAAGACAAGCGAAACAGATTAATGGGTAAAAGCATTTACCTGAATAAAGGAGGAGGAGAAGTCGTTTACCAAGTTGCTGAAAGCCAGTTCCCCGAGGTACTTTCGATCAGCTGAGTTGGGGGTGTAGCACAAAATGGAGTGGGAGGCTTTGGGATCGGGTTTTTTCAGTAGTGGAATAGTGGGGGAGTACGTCCACGAAGGGATATGGTATCTCGAGGTAGGCCGGGATACACCGAGAGCGGGTTGAGAGGAGGCTCGAGGTTCGGAAGGAATAAGGGAAGAAGAAGTTTTCTTATTGGGAGGTGCTTGGGGCGAAGAACTTGGACCTTCGGGAGTAGCCCTCTTCCGACGATGAAGGGCTTGAGTCCCCTCAGGAGAAGCCCTCTCCTCAGGAGGAGTCAAAATCTCGACAGACGGGGGAGGGGCAGAAGTAGTAGCAGCCTTGGAAGTTTGACCTTTCTGGCTCTTCTCCTTCAGCTTCTCGGCAATCCTAGCATTCATCATTTTTGTTTCTGAAAAGAGCAGAGAAATATTAGTCCGAACATGATAAGTCGAAAATAAAAAGCAGAAGACTGCTTGAAAAGCACTCACCGAGGGGCATTTTCAAGGATACACCCTTGGGGCTCAACTGGAACAAGTATAGCAGTCCGTCGTCAATCAGCTCCATCAAATTAAAACACTGATCGCCAAGTGCACGACGAACCGACAAATACGGTTCCTCCTCAAGGTGACCCTTGATTGATTTCCCCCTCGGGAGACTTTCCCTCCACTCCATAGGGCAATCCCAAGGCTGGAGCGGACGAACAAAAAGTAAGAGTTTTTCCAGTTTTTTATGGACAAGGGGTATTTTTTAAGGAAGCCAACCCCTGTCCGGGAGGAAAAGTAAAAGAGCCCGATCTATTTCTTGTTCAGTTGAAAAAAAACAATGAAAAAGTTCAGGAGTAGGGGTAAAAACCCAGATAAGAAAGTACTATGAAAAAGCCTGCTAATAGTCGATAACTATTGGGGAATAATTGACTAAGGAAAACACAGAAGTAGGAGGCTACTTCAATAAAGAAAGGAGGGATAGGAAAACGAAGGCCTTCTCGGAGCTGGTCTATATAAAAAGGAAAATACCCCTTAGGGGGTAAGTGAGGACGAGATCCAGAAGGGGGAGCAATAATAGAAGTCCCCTCAGAGATCCCCCATTTAGTTCGGATATTGCTGAGGTGCTGAGTCAATTTGACATCAGACTCGAAGATCTCGAACCAGGGAACGCGGGCTTTAACTAAATCTCGCTCTGTAGCAAGTCTCTGCTCCTGTATACGAGCAGCTGACGCGGCAGAGGAGCTTAGAGTTCTGTCACTATCAGAAGAAGAGGAAGATGGTTGAGGAGAAGGGCTAAGAGCGTCTCCTTCATTGAACCTATCTATCGCTTGCAATGAAGAGTCAGCTGAGGAAGAAATCATACTTGGTAATTAAAAAAGGAAGACTACGGGGGAAAGTGGTTCGATCGTCTGGTGCTAGCTCGGAAGCAAAATGCAGCAAAGTAAAAACAAATGAAGAAAAGGGAGGGGTATTTATAGCGGGGACCATATGAACAGTCATTCAATCTTCACCGTCCAAAAATAAGAGAATGAACGGTCATAAAGGTGCCTCGGGAAACGAAACGTCGTGCGGCATTTGAAATTTTTGAGCTGGAAAAAAGGGCGGCAAAATATCCCGAGCAGGTTAAGTTAAGATTTTACCCGAAGACAATAAAACAAGACTTCAAAAGTCTCGTCTTGCTTTACTTTAGGGGGGTGAGGTGATGTCATATGACATATTGACTTCCTCGGGTAAAATCCCCTCAAGAGCCGAACAAGTCATATACCGAACAGAATGCACCGAGCAGATAGCACCGAGCAGGGTTTTGCCGAACAGCTGCTAAACCCTCCACGGTTTTCTGGTCAAAGATTAGCGGAAGACCCGGAAGTAACCAACAAATTAACCGGCGTGAATAAACGTGCAGTAATGAGGCGCGGATTTCTCGGACACGTTGGGCTCCAGTCAAGCCACGATCAGAGGACATCGTGTTCCGGATCCACCGTGAGCCAATCACTAGGAACAGTCCTATAAATACCCGCAGAGGTCATCATAGAGGGGGTTGAATTTTTCTGGGCAAAAAGACTCCGAAAAGAGCAAATTTATGTATGTTCGGTCTTTTTTATTATTTCTCAAAAAATATTTGTACAAGTCATTTAGCGATTGTGATTTGTGTCCAGAGAGTCTTGTAAATCATCAACGTTTATAGTGAAGTTTTATACTGGACTAGGTCCCGTGGTTTTTCTCTCAATTTAAGGGTTTTCCACGTAAAAAATCTTGGTGTGTTTATCGTTATTTTTTAACACTTTATTCTACCTTATATTCAAAAATCACGAGTCACATCAGTAAGTAATCACAGTTTTTTTTGTCGGAGAGTTGATGTAGCGTCGGCTATATTAGTAAGGCTTATTGTGTATACCCAAATTAACCATCTCAAATTAATAGCAATAAATATGTAGTAGCGTGAGTATGGATCGATCATACGATGAATGATGTATTATTGTGTTAATTTATGGGAAACAAAGTAAAAATGGGGTGTGAAGGTTGAATTAAACTATGGAATTTAAAAATAAAATTATTAACTAATAAGCAAAACTAAAATTAAAGCGAATTAAATCAAGTAAGTATTTATTAGTTTGTAGCTTGGCCAATATATTGGCTTATGAAAGAAAGAGTAAAGATGTATCAAACAAGATAGTATAATGATATGCACAATTAAAAGCTCATCTTCTTGCATGATTTTTTTCAAACCTTGTTCTTTTGTAATGCTTATTTCATTTTTTCTCTTTTGTACATTGACTCCCCTTGAAGTCATATGTTTATCTATTTTTCTCAAAGCGTCCCCTTTTCTTTCATGCATCTCATCCTTTTGACAATAAAGCTCTCAAACATATGAACCATTTATAACACAAGTGCATTTGAATGAAATACATCATACTCCCCTGAAAGGTATGGATAAAAAACATATTTAAGCTCATTAGGGAATATGATAAGCTTGTCAAAGAATGTTGAATGACGGTTTTTTGTATGCTTAGCATATAGTCATTCTTTGTGCATTAAAGCTCAAAAGGGACAATAATGATAATTTTATTTACATGGTAGGCTTGAAAGGCTCAAACGCATCGAAGATCGCCTATATCACTTTCATGTTCGCAAGTAGTCTAGACATACACCTCAAAGAGTATGTAGTTAAGTTCTAGCATGTATCAGAGACTTCCTATGAGTATCACAAAGTTCACTCAACATTCACTACTTTATGCACACTTCACAGATCATGACAATTCGTGTTCAAAATATTCAACTACTATGACAAAACATAATTTGCGTTAGAGTTCAAAGTATTCCAAGGTTATAAATGCTCATGTTTTCAAAAGCATGCATGCTAGCAATTAGGTTTCATCCTGTGCTAGTTATTCAAAAGTCTATGTTCATCAATAACTATGAGCTCAAAATTTTTCAAATTGATTTTTTTTTTGTATTTTTGAAATATGAATGCAATAAACTAACTACTAATTCATCCCTCATACTTAATCTTACATTTTCCCCAATGTAAGACAAAAATACAAGAAAAGAGAAGAGAAATTAAGGAAGCAATAAAAAAGTAAAAGAAAAACTAACTCCCCTTGGGTTGCCTCCCAAGCAAGTGCCTCTATTAACGTCGGTGGCCCGACGCCAGTCCATAAATCATAGTGGGTCATGCGATTTTGCTCTATCCTTCCTCCTCCACCTAAGTATCTTCTTGACTCCTCGAAACTTAGGCTTGTTCGCCTTGCACTTCTTAAAGAGGTCAATTTCGTTCTTTCCTCCTCCTCCGTCAATTGGTGACGGTTTTGCTCGATCCGCAGGTTGTTTCAATGCAATGGCAGGATCCTGGAAACGAGAAGAGAGTGTGTAAACAGTATGATGAGTAGATAAAACAACATGAGTGTGACATGTATCACTAAAACTCAGTCCCGTACCTCATTTGTCAACAAGGCTTTCAATAGCCTTTTCCAACTCACAAAAGTCATCAAATTCAAAGTCGTCTTATGTCAGTGCTCAATGGTGTCGATTGTGCAACTAGTATGTTCATCACAAGGAGATTTAATTGTTTACTGAACTTCGCAATCTCACCATCAAATTTCATAGTCAAAGTGCCACTATTAACATCAATCACGGATTTTGAGGTTTTCAAGAATGGTCTTCCTAACAAAATTGGGCTATTTTTATCACCATTCTCCATGTCAAACACATAAAAATCCGCAAGAAAAAGCAATCCATTAACTTGCACAATGACATCCTCTATTACTCCCCTAGGACGAATAGTTGGCCTATCAACTAGTTGGATAACAGTACCATTTCATTTAGGTCCAAGTTTCATTTGAGTATAGATTGAATATGGCATGACATTTATGGATGTTCCTAAGTCTAGCATATCCCTATAAATTCTAGTATTTCCAATGGTGAAAGGGGTGGAAAACATACATGGGTCCTTGCATTTAGTGGGGATGTTTCTTTTAATGACCGCGGAAGCATTCTCACCTAATTCAATCATGTGGCACCCCTTCAGTTTTCGACTACTTTCCGCTCTAAACAATTCTATTAACAATTTAGCATAACGAGGTACTTGCTTAATAGCATCAAGTAATGGAGTGTTTACCTCGCATCAGTGAAAAGTTTCGTAGAGTCCCTTGATACCCTCGTAATTCCGATTATCTTTCAATGAATGGGGGAATGGGGGTACAACTTTATATTCAGATAGAGTCGGGAACTTACGTGTCGGTGATTCAGTGTCCTCGACTTTCTCTCCTTCAATTTCCTTTTTTGCGTCAGTGATATCTTCTTGCTTAGGTGGCATCAGTACCACCTCCTCCGTAGTCTCCTCTTCTTCACCGTTTCTCAATGTGATAGCACTCACATTCTCCTTTGGTTCACCATCGGTTGTGAAGGCACGCCATTTGATATTCTTTCTTCCAACTTATTGATTGATGTCGCCAACTGACCCATTTTAGTAATCAAGCTTTGAATGCTCGCCCTCGACAACTTCAAAGCAATAACTTTAACAATTTCTAACATCTCATCAATGATAGGGGTTGGAGGTTGTTACGGCCTCTGAAATGGCGATCGATATGGTGGTGGGCTGGACGTAATCGGTGGTGGAGGGTGGTGTATCGATGGGTTTCCATAGCTCATATTCGAATGATCCCTCCAACCTGGATTGTAAGTGCTCAAATGATGGTTCATAATTCATTTGTGGTTGCCCTGGAAATCCACCCGCTGCATTCACGTGCTCAGCATGTGTCTCTTGAAGTGAGGGACACACATCAGTAGAGTGACTCATCTGAAAAATAGGCAACAATTGTATAAGTCCAGATTTCAATTCAAAATTAATATTTGTTGCAAGAGCAGTGAAAGTAATGCAGAGAAGTTGGTTCAAGTCTGGATTTACCAGTTGTCTCAAGCTTTGATTTGCTGCCATTGTGTTCCTCTCTTCGTCCTCTTCAAATCTCCTAGCCTGTCTTCTTCTCTTAAGTAGTGTTCTCTCAATTTCAGGGTCGTATTGAAAATTGTCTTCATGATCTGAGGATTCACCTGTACTCATGAATAAACCAGAATAACAATGTAGAATAATAAAAAAATTAACACAAACAACCCCAGCAACGACGCAAAAATTTGGTAGCGCTTATCGTGTACACCCCAAATTAACCCTTTCAAGTTAATAGCAATAAATATGTAGTTGTGTGAGTAGGGATCGATCCCAAGAGAAATGATGTATTCTTCTGTTAATTTATGCGAACCAAAATAAAAAAATGGGTGTGAATATTGAATTAAACTAGAGAATTTAAAAATTAAATTATTAACTAATAAGCAAAATTAAAATTAAAGCGAATTAAATTATGAGAAATGTTATTATTGGCTTTCGGTTGACTCTACCTTGGAATTGTGAATTCAATCATCAAGTCTCACAAAAGATTTAATTTTTATTTGAATATTTATCATTGGAGATTCAACTTCTATCTTACCTTATGCCTAGTTAAAATAGTCCACGCGTTCTAAGTTAACCCGTACTGATTAATCAATCAAAACAACAGCAGTTAAGATTAATATTGACGATAGCTTTCAAAAATAGTAAGAACGATAAAACTTAGACAACATAATCCACGTGTCTATGTTTAATCTTCCCTAAGAATTTACAACACCAACAATAGGAAATCGTGGATCTTAGTTGCTTCAAAGGCCAAGCATTAGATTGTATGTAAAACCATTAGATGGTCAATCTCATAATCAAACATATCAACCATGTCAATAAATAATAGAAAAACTCTTGATACTCGATAAGTCAATAAAAGAACATTAATCTCACGAAAACCATAAATTCCAAATCTTTGTCTTCCTTAACCAAGTATCAAAAGTGTTTAGCCACTCATAACTAAATCAAAACATTCAAAATATATTCTAGAAAGTATAAATAAACAATAAAGTAAAGAATTACTAAAGAGTAGCAAGATTCCGGAGTGTCACTTCCGTCTTCGCACCTTTGGATCTTCAAATCTTCTTCTAAAGTTGAGAGAAAATTGTTCTAAGGTCTAAACTATGATAATATCAGTTTCTAGGCTTAGGTTCGAGTATATGGGGCTGTAGGCTGATGGTTTTGGTCAAAATCTATTCAAGATGGTAAAAAATCAAGTTTCCTAAAATTTCAGGATTCTGGGGGCGATCGATCGTTGCATTCTCGCGATCGATAGTGCGTCTTTTTTTTTCATTTTTTCCGGGCTCGCAATCGATCACCCAAATTCACCGATCAATCGTAATGTGCGATTTTTTGTTGCTTGAACATTCTACCAGGCGCGATCGGTCCTTCTTCCGCGCCTGATCGGTCGCGCTCCTCAATCTCATTGTATGCATTTTTCTTGGCCTATTTTGATCCATTATCATCTCTAATGCATTTCTTGGTCCTTAGTCACCATTATTAGCTCGATTTCCTCGATTCCACCTACATTCACACAATAATTGATTGGGTAACATTTACATCATATTAACCATTAAAATACACCTAATCATTAACAATTAAATCCACTAAATGTATCTATTTCTAGCCACATCAATCAGCAATATTTGGTATCGTGTCAGTAACTTCCGGATATCACATCATCAATATTCAACACTACGTCAGCAGTTCGGCGAAAAATGATGAAAAACCAAATAATTCAATTTACTGTATTAAGACCAAACATTGACTATTTACATGACCAAAAATCAAAATAGACCAAGTCACCAAACATTTTTTTGCAATTTTATCGGTAAAGTTTAACTCCATTTAGATACATTAGAGAGACAAAAGAATATCTTGTTGAGCTATCTACCGCTTGTTATAGACTATACATGATATATATGTAACGCAAATGTTTAAGTTGTTACTTTGAGATAATTTAATTGTTGATATTAGGCATTCAATAAGTAATGATATAATTATCCAGAAATAATATGAGTTATTGTTAATAAATTCATCATATTATCAAGCATACTAAAACACAGAGGGAATGTTTAGTTTCATTTGTTGAATTCATTTTCTTATGTGTAAAATAAAATCAAATATTAATATTTCATTTCATTTTTCATTCTGTAAAATATATTTCGAAGAATAATATTATGTACTAGGAGAGAGGTTGAATAAAAGATTTGAATTACATAATTATCATTGGTTATAACATTTTGCAAAGTTCTAAATGTTAGATTTTGTTAAGAATTTGATTTTGTAAATTTGAATAATATTAGAATGGTGTAACTTTGTCCGAAATGACACACTCGCGCATGTACAGCATCCGCATCCGTCCATTCATCCGCCTTATGTGACATAAGTTGTGCCCACATCGCTCAAAGTTAAATGGAATTGCATTTATTTAGTCATTTTGCTTTAAAAAATTTTTTTTTTTTTTTTTTGGGTGGTTGGGGTGTAGAGAAACTGCTTTTTGTACATCATACACAAGATTTAAGGTGACTATTGTTCTTTTTCTCCCTTTTAAGTATATAAACAAGATTTAAGGCGACTACTGTGCTCGTTCTCCCTTTAAGTATGTTGACACATCAGTTCTAAAGTGGTCCGATCACTTCTCGGAACTCGTGCAACTGAAGTTTCACGTACACGATGAGTACCACTGTACCACAATGAGCTGCATTATCAGTGTCTTTCAATGATTACCTTGTCAAGGATATGAAAACCTTTATTAATCATTTTTTGGAGGGAAAAAAATAAGGACTTCATAAACTTGACTTGAATATAATGTCTCTGATTATTTTACTTCACATTTTTCTCTATCTTAAGCACAATAGCCAGGGATCCTTTCCCCAGTCCATATCTGAAATCCTAAATTGTTTACCTGAAAATACATATTTCAACCTACACCATCTGTCAAGAAATCAAATACTGTGAGAAGATCAGGGAGGAAAACCAGTTGCTCCCCTGTTCTTGGAGAAAATCGACAAGAATCGGTCTTCATCATCGTCAACTATAGAGAGACCAAAAATTTCATATATTACAGTACACAAACGAGGGAGTCAAACATGTTTCTCGATATTCATATGAATAAATTAATTCTATTCCAAAAAAATTCCTAACATGAGGAGTGCCCGAGAACGTCAATAAATGTGTTGGTGTATCATACTACATTTCCCGGATTAATACAAGATAAATACCATTCAATCACATGCCACTCAACTCTAACAAAAGCTTATGTATAAAGAAGAATGTTGTGCAATCCTCCAATACATTTTGTGAAAATAATAATGACAGGAATATTTCTGGGAATTCATTCAAAATCAAAACCCCCAGGATCATTTGTCAGTGCGCTTACAATTTGAACCATCGGTGATCCGATTCAGCCCCACTATCGTACACAGTTTCCGGGCAAGAGAAATTTAAATTGATCAGCATTCTCCAAAAGATATGCGGGGAGATGAACGGCCGAGTATGAATGTGGTATAGGTCCCATTTTCCCAATGATTTCTTTGAAAGTGTACTCCTCGGGCAGCATATCAAACAAATCATCACCTTTGCAGATTACTCTCTGGATTCTTGTTGGATTCAAGAAACGAGAAAATCTCACCCTATCAACGTGGCTGTAAGCTTTCATCTTGAATATGAACTCACTAATGTGTCTAAAGCAAAAGCTACAGTGCCATCCCGCATCAACCAAGACTTCATCAGACTGCCTATAGTGAGCATATTTCGTCTTCCCTGATTGATAGATGTGTACTGAAGCTCTCCAGCTACTATCATCAATGAGAAACTCAAACGAATACAAATAATTCTTCAAACGAAGATGGAGAATTGGAGGTACTCCGTCACACCATCTCAGTAGGTTAATCGTGTGTTGACTCGGTATCTCATCAACATCAGACATTATCAACAAGTCATCATCTTGAATACCAGCTTGTTTAAGAAGATAATCTAGTGCAAGTCTCTGGTATGCTTCCTCAACAAAAGGGTTCTCTCCTTTCTTAAATCGCCCAGGAACTTGTCCATAGTTTAATCGTGGCTCAAGAAATTTGAACTGGTCTCGGACAGAGGAAAATACATAAGGCTTAGGCAGTCCAGTGAATGTTGAATTAGACTCGAGCAATACAAACTCAGTTACATAAGGGTACAATTCTTTCCATCGTATCTTGAGAATGTCAACCTCATTGTTAAACAACACGGCATCATAAACACGCCTAGGATACTCCCGCATTTCCCAACCATGAAGTTTACATAGATTCTCCATCGACACATTCTCATGATAGTAGTGAGGTATTTCATGGAAGGGCTTCGGCGGAGATTCCCACAAAGGGCGTAAGAAGTATGTGATCTTCTGGCCATGCACATAAATAATGAAGACACAAGTCGGTACCATCGCGAATAGAAAGAGAAAGGCTTTTATGTCCAGCCCACGCAGAATACACTTCAATCTCGACATACTCAAGGTCCGTCCCGAATCCTGCAGAATAATCATAACAAATTCAAAACCATACAGAGCACACACACTCAACTTTCTAACGGAATAGCTGCTTAAGGAAAATTGAAATTTGACAACACCATGACAAAAAAAAAAACCATCAAGAGTAACTCAAGTATCCGTGACGCTGCTATAATCAAATGCTAGAATAAGCATTGGGAAATTTTTTTTATCTACAAGCGTTAAAAATTGGATCTTGAATCTCATGTTTGAGGTTTCTAGGCCAAAAGTATAATACAAGGAATTTTTTTGGTAAAACTTACAACACAATCTGTAGTCATCTAATCAAAAGCTAATTCAAACGTTTCCTCCCACAACTCCAGCAAGAGCAACCCTAGTTCCCAAATTCGAAATTTTTTCCATAAAATTCCCCATTATCCCCCCCCCCCTCCAAAAAAAAAAACAACACATGCCCAAAAAAAAATCAAAAGGAATCTACACAGAATCACAAATTCCGATTAGGGGATCAAACCAAAAACCTTAAGAATCATTTTTGAAAAAATAAAATCAAAAACCCAACTTTACTCGAAGCAACTCTACATTTTGCGCATACAATAATTTCAATCAAAACAGAAACAAAAGAAGGAGAAAAAGTTACCTCGCCGCAGGATTTGCCACATATATCATCGCTCTTCTTGGAACAATTATAAGATCCCCCTTCAGCCATCAAAACTAATTTCTCCCAAAATCAACTATAAAATTCCAGATCAAAAAGGGACAAAATGCAAATAATTAAAACCCAACGAAGACCTCTCTCTCCACCCGTGAAATTTTCTACAACCGGAGGTTAGAACATGGAATCAAACTTATACAAACAGCCCAAAGTTTATTTCCAGGACACCCAAATAAAAGACCCAGGAATTTTTTTTCTTGAATTGAAGACCCAAAAAGGGAAACAGAAATCTGTGTGAATTAGCCTCTCTGGTTGTGAATGGGTGGCAGTTGTAAAGATTACAATTTACAAGGAAGCCGTTTCTCTCGTCTTCTACCACACTAACACACATGGCCATTTATATATCTTTGAAGGCTGGGAATATTTCAATTTAGTTGACCAAAATACCCAGAAATAACATCACTAAAATTTATCATTAGATGGGTGTTTTAGTCTTTTCGTTCATCGCAATTTCATTGATAATATCGGGCTCGGTCCCTAAACACGTCTATTGACTTGCTCAAGTAAACTCCATATGGCATCCATATGTCTGATTTATTATTAATTAAAATGCAAAAACCTTAAGATTGAAGAAATAAATACAGAATCTTATGTGATTTTATAAATTATCTAAAACAAAAAAAAAAAAATTGGGCATCTTTAAATTTTTATTTTTATTTTTTATGACAAGGGAACTCACAGACGCTATTGTTGGAGTGCGCACTGGGTAAACTACAGGCTGACGCAGTAGCCTGTAAACTACATCAACCAGGTAAACAGTATTAGGCAAGTCCGATGCAACAGGTTCAGACTGAGAAAGTGTTGACATAGGGATCAAACTCATGATCTTATGATTCCGAACGCATCATGCTCCACCAACTCGGATATTTTTTTATCATATTAAAATTAAGAATTCATTTTTAGTATTATTATAAATTATAAATAATGAAAAAAGTGTTCAGGAACATTGTTGGAGGAGGAGACAAAGCTCTTGAAAGGGAAAACTTTGGATGGACCGGATTAAGTTTTGGATCATAGCTTAGTCAAAGCTGTATGGTTCGGACGATAGTGATCGAATTCTTGTTAATCCAATGTGTAATAAAAATATTATGTAACAATTATAATCCTTCTATAAGTTCGAGGTCAAAGTCTCGAATAATATTTTTTAGACAAATATACTAAATCCCATGTTATATTTATATTCTAAATATGCAGAAAGATTGCTTCAATTCTTAAATTATAAAAAAAAAAAATTCTTTTTTTTTCCAAATCTAGCAAACCTCAGTACTATTAATTACGGATAAGACTTTCACATTTTTCATCACTTGATATGAGTTTTCTATAAATATATAAATTATTAAATAATCCTTCATTTTTAAATATTTTTTATTTTTTTTCCGATGTTACGTTTATTTAGTTTTTTAATTAAATAATCGGAAAAACCATTATTTAATAAAATAACCTATTTTGGAAAATGTTATTAAAGTGACTCAAGCCGTCGTCAGGTTACAACTTCATTTGAAGTCGGTCACATTGCTAATTAATCCGGATTAACAAAAGAATCCTCATCCTTCTCTCCTAACAATTTTCGAAATATGCCTCCCAAATTTCTCTTAAATCATGAACAAAATTCACATGCAAGATTGGATTTGAAAGCTACAAAGTTAGGAAAGAAGAACCCAATAAGAATTTTTGAGTTCAAAGCATTTTTAGGGAGGAAATAAGAGTTTTGAAAGAGAAAATGATCTTGGGTTGACTTAAGGGCCTGGATGGTGATCTAATCTTCAAGATAAAGAAGGTATAACATTATTCTTAAGGTTTATCAACTTTAAATTATGTTTTAGGGTCTAATTTTGTGTCATGACATGAATATAGTTTATGTACATTGTAATCTGTTGAATTCAATGAACATGTAGTCTGTTGGGTTGACGTGGAAATTTAACTTTCGAATCTGATGTTGGTGTCTGAAGCAAAGTTGTATCTTGTTGAAATACTTTCGATTTAACAGTAAATTCAGCTAATTTGGAGCTAAGATGAAAAAGTTATGGTCATTTTGCCGAATTGTGTACAATCTGCAAATCTTCTACTGTTTACGTAAAATAATCATTATGTAATTAGAATCGGGCCCTCACATCCAATCTGAAAAATAAAATATTAATGAAGACGCCATCTAAGATGGTGTTTTCAAAAAAAAAAAAAAATTTTTGCTGAAGGCGGCCATCTGAGATGGCATCTTCCAGTCTGAAAAAAATAATTGAAGGCGTCATCTAAGATGTCGCCTTCTTTAGTATATGTACCCGGTCAAAGCTCTCCAATTCTACACCTAAACAAATCCACACAACTATAGAGTTCTCTCTGATTTATTGTTGAAAATTGTTGAATCTCCATCGATCTTAATTCGCTGCCTTTCAAGTGTTTTCAGGTAAAAATATTGTTATATAAATTTTATCATCTTCAAATTTATATTATATAAATTTGTTAACTTAATTTATTAATTACTTGTAATGTTTTTAGTTTTTTTATGTAGATATGTGGATTTAAATTTTATTGTATTGGGGATGTAATATATTACAAGACTCGGATGCCTTTAGATATGACTGTAGTCCATCAAGAGGTACAACAATATGTCACACAATTTATTTTATGCAGATGTTGAACGAAATATATAATATCACTGTATCGCCCGCAACTAGCTGCTTCTGAAAATATATGCAAGACTCATATTCATAGATTATTTCGGGATAAGACAAACAATTTTGCCCATAGATAATGATTATAATTTAGCATGGCTATTGGATTCAGAACATGGTCATAGCTGCTTGGAAATTTACATAGAAACAGAACCACGAAACTATGATTATATTCCAGAAAATGTAGCTTTTTTGTCTGTAGTTGCAGAAGGATTCACTACCTCTGGTAGAAAACCATATGACAATCTCATAGATGTTGATATTATTGCTCCTGAGCCACTAGCAGACAGTTTTGCTGAATTGGGAAATGATATTCAATCTGAACCAGAGGATTCCGTGTGATGACGAGGCTAATGACGATGAGGTTGACATCTGTGTCATGTCTGATCAAGAGGATGAGATACCAATCACACAAGAAATGACGGTTAATGTACCGAAAACAACCACTACTGGCAATGCCCATATCACCGTGATGTCTTGCAGAGTGATTGTTGCCTCTCCGGATCTGAAGTTGAACGTATGTGTTACAAGGCGTCATCTCTCAACTAAATCAGTGATGAGGTGAAAGTCACGGGTAATTTTACCACATCTATAAACACCATAAGAAGCAATATTGTCCAACATACTCACGACGCGCATATCAAGTGGACAAAGATCCCAAAAATATTTATCAAGGCTTCTACTCCGAAGTGTTCTATCAATATCACATGTCCAATCATCCTCAGATCGATGAGAAGACTGTCATGATGGAAGATGATTGTCATTTGGGTCTGGTGCTATATGTAGGTCCATCATGAAATATTACACTACAAATATCAACATAACAAAAATATAAACATTATCACCATCACCGGCCACCACCAGCCGCCTGTCGCCGCCGGCCGGCAAACACTAGCCACCGATCGACACCCCAACGGTCAGCGAACGTCGGCCTTAACCCATCTTGGCCATAAATCTTTCGGCGGTCTCTGCAACTCGTCTCCAAACTATAACTATATTTTCAAATAACAACAACCAAACAACACAAATCAAATACAAGAAACAAAATAATTTTAATTCTACCACTTTCAAAAATGTATATTACGAAAAAAAATATTACCTAAATTTGAAAGAATGATACAAAGTTAGGGCTCCAAAAATTGCGAACCTCAAAACCTTGGAAATTAGGCACAAAAGCTTCGGAAGATTGAGAGGAAATGGAGAAAATTTTGTCTGAGGAAGAGGAAAGAAGAAAGAAGAAGAAGAAGGAAGAAAGGGGGCGGGCGAGCAGATTAATGCATTATTGAAGGCATCATCTCAGATGGAGTTTTCAAAAAAATATTTTTTATTGAATGTGCAATCTCAGATGACGCCTTCAATCAATTTTTTTTTAAATGAAGACGCTATCGGAGATGACGACTTGGATTACTTTATTAAAATAACTCAAAAGCAATTATTTTGTTAATATAATTGATGTCATATGACATTTTGACTTTCTCGGGTAAAATCCCCTCAAGAACCGAACAGTCATATACCGAACAGAGTAGCACCGAACAGGGTTGCACCGAACAACTGTTAAACCCTCCCCGGGTTTCTTGTCAAATATTAGCGGAAGACCCGGAGGTAACCAACGGATTAGCCGGCGGGGATAAATGTGCGCTGATGGAGTGCGGATTTTTCGGGCACATTAACCCCATTACCGCCACAATCAAAGGACAGAGATTCCTTAACTTTCCCGCCAAGTAAACATCGAAGCTGGGCCTATAAATACTAGCTGATAACCTCGTTTCAAGGGTTGGACTTTGGAGGCAAAAAAAGACTCCGAAGAGAGCACATCTATTTATGTTTGGTCATTTCCGTCATTTTTGAGATATTCTCATAAAGTCATTATGTGATCATATATTGTGTCAAAAAGTCATGTAATCAATCAAGAGTGTGATAGTATAAATTATACTGGACTAGGTCCCGTGGTTTTTTCTCTCAATTCGAGGGCTTTCCACGTAAAAAAATTGGTGTCTTTTAATTTTTCACAACCACCTAATTCTACCATAAATCGAGAAATATCGGATCACATCATTGGCGCCGTCTGTGGGAAATAAGAGCAAAGACGTTGAAGTAAGAAGATTTTAGTAAGAATCCAAGGCAAGATGGGTAGAAGTAAGGGTCGAGGGCAAACTTCGGGGAGGGATAAACCAACCCCCCCCCCCCCCCCCCCCCCGCATATTCGAGCCCGGAACCACAAACTGATAAATAACGGATCACATCATAAGGGCCGTTTATGATCCCGCCCCCCCCCCCCCCCCCCCCCCCCCCCAATCAAGAAGAGACCATAGAGGAAGAAGAAGATTCAGCCTCCACAAAGGAATCAGAGGAAGAAATTAGAGAGTCGAAAGTTCTTCCCAGTCATTTGGATGTTGAAATGGCCAAAACTTTACATCACCGGATGGAGGATTTAAAGGATGAACTGCAACAAATGCGCAACAAGATGGAAGGGCGTATTTACTCAGCACGGAGGAGCACCCCATTTGCTCTCCAAGTTATTGATGAACCCCTGCCCCCCAATTTCAGAACTTTAAATGTGGGGAATTATGATGGTAGCACGGATCTGGAGGAATACTTGTCTCGATTTGAAAACGCGTCACTCCTTCACCAACTGACAAATGGAGTGAAATGTAGAGTTTTCTTGACTACACATGCTGGCGCCGCTCAATCCTGGTTTAATCAATTATCATCAGGGATCATAGATTCTTTCCCTAAGTTCAACTCCCTGTTCCTTCATCAATTCGCGAGCAGTAGGAATTGCAAAAGAACAGCATATGTTCGGGCTCAGCTGGAACAAGTATATCGATCCGTCGTCAATCAGCTCCACTAGGTTAAAACACTGATCGCCAAGCTTACGACGAACCGACAAATACGGTTCCTCCTCAAGGTAACCCTTGATTGATTTGCCCCTCGGGAGATTTTTCCTCCACTCCATAGGGCAATACCAAGGCTGGAGCGGACGAGCAAAAAAGTAGGAGTTTTCCAGTTTTTTATCGACGAGGGGTATTTCTTGAGAAAACCAACCCCCGTCCGAGAAGAAAAGTAAAAAAGCCCAATCTCTTTCTTATTTAATTTATAAAAGCAATGAAAGAGTTCAGGCCCAAAAAAGAAAGAACTATGAAGAAGCTTGCCAATAGCCTATAACTGTTGGGGAACAGTTGGCTAATAGAAACAGAAAAATAGGAGGCTACTTCGACAAAAAAGGGAGGAATAGGAAAGTGAAGACCTCCTCGGAGCTGGTCTATGTAAAAAGGAAAATACCCCTTAGGGGGTTAAGTGGGGACGAGATCCGGAAGGAGGAGCAATAATAGAAGTCCCCTCAGAAATCCCCCACTTGGCTCGAATGTTATTCAAGTGCTGATTCGATTTAACCTCAGAATCAAAAATCTCAAACCAAGGAACGCGGGCTTTCACAAAATCCCGCTCTGTAGCAATTCGCTGCTCGTTTATACGAGCAGCGGAAGAGCTTAAGGTCTCTTCGCAATCAGAAGAAGAAGATGGTCGAGGAGAGGGACTAATAGCATCCCCCTCATTGAACATGTCTATTGCCTGCAGTGAGGAATCAGCTGAAGAGGAAGCCATACATGGTGAATAGAAGCTGGAGATTACTGGAGATAAGTTGTTCGGTCGTCTGATGCTAACTCGAAAGCAGAGTGCAGCAAAGTGAGATAAGTGAAAGGAATGGATGGGTATTTATATATGGGACCATGTGAACAGTCATCTAATCTGCGCCGTCCAAAATAATTGAGTGGACGGTTATAAAGGTATCTTGGGAAACTAAACGTCACGCGGCATTTGAAATTTTTAAGCGGTAAAAAAGAGCGGCAAAAACCCCCGAGCAGGTTAGGACTAGGATTTTACCCGAAGACAATAAAACAATACTTCAATAATCTCGTCTTGCTTTACTTTAGGGGGGTGAGGTGATGTCATATGACATATTGACTTTCTCGGGTAAAATCCTCTCAATAACCGAACAGTCATATACCGAACATAGTAGCATCGAGCTGGTAGCACTGAATCGGGTTGCACCGAACAACTGTTAAACCCTCCTCGGGTTTCTTGTCAAAGATTAGCGGAAGACCCGAAGGTAACCAACAGATTAGCCGGCGGTGATAAATGTGCGTTGATGGAGTGCGGATTTTTCGGGCACATTAACCGCATTACCGCCACGATCAAAGGACAGATTCCTTAACTTTCCCGCCAAGTAAACATCGAATTGGGCCTATAAATACTAGTTGATAATCTCGTTTCAAGGGTTGGACTTTGGAGGCAAAAAAAAGACTCCGAAGAGAGCACATCTATTTCTATTCGGTCATTTCCGTCATTTTTGAGATATTCTCATAAAGTCATTCTGTGATCATATATTGTGTCAAAAAGTCCTGTAATCAATCAAGAGTGTGATAGTATAAATTATACTGGACTAGATCCCGTGATTTTTCTCTCAATTCGAGGGCTTTCCACGTAAAAATTTTGGTGTCTTTCCTTTATTTTTCACAACCACCTAATTCTACCATAAACCGAGAAATAACGGATCACATCAATAATCATTTTTGATTATTTAAATAAAAAACCCTACGTTTATTGGCAATAATTTCTCCACTTTAGTTTGAGTCGTAAAATATCAAATTGTTTTTTTTTTAAATAAAAGATTTGCTTCTTAATTAATTTTAACTTTTAAACGGTCTTAAATAAATTTTATACGCAGACGCTACTGCCCCAATGGTTAAAGCAAAAATTCTTAATTTATACAATCCCAAGAACCTAAAACAACTTTTTTACGCGAAAAGAAAGGATCCTTTTGTGTTTGAAAGCCTTTTTCTTTTCTTTTTTCCAGTGTCCTAATTGAACAAGTGTAAGTATACGTTTCGATCGATGAATTTCGTTTGAATGAAGAAAAAAAATTAATTTGAGAATAAATTTGAATCTTTGATTTGAAATTCACATATTGAATGTATTTCAAGTCCATTATGATTATTATTACACTTACATATATCAATAAATAGATATATTCGAAATAAACATAATATAAATCATCCAAACAATTAGTTGGATCTGAAATCACGGATTTAAAATACATGATTTCAAATCCATCAATCGAAATACACAATGGGATAATAAATTATTTGCATATGAAGTATTGACTACAATCAAGTGTCTTTATCGTAAGTAAAATATCAAAATATAATTTAAAATCTAAAATAAATTAAGAGTCCACTAGGGTTTTCCTTCTCTTTTCCTCTAAGTTTCCTTCCTCAGTTCCTCTTGCTGCTTTAGGTCAACCATATTGTCTATATTTCGACGTTTTACCCAGTCATATTCCACGTGCAGCAAATTATCTAAGTCAAGTAATTAAAGGATATGTAATATCTAAATGCCCAACGCATGTTTTTATATATTTTTTGATATGGGGAAGGGGTATTATACAAAGATTTTTGGGCCACCGCCCAAACTCGAATTAGAGTCATTCCAAAAGATGACAGCAATACACTTGTCCCACATTGATTGTGGATGGAAATTTAAAGTGGTTTATAAAGGCTTACAATGGATTATTATAGCAACTTGGGTTAACCATTTTCGTAGAGCGATGCCGGATACGAAGTAGTTGCTAGGAGCCCATTGTGCAGTCGCGCTTGCGCGGGCCTGGGCCCGGGGCGTGACAGAATGGTATCAGAGTCGGTCACCGGCAGACAACACCGAGAGATAAGTGCTATGTGGGGGCAAAGTGCTACGTGTGTGGGAGCCACCTCTTGAACCTAAAAAGGACAAAGTGCTACACGACGGGGGCCACCTCTTGAACCTGCGGGGCAAAGTGCCACGTGCGTGGGAGTCACCTCTTGAACCTGCGGCGCAAAGTGCTACATGACGGGAGCCACCTCTTGAACCTGTAGGAGCCACCTCTAGATTCCTGGTGCCGGTGGATCGATGAGTTAGGTCGCGACGAGGACGTCACGTTCTAAAGGAGGGATGATTGTAATATCCTTGTCCCACATTGGTTGTGGATGGAAATTTAAAGTGGTTTATAAAGGCTTACAATGGACTATTATAGCAACTTGGGTTAACAGAGCGATGACGGATACGAAGTAGTTGCTATAGGAGTCCATTGTGCAATCGCACTTGCGCGGGCCTGGGCCCTGGGCGTGACAATGACACTAGATTTTATCACCCATCTAAAGCCTGAGTCTCCCCAATTCATGTTTTTAAGTGCACAATACTAATATTCGGAAACTTAAAATATTCGTGCATATACCCAATTAAAATTTAAAAAATGCATATTTTTTTGCATATTCTAAATAAATTATGCATTAAAATTTTTTATTTTTTTCTTTAACAAGAATGTCTATAACCTCGAATATCCGTCGAGTGTTCTCTTTGATTTAATGGGTTTGTTTAAAGGATTTCTTTTTGTTTCAAAAAGGAGAATGACTTGACGAGGAATCATGATTTCATAGCAATTACTTTTGGCTAACGGTCTTAAAATATAGTCGATGCATTTTTATAATATTGGCCTAAAACAGGGGCAAATTTAGAATTTAATAACATAAAAATTTGGACTGCAAAAAATAGTATAGGCTCAAAATATAATGTTAGGAAAGAAAAACTATAATTTTTGAAGGGATAATATGCAATATATTGAGTGGCAAAATACAGTTATTTTTACTAAAAACTTTTCATTTTGGTCTATATCGGTTCAGGTTTTCGGGAAACAAACACAAAACAAAAAAATAAATATTCTATAAAATCCTCGAGCACATCTGTGAAATGAACACATAGCTTTTTAAGAAACATTTCACGTGCTTGCTGTTCTCATAACATTAAGCTTTCTTGCATCGATCTTTCTTGATGTTGTTCTCAAGGCAACATCATTGAACAATATCAAAAGTCATATTTCCGGTTTTGTAAAACAAATTATTAGATATATATCGTTTGATGTTGCCCAATTTCAGTACTCTTGAGAGAAATATCAAGTAAACGCTTTTCACGACATAAACCTTGGAATATACCCTAAAACATTGGGAACTCACTTTTTGCTCCTAACGATCTTATTAAAACTATATACCAAAATAAAGCAAAAGAGATCTATAGAAAGCAAATAATAACTTTAAACAACATAAACTTCAATTTCAGATTAAATTAGAGATTCATTTTCTATAGTCTAGTGGTTCTTGGATTTTAGGGGTGAGCCTTGGTGCAACGATAAAGTTGTTGTCATGTGATTTGGAGGTCATGAGATAAGTCATATAATCCTCCTACCCCCTCCACGCACTGGCACTCCGGCCGCGAACTGGCGAACTGGGTGCGTGTGCGGCGCATTAAGGCGAATTAAGAATTTTTAGTTCGCGCACTAAGAATTCCTAATTCGCGCACTAAGATTTACTAATTCACGTACTAAGATTTACTAAGTCGCGCACTAAGTTACTAAGTCTTGTTAATCCTCCTTAATTCTCCGATTTTTTTTTTGGTAATTATAAAAAAAATTCTCCGATTTTGGTTAGATGAATTTTCATGGTTTTTAGGTATTTCGGGTTGGTAAGAAAATTATATTATATGGTAAATAGATAGATAATATTCACTTTTATGTAATAAATCATGAAAAGACATAATAACATATGAAAGATTAAAATATGTGATAAAAGAAAGTAGGATAAATCTGTGATTTTGTAACATTTTTACGGAGTAAATAATAATAATTTTGATATCTGAGTTTTTTGCATGAAAATTAATAGAATGAACTTTATAAATAAAACTTTTAGTTTTATTGAGTTAATTTAAATGTTTATATTAGTCATTCATAAGATAATAATATAAGTCTCCCGAAATAATATGAGTTATTTTTAATAAATTCATAATATTACCAAACAAGTTGAAATAAATATGAACAATTTTGTTTCACTTTTCAAATTCGTTATCTTATATCTTAAAATAAAACAAAACTTTAATACTTCATTTCATTTTTCATTTTCTAAAATATATTTTTCGAAGAATCCTTACTAGACGAACGATCTAATACAAGATTCAAATTACGTTGTATCACTGGCTATAACATTTTGTAAAGCTACAAATGTTAGATTCTTCAATAAAATCTAGTTTTAATATTTTAAAGAATGGAAAGCTGCAAACACCAAAGTTGTTAATAACTTCATATTGTAAATTTGTAAATAATATAATAATGATGTAAGTTTGTTAAATATGATGTATATTATGTATGTTTAACTTCATTTCATCAGTGTGTATGTATATATATATATTTATTTATTAATTTTTAATAGGCGCATTAAGACGCACTCGCACTCAATTTTTTTGAAAATTGGCGCACTCACGCATCTGCATTCGCATCCGCACCCGCTCGTGCATCGGACTTATGTGATCTACGTCATGAGGTCAAGTCCTGGAAACAACCTCTTGTATTACAAGAAAATGATCCTACATTAGGTCCAATGATCCCGACCCCTCCTGAACCCATCGCATCGCGCTGGGTTTGCCCAAGTGGTTCTTTGATTTTCTTCATAGAGATTCAATGAGAGATATACATCTCTCCCCATGATTTATAAATTTTTTAAAGAATTGTGTTGTATAATAAATTTTTATCAACTTGATTTATAACTTTTATTACGAAAGTGATATGAAACGACAACCTAAATAAAATTCATCATTTACTCATAAAAAAATTAGCAACTTCTATCAAACGCATAATTTGTTTCATTAACTAACAATAAGGTACATAGTTCAATCTAATGACCCAAAAAACAAAATTATTACAAAATATTAGTGAATCAAAATTTGGGCTTGAAAAATAATTTCTTTACAAATTTGGGCTTGAAAAAATATTAGTGAATCAAAATTTGGGCTTGCAAAATAATTTCTTTACAAATTTTGGTCTGGAATTTGAAATCAAGCCCAAACATCTTTCGGTATATGTACTATCGTGATATGGCCCACCTCCAAATGAAACATAATGTGAAGCCCAAATTATATGTGATGGGTTAGCTATTACTAAATTGGGGCTCCAAATAGCTACGCATAACAACCCGATTCACGTACTTTAACAATCTATTATGTTATTCATCGGAGACATGATCAAACCGGTATACCCGAAAAATAATTATTACAGGCGTAACTTAGACATTCAAGAGGGAGAACACCTACAATTTTCAGACATTAATTATACAAAAGTTGAATATTCTATCATTCAATGGATGTTGGATGTTACTCGTGGTTTGGAGTAGATTCGTTTAACACAACCAAATTGATTGTCAATTGATCGAACACCAAGGTTTGAACCCATTCCGGAGGCACTGTATAATCTGGAATGATTTGTGGCATTGCATCATTTGGAGCATTTGAAAACTTATGATGATGTCATCTTTGAAGGGCTTGATCGGAATAGTGACGAGCTTATTGAGAAAGTGAAGGTTAAGACTTGTACTTGGGTTTCTTCTTATTTCTCGATTTGTAGTTATTCCTTGAATAACTGGTTTTTAGACCCGATCATTACCATTGTGTTAGATACGGGTAATTTCATTGTATCTTTATCTTTGACAAGTACTTCTTGTACTATGTGAATAAATTCTTACAAAAAAAACATTTAAGGGTTGCAAGCTAAGATTTAGATCAAAATTTTTTAATTCCGCCAGTGATATGCATCACATATAATATGTATCGTCGTCTGTCCCATGCTAGAATAAATGATGAGGGTAGCGGTAGACCCATGACAGACAGCTGAAAAAACTAGTCACATCTAATGTCATGAACCGTAATATGAAGCAAATGGACGACCGAAGAAGATATGTCTCGAAGTTATATACAAATATTCGGAGTCTAAAAAGATATCAAGGATATTCTGATCAAAAGAAGCACTTTAAGAAGACTAACAAATGTGCACGACCCGACTTAATTCCTCTTATGGTTCATATATCATACTTCAATCTATTAAAATTGATAGCTTAGTTGTTGTTGAAATAGAAGCTTCGACTCGCACCCTATGAAGTTCACTTTCCGAACATCACCGACGACGGGGCCAAGACCCGACATTGGAAGTCGACGACGGAGCCAAGACCCGACATCGGAAGTCAAATTTTCTTTATTTAACTATTTCCATAATTTTTTTAAGGCTTTGGGGGTATAATTCGAAAATTTCTTATAAAAAATAACTAAATTGGAACTTCTAAGTCAGGATTAGCAATTTAACCACTTCAACTAAATGGGCTCTACCGCTGTCTTAATAATGGACCGCCAACAACCTAAACCCTAATTATATATCATTGTGGCCGTTTGGTGGGTTGGATTGATTCGAGCCACATCTGACCTGACCCGATATATTCGTGAACCACCACAAAGTTTCGTACGTACTTGGGTTGCACGCGTGTGTGGGTGACATCGAACAGTTCTGGTGGAACCAATTTATATATCAATGTTCCCTTACCAACAGGCAGTTGAACTCTTTTCCTTGGAATAATGCCTGAAACAGCGTGGGATAATGGGACACAGTACCATGCTTGCACAGATGGATCGTGTCTTAATGGGGACACGAGAGTATTAATATGAGAACTACAGCATCATTAATCAGTTTGTTTTCTTTACGAGTCTTATCCAAAAAACAACAATGGAGCCGTGGATTGGCTGGCATTCTGGGTACAAGGAACTTTGATCCCATTTTCACCATACCCAGAAAAAGACAAATTTAAAAAATATATATATAATTCTTTCAGAGATTGTAATTTTTTACTATTCACCATATAATTTCGCTCTTGGGTATAACACCCCCCTTAAATTCTTTGGGTTGAATAATATAATTTAAGATCTTAATATTACTGAAATTCTAGCATATTACAATAATTAGAATTAAAATAAAACGATAGTGCCACCGGTTCAGGTACAAGATACTATCATTACTCCATGAACAATTAGACATCCAATATGCATTGACTATATTATATAAATTCGGGGTAGAGCTAAGTGTATAGCTAATGAGCGGTAGTGCCAAATTTGAAACTTTGATGAGAGGGTAGTTGTTAACTTCACAAATTTCACGGTGTAACAATAAATAAATATGCCGTAGAAATTTAATGAGACAAGTGATTTTTACATGGAAAACCCTCAATTGCTAGTCCAATATAAGTTTTCACTAGATATTAAGGAATTACAATGTGTTTTTGTACAATAAAAGAACAAAGATGAGAAAAGATGAGATTTTCATAGTTTTATCCAATCCCAAGAAGAACGAGAGGTTTTCTATGAACTCATTCCTTTTCTACTGGATCTTTGACAAACGTTGGAGGTTGAATAACTTTCCAAATTTGCAGGCTAAAGCCTGAGAATAATAGGAAAAAAAAAATCAAAGGTAAAATAAAATTTGGGAAACTTGATTTGATCATTATTACCAAATTACAAGAGCTAGTAATGGGATATTTTATTAAACTAGTTCAAACATATACCAAAAATAATTTATTATTTGATGTGATCCGCTTATTTTATGTTTTTATGGTAGAAATTATTACTAAAAAATAAAAGAAACACACCAATATTTTTACGTGGAAAACCTTCGAATTGAAGGAAAAACTACGGGATCTAATCCAGTTTAAATTGTACTATCACGAAAAAATGATCAAGGTACAGGAATTTTGACTTATTACAATCGCAGAATTATCATCTAAAAATATCTGCAAAGTACAGACAAATGATGACCGAGCAGACTTAGAAATGCTCTCTTCGGAGTCTTTTGCTTGCTATCTCCTCTCCCCAGTCCCCTGTAATGAGACCTTCAACTCCTATTTATAGGAGCTATTCTGGAGTTACTTGGCGGGAAAGTCTTGAATATGCCTCCCTTGATCGTGGCTGAGACATGGCAAACGTGTCCGAGAAATCCGCCCCATTAATGACTTTCAATCCCCGCCGGTTAATTAGTTTTAATTATGACGGGTCTTCCGCTATATTTTGACCAAAATCCCGAAGAGGGTAAGGGATGCTCGGTAATATGCTGATCGGTATTCTGTGTTCGGTAACCATCTCTTCGGTCTAACTTCTGTTCGGCGATTTTAGAGTTTGTATTTTTATAAATGGATTTTACCCGAGAAATCA
The DNA here is from genome assembly GCA_907163345.1 of Haberlea rhodopensis. NCBI lineage: Eukaryota > Viridiplantae > Streptophyta > Magnoliopsida > Lamiales > Gesneriaceae > Haberlea > Haberlea rhodopensis. The sequence continues at coordinate 77,012 of CAJQUN010000082.1, forward strand.
ATATGTCATATGCCATCATTATTCTACTTCACTTTTCTTAACCCTATATTGGCGTCCAGCTATACAAACTTTTTTTTCGGCAAGCAAAAATGCAATAATATGAGCATTAAGGGTGCTCACACCCAAAAAGATAGGATACAATAAAAACACAAATAAGACATAGATACTACCCAACAAGAAATTACACCAATTACAATCCTAAAGCGGTTCACGAAACCAAATGTACAGCCGAAAATGAATTGAAGAAGACATTATTCGTAGCCGAAATCCAATGCCATTATCAAAACTTCACCACCTCGACTAGCGATTCTTTAGAGGGATCCAAATTACTAAAAGTTTCTTATTACGAACTTTTCAAATGCTCCAAATCACGCATTCCCAAATAGCAACCATTCACCTCAACCCTTTTGACCCACACCAAGAGCCCAAATGTTGCCTAAAATTTTTAACCAGAACCTCATGAAATAGTTTCTAGCTTGAACCACTTGTAGCAATCCTTCCACACAAAGCGAGCAAAATGACGTGAAAAGAAGAGGTGAACTTATCAAAGAGTTCTGATCCAAAGTGAGACCTCTTTTCAATATATTTGATTTTGTTGGAATTCTATCTTAGAGTAATTTTTAGATCTCTCTACCATAACTATTTCCTTACCTCTAACCCCGATCCTAAAAATATTCTCACACCAAGCCCTATACCCCACCCCATACGGAGCTTTCAACACTCTAATCCACAATTTATCTTTTTCATGAAACAATCTCCAAACCCACTTACCTATCCGAAATGTAACCTTGAATAAATTCAAATCACAAGCTCTTCGCATCAAGACACTCAATCATTCAGCAACCACTAAAAACAAAAAAATGTGATAGTTGTCACCTTGCCTCAGTCCTCTTTCCACTTTAAACTCATCAGTCGGACTCCCATTGATCAAACATCGATGCCTTAGTAGAGGAAACACATTCTATTATCCAGCCTCTCCATTTATCAGCAAATTTGATGTCATACTAACAGGTGATTTAGGTAAATGAATTTCAGCTTTTTTTACTTTTAATTATTAAAATTTGGTATTGAGAATTCATAAGAAATTTTATGTTTGCTGTCACGCCCCGAAACCGGGGTCGATAACACCGGCGTTGATTCCAAACATTAATTCAAAATCAACAAGCCTCGTATACAGATCTTTGATAAAACCAGTCTATTTATTCCAAAATCATTAAATTGTCCTTACAAATGCTATTACAAAATACTATTCTCTAGGATTAAATCAAATATGCGGAAGCGTAGGTAAAATTAATAAATTTCCTTGAAGGTTCTCCGTAGATCATCATCTCCAAAGATTATTCTTGTTCTTCTTCCTCGATCTCTTCTTCTCGTCTTTGTCTGGGAGGGGAGGTAAGGGGGTGAGCGTTTGGGAAAACACTCAGCAAATAGGGGCCGATTGAACATAGTAAAAATATACATATAATCATATGCTTATAATCATAGCAAAAATCCTTTAATATATCTTTGTCAAATCACATAGATCTTGGCACATAAACACATTTCTTACACATAAACACATACCTTGCACATATCCACATAACGAGTTATTTGATTTAAAAGTATACTTTTCATAGGTTGTTCAATCGAGATTTAAAACATACATATAGTTTTGAAAACGAAATGAAGTTGTAGCAAAAACCCACTTACCTTCGAAGCGTGATTGAACGAATTACATGTTGTAGAAAATAGCACAAAATCTCCTCATCCTTTGCCTTGAAGGTTTCGAATTCTTGTGGGTGTGAGTATGCCAATTTTCGAAAATTGGAGAGTGTAGAATAATCTTTTCTTGGCATGGTGTATTGTGGTTTTAAAGTGAGGAGTGATGGTCCAATGTAGATCCACCAATTTGGCTCATAATGGCAAGACTCAAGGTAGGTCAAAGGTAATATTTTAAATGGATGATATTAATTGTATATTCATTTCTTTTGCCTTCTAATCACAAGATTGAAGCTAAATAATATTTGGATGGATGTATAGTGTTAATGTGATTGGGAGCAAATAAATGGGATTGAGTGAGGTGATTTTAAAGTATGAGGAATAATGGAGACTCCTAGACTTTTGCCATTTAGTGTCATGTTTGAGTAATGCATTTAATGATTAATGACAAGATTTGGGAAGGCAATTGAATTGGTTAATTCCATTGGGCAATTGAAAAGAGGACTTTTATTATTTATTGTAGGAGAATTAATTGATCAATTCCTAAACTTTGGCATGTCTAATATCATGATGATAGCAAGGTAATGATAACATGATTTGGTAAGGTTCCCAAACTTTGGCCATTACAATTGAATGTCTAATGTCATGATTTTAGCAAACCATTAATATCATTATATGGGATTGAATGAACTTGAATGGTGGAATGGTGGCAAGGTTTGGGTTAAGCACTTAAATGTCATTGAATTACTAATGATAAGAATTGGGGAAGTCCATTGAATGGTTTAATTATGCACTTTCAAAAATGTAGGATTAATGTAGGAATTATAGTCCATAAACTTTTATCTATTCATTGCAAGATTTAAGATTGATTATTATTATTAATATTATTTTCAATGATTTCTTAATTAACTACAACTTTAAATTATATAAAAGTTTATAAGTTAAAATCATATAACCTATGTATTATCTCTTACACAACTCTAATAAGTTATAAACTTAAATATGTGATTAAAAGTCCACAAGATTGAATAATATAGTTAAATCAATCCATAATGTAAATCTATTATTTTTATTTATTTTCAATGTTATCTCGGTATCACGTAATTTGTTTGACCAAAATTCCGGGTCTTCACATCCCTCCCTCCTTATTGGAAGTTTCGTCCTCGAAACTTGAGTCGGCTTCAGAAATACATCACATAAGCACGTAACACATATCACATAGTGGCTTCTTTGGGTTCAAGAGGTGGCTCCCATGTGCATAGCACTTTGCTCATTGGATTCAAGAGGTGGCCCCCGTTATGTGTAGCACTTTGCCCCGTAGGTTCAAGAGGTGGCTCCCACATAACGTGGCACTTTGCTCCTCCGATTCAAGTGGTGGCTCCTACACACGTAGCACTTTGCCCCGCCAAGCCTTTACTAGTACATTTACACAAAAACTCACAATGACTTGTTGGATTCAAGAGGTGGCTCCCATGCGCATAGCACTTTGCTCTTAAGGATCAAGAGGTGGCTCCCATGCATGTGGCACGCCCACATCATGTAGCACTTTGCCCCGCCGAATCAAGTGGTGGCTCCTACACATGTAGCACTTTGCTCCGCCAGGTCCTTACTTTTACATAAACATATGACAACTTATTGGATTCAAGAGGTGGCTCACGAGTGCATAGCACTTTGCTCTTAAGGATCAAGAGGTGGCTCCCATGCATGTGGCACGCCCACATCATGTAGCACTTTGCCCCGCCGAATCAAGTGGTGGCTCCTACACACGTAGCACTTTGCTCCGCACCTTCACATACACATATTACAACTTATTGGATTCAAGAGGTGGCCCCCATTATGTGTAGCACTTTGCCCCGTCGGTCCAAGAGGTGGCTCCCACATAACGTGGCACTTTGCTCCGCCAAGCGTACTTTCACATACACATATTACAACTTATTGGATTCAAGAGGTGGCCCCCATTATGTGTAGCACTTTGCCCCGTCGGTTCAAGAGGTGGCTCCCACATAATGTGGCACTTTGCTCCGCCAAGCGTACTTTCACATACACATATTACAACTTATTGGATTCAAGAGGTGGCCCCCATTATGCGTAGCACTTTGCCCCATCGGTTCAAGAGGTGGCTCCCACATAACGTGGCACTTTGCTCCGCCAAGCGTACTTTCACATACACATATTACAACTTATTGGATTCAAGAGGTGGCCCCCATTATGTGTAGCACTTTGCCCCGTCGGTTCAAGAGGTGGCTCCCACATAATGTGGCACTTTGCTCCGCCAAGCGTACTTTCACATACACATATCTCTTAATTTTTCAGTTTAAAACATACTAAAATTTATTTATTTTTTTTTTTTTTTAACCACACACATACTTTCCATATTCGTGTGAATCTTTAAAGCATACAAGTTGATTTCGAAAACAAAGAATGATTTATCTTAACTTTAGAAAAGTGAGCAAGTAGTGTTCCGAGTTTCCACTTGGAATGGAGGTTTAAAGTTGTTGCGTAGGAGTGTAACCATGGATAACACAATTCCAGATACATTCGAAGATTAAATTAAAATTTTTCTAATTAAACTGAAAGGTTCACCACGAAATCCTAAACAAAGAAAATCATCACTATGATACCCAAGATTTATTCTTTATTATCCTTAAGTTATTGCATACTAGAAAAACTAGTCTATTGTTTCTCCGTCTCCTAAATCCCCTTCAACATCTTCCAGTACCATATGATCTTCATCTTCCATTAGGAAATTTATCATAGACTGCTTGTAAGCGACTTCTTGTGCCAATTCATTCCTCTCATTTATGAGGGCTTGAATTTGAGTCCACATGTTCTTCCGATGCTCATTGAACTCCTGCTCGAAGCGTTCTAACTGTTGGCACTTATTAATGTGGACTTTCATAAGTGTTTTGTTGTCCTCTATCGCTTTTGTAAGTCGCTCTTCGGCACGATGATGGTGGTAGGTCATCCTTTCGGCCTTGTAATGGTAGTAATTGATTATCTCCAACAACTCTGTCTTGTCTCGCATCTCCTTGTCTTGGAATATTTTAAATTCGGTTATCTCATGCTCCTTCTTTTGGATCGAACTGTTTTGAGCATGTGTCATCGCAGCCTACGTCGTATCGAAAAATGTTATGGTGGATGAGGAATTGAAGGATGAGATTTTGTGAGTTAGAATTCTTTGAGGAGAAAAATTAGATCATCAATTGGTTCCGTTTCGGTTGCTGAATTTTGAAATTGACAAATGATTTTTCTTAGCAATGATGGATTGGAATAATCTGCTTCGGTGGTTCAAAAATCGAGGGCAAGAATTTGAGAGATTAGGATTTAAAAGGTGTGGATTGGGGCTTCAAGAATTCGATCACTCAAGGTTTGGAATTTCAAAATTGCTTGAGGGCTATTAATATACATGTTATGAGGATTCATAACCCAAATTTAATTTGAATTTGTTGTTCCGAGTTGTGTGAAATCGATGCCCGAAATTTTCGCAGATTAGGGTTCTAGGGGCGAGAATCTCGATCCGAAATTGAGTATCTTTCCTTGTTTGTGATTTCGATTGGATAGAGGGCTTTTGTTCGACATGATATAAAGATCATAAACCCAGAATTAATTTGAGATTGGTGTTCGGATTAAGGAGATATCGAATTTGGAAATTTTTAAATATTTAGGGTTCTTGGGACGTAAATTGTGGTCCTCAATTGACGCATTTGCTTCGTTTGGGAGTAGTTAAGAACATTGGGCTTTTATTACTGGCATGATTTCGAGCAAGATACCAAATTTAATTTGATTTTTGTGTTCGATAGTTCGATTGAATTGGTAGATAAAAGTTTCGTAAATTAGGGTTCTATGAGGCGAAAATCTTGTTTCGAAATTGAGCACTTTACTAATTTAAAATTTCGATTTGATAAGGGTTTTTGGTAGGAATTAAATATCGGTCAAAAACCCAAAATTAATTTTAAATTTATGTTCGGATTGATGGAGAAATCATTGGTCGAAATTTTTTTGCCATTTAGGGTTTATAGTGCCTGAATTGCGGCTCGAAATTGATCGCCTTTCCTCGTTTATAATTCGAAATCAATAAGGGGCTTTTAATATGGAGACAATTACGATTGACATACCGAAATTAATTGGGATTTCGTGTTCGAATTGTCAGTCAAATCGGATGCTGAAAATCTGCAAAATTTAGGGTTCTTGAGCGTGATTTAAGCTCAAAATCGGAGGCCTTCCCTCGTTGTTAATTTGAATTTTACAGAGGGCTTTTAACATATATGTCATGTGGAATATTTACCCCGAATTAATTTAAATTTCACGTTCGGATTTATGGGAATTTGAATTTGGAATATTTCCACATTTTAGGGTTCTAAGGGATAGATTTTCGGTCCTCAATTAACAACCTTCCTTTGTTTGTGAGTTGGAAAAGGCAGAGGGCTTTTATTATGGATGGTAATTGGATCATTAACCCGAATTTAATTCATTTTGCGCGTTAGAATCAGGGAGAAATCGGAGGTCTAATTTTCGGCTGAATTAGGGTTCATGATGACGAGAGTTTGATTGGCGATTGATCATCCAACAGTGAACGGATTTTGCAATTGACAGAGGGCTTTTGTTCGTCTATGATCGTCGGCCATGGTTGTTTGTCGAGGCAGTCGAACGGTTGTCGGCGGTGAGGAAATCGGAAAAATTACGAGTATGGGGTGCACGACTTTCGATCTCGAAATCGGTCACACTAACGCCTTCCATTCAGCTCGATTCCTGGTGTCGTAGCTTCGTCTCAGGGAGGCGTTCAAGGTGGTGAGTCGACGTTCCGACGAAGGGCAGCGGCGGCGCGGCGGTTGCTCACGGTTGTTGCTTCGTTTATTTAATTTCCAGATTTGTTTTTTTTTTTTTTTTTTTTTTTTTTGTAAATAAATTTTATTTTCAGATTGTTAAATCATGATTCCCAACTTGTTTTCGATTTACACAGTTGGTCTATTAGATCAGGGATTATAATCCGGTTGATTTATATCAACCAAAAATCTTTTCCCAGCGGGATCATGGAACCTGGTTTCGTTCTGATACCACTAAAATGTCACGCCCCGAAACCGGGGTCGATAACACCGGCGTTGATTCCAAACATTAATTCAAAATCAACAAGCCTCGTATACAGATCTTTGATAAAACCAGTCTATTTATTCCAAAATCATTAAATTGTCCTTACAAATGCTATTACAAAATACTATTCTCTAGGATTAAATCAAATATGCGGAAGCGTAGGTAAAATTAATAAATTTCCTTGAAGGTTCTCCGTAGATCATCATCTCCAAAGATTATTCTTGTTCTTCTTCCTCGATCTCTTCTTCTCGTCTTTGTCTGGGAGGGGAGGTAAGGGGGTGAGCGTTTGGGAAAACACTCAGCAAGTAGGGGCCGATTGAACATAGTAAAAATATACATATAATCATATGCTTATAATCATAGCAAAAATCCTTTAATATATCTTTGTCAAATCACATAGATCTTGGCACATAAACACATTTCTTACACATAAACACATACCTTGCACATATCCACATAACGAGTTATTTGATTTAAAAGTATACTTTTCATAGGTTGTTCAATCGAGATTTAAAACATACATATAGTTTTGAAAACGAAATGAAGTTGTAGCAAAAACCCACTTACCTTCGAAGCGTGATTGAACGAATTACATGTTGTAGAAAATAGCACAAAATCTCCTCATCCTTTGCCTTGAAGGTTTCGAATTCTTGTGGGTGTGAGTATGCCAATTTTCGAAAATTGGAGAGTGTAGAATAATCTTTTCTTGGCATGGTGTATTGTGGTTTTAAAGTGAGGAGTGATGGTCCAATGTAGATCCACCAATTTGGCTCATAATGGCAAGACTCAAGGTAGGTCAAAGGTAATATTTTAAATGGATGATATTAATTGTATATTCATTTCTTTTGCCTTCTAATCACAAGATTGAAGCTAAATAATATTTGGATGGATGTATAGTGTTAATGTGATTGGGAGCAAATAAATGGGATTGAGTGAGGTGATTTTAAAGTATGAGGAATAATGGAGACTCCTAGACTTTTGCCATTTAGTGTCATGTTTGAGTAATGCATTTAATGATTAATGACAAGATTTGGGAAGGCAATTGAATTGGTTAATTCCATTGGGCAATTGAAAAGAGGACTTTTATTATTTATTGTAGGAGAATTAATTGATCAATTCCTAAACTTTGGCATGTCTAATATCATGATGATAGCAAGGTAATGATAACATGATTTGGTAAGGTTCCCAAACTTTGGCCATTACAATTGAATGTCTAATGTCATGATTTTAGCAAACCATTAATATCATTATATGGGATTGAATGAACTTGAATGGTGGAATGGTGGCAAGGTTTGGGTTAAGCACTTAAATGTCATTGAATTACTAATGATAAGAATTGGGGAAGTCCATTGAATGGTTTAATTATGCACTTTCAAAAATGTAGGATTAATGTAGGAATTATAGTCCATAAACTTTTATCTATTCATTGCAAGATTTAAGATTGATTATTATTATTAATATTATTTTCAATGATTTCTTAATTAACTACAACTTTAAATTATATAAAAGTTTATAAGTTAAAATCATATAACCTATGTATTATCTCTTACACAACTCTAATAAGTTATAAACTTAAATATGTGATTAAAAGTCCACAAGATTGAATAATATAGTTAAATCAATCCATAATGTAAATCTATTATTTTTATTTATTTTCAATGTTATCTCGGTATCACGTAATTTGTTTGACCAAAATTCCGGGTCTTCACATTTGCAAATTTTTCAATATGTTTATGTTATGTTCCGATTATGCCCCCAACAAATGATTATTTTTTCACATTTTCTCCTGCTTATTAATAACATTATGGCTTTTTCCAATATTTATAGATGACAATATAATCTTGATCGTCTTTATCATGCGCAGGTCGGAAATTTTCTACATTCACAAAATTTAAAAATTAATCATTTCAAATTATCGACGGACTCCTGGTGGTGAGAATTATTCTTGTTTACTCCATGGGCACTACCCAGTATGTTAGATCAATGATATAAATTTATCAGTGCCCCACTTTTTTTATGTGGAACCCACCCGAAAGCATTCATAAATCTAGGACAATGATCCACCCCATGGGATAGTGCCCCGTTGCGTAGCCAAGAAGTAACCTCGTGATGTATTTGCTGCTCTTGTTTATAGAATCGATATTATATGAAGTGGGAAAATATAGAACCACAAACATCAACAAGAAGAGTGCATATCATGTAGCCAAGAAGAGTGCTTGGGATCAGACTGAAATCTAGCGCACATGCAAACTGAAAACATAATAGCAGGCCGGCTCGCTGTAAGATCTAATAGCGATCCGATCAGACCTCGATATATGGTTACCTCAACTGCCATCCCCCCTTCGTCTTTATCTAGCTTTATTGAAGGACTCATTGGAGTTGATGCAGTTGAACAAGTCTCCATTCCGAATCTTTTGAGTAGCTCTTTGGTATACTTGGTTTGATTGATGAAAATACCATTACTGAGCTGTTTGACTTGGAGACCCAGGAAGAATGACAGTTCTCCCATCATATTCATCTCAAACTGTCCCTGCATTAACTTAGAGAATTTCTCACAGAGTTTGGGGTTAGTTGACCCAAAAATAATATCGTCAACATAGATTTGAACTAGCAGAGTATGTTCCCCCTTAATAAATTTAAATAACGTTTTAACCACTGAATCGATCTGAAAATCGTGGTTCAGAAGAAATTGAGACAGAGTATCATACCATGCTCTTGGAGCTTGTTTCAGTCCATATACTGCTTTATTCAGTAGGTATACATGATCTGGAAAAGAGTGGTTTTGAAATCCAGGAGGTTGCTCAATGTATGGATGTTTACAATTCAATATGCTAAACCACAAAATCAAGATTATGTATATAAGTATAACACGAGGAGTTATGCATCAATTTCAGGTGTGCGTACATGCAGGCACCGATACATACAAAAATCAAGTCGAAAAGATAAAAAAACATTCAAGAAATTGGGATATATAGACAAGAAATTGTTATTTTGCCACCTAAATTGAGATGGGTCCATGATATTTTTTTATTTTATTGAAGTGTCTTTAATTAGGATTTGGGGCACCAATCGACTGAATGAGAATTGATGTGCTTTGTTACCTATCACTAGCCTTTTCTGGTCCTTTCCACTCAAAATAATTCAATGCCTTTATCAAGGTACGTGATATTTAATTTTAAGTTTTTAAGATCTTTTGGATCAACATTCTAAATGTGGGTTAAATGAGCTCGATAATTTTCATGTGAGTGTATGATTTTGTTTCTTGTTTTTTCCCCTAAAAGATGACTACATGTGATTAGGGCAGATTTAAAATCCAACACGACGGTGGCAAAATAATTTTAGGGGGTAAAGTAGAATTTTGATGGGATAATCTGTAATTTTGGATGGGCAAAATACAATTTTATGGTAATAAAATCTTTTTGAGGGAAGACACTTGTGACCCTTGCATTGTTGTGCGTCCACCTTTGCCTGTGATCTACGTCTTTTGAGCTGATACTATTGATGGGTATGGGACTTTGTCCGACATCGAATGAAAAGGCAAATGGGCCAAGTCTATTTGCTATAAAAGAAGGCTTGAGACCTTTGGTTTAAGTGGATCAGTCAATGGTTTGTCTAGCAACTTTTGGCTTTAGATAAATTCCCTCTTGTTTTAGAATGTAGTAAAATTCTCAGTATGCTCTGTGATTGAAGTTGTGACTGAGCCTGCACATCAGAAAAGCTTTTATTAGGTATGTTTCTTGTAAGGGGAGGAGTGTGAGTTATAAAGTGTGGCTAGTGAGAAAACTTTGTGTGTGTGTTTGGATGTGAGAAGAGAAATTGTGTGATTGTAATAATTTTGCATATATTGTATTTTTTTCTCTGGTCCTGATGGTTTTTCTCATGATTTGGGAGTTTTCCAGGTTAAATCCTTGTGTCGTTATTATTTCTCATTTTGCTTGCTTTCAACGTAAAAGGTACAGATTCTGAGGGGTGAATTTGGAGGGTCAAATTCCCAACAACTATGCTATATGGCTGATCTTCACCTCATATCTCAAGTACCATTATATTATGTTAGTCCCTCGTATCTTTAGTGAGGTTCACCCCATGTGCTGGAAATCAAAATGGCATGGATAAAGCCCTCGCTGGGCATGCCCTTAGTTGCCAATGTATTGTTCTACTTGGACTAGAGTTTTGTTTTATTTTTTCTTGGTTTTCGGTAGCATCAGCAAACTTTTGGGTTTTAATTTTTTAAGATTCATGCATTAGGCTTCTCCCACTTAGTTACTCATGTGATTATCAATGATAGCGTTTAGCAAGTTGCATTATTTTCTTTAACTTCATTTATCATCATCTTCGAGCTATTAATTACATGACTTGAACCCGAGTCCCGAAGTGGGCGGTGACAACCAAAGAGATAAAGCATGTGGTGTCTTTCAGGTATTAGTTTCTATATGGATAATAAAGTGAATATCTATCTTCATAAAAAAAAATAGATAGCTAGATTCATATAAATGTTGGTGGAGAATTACTCGTATTTGCATATATGCATGCAATGATTTTAATAAATTATAGAAACTTTATATACCATGGGCATTTTTTTCTATTTTAATATGGTTTGAAATGACATAAATTTTTCGACCAATGTATAGAAATTTAAACATCTTTACTTTTTTTTAGCAGCCATTACGACTACAATTGAGGGGAAGTTGTTTTTACATGAGTTTGAACACATACTTCTTCTCAAATGTGAGAGGTTTATGCATCTAGATCAAGTGGTCTGCGCACATTTTTAAGTTTTTACCTTTGGAAAGTGTAGCTATCAATGATTAAGTTTGATATGAGCATGTTTAGGAATCGCATTTCTAGCTATCATTTAAGTGAAATTATATATTCCAATACATTAATAGCGAAACAAAATTCATATATTATTTGTATGTATAAATACTCTTGCAATAAAATTATGGTTTGCTCGATTTTTTTATGCTTGATTTACATGATATCTTACGAAGACGACTTTTTAATGGAAGTTTATAACTTAGAAAATGGAGCATTAAAAGATAAAAAAAAATTATTTTAGAACATTTGAAAAATGAGCATCGATTAGATTGTAAGACCCAGTCTTTCAATTATTTTAAGACAATTTAGTGACAATATCGAGCCAACTATATGACATAATCGCATCATCATTACGATCCATCCTATATAATCGATATAGTGACAACACTGATTCTACTATACCCCAACGTCACATCATAATGGGACCCATCATATATATATTTGTCGCATCATCATTACGACCCATCATAAATAACCGATAGAGTGGCCAAATCGAGCTTACTATACCCTACCGTCACATCAGCATTGCGACCCATCATTTATATAATCAATATAGTGGCACCATTGAGCATACACATTTTCGCATCATCATTGTGAAGACTCAGTTTTTTCTTCATTAGTTTAGCAGAAACCAAATTAGTTATTTCAGTTCAAAAACCAGTCATGAATCACTTATACGAACAAAATTGATATAAAGCCCATTAGCTTAACTTGTGGAAGAAATTCATTAGCTCAACTTGTGGAATAACTCAATCGTTCACTTATCATATCAGCTCTAAGAAAAAGATTTGGTCAAACTCATTACCATATGTTACAAAAATGTATTAATTGTTGCTATAATCATGGGTAATAATTGAGGAAATGGCCAAGATCATGAGAGAAGAAGTGGGGAAGTTATTGGCTGATTTAGTGGAGTTAATGGATGAAATACTCTCGGATCTACACGTATAAATACCATGTCCATTGCACTGAACAAGATTACACAAATCTGAAGCAATCTCAAAATATACATACATACACACACAAATTCTACCTATTCCAGCAAGGAAGAAGACCTATTTCAAAGCTATCTTCAAAACCAAATTCATTCAAGCAAATTATGGTAAGTTGACTTTTATATACTATTGTTCTTTCGTATTAAAATGACATAAGCTTTACATTTAAACTGAACATATGTCATATTTGAAAATTATCTGAAATTATGTGATAAAAATATGATTTTTAGACACTGTAAATTTTGAATTCAATTGGTAGGGATTCTGAATTCTGACCCTGATGTGGTGCGTTACAATCGTTTTTCTCTGACCTGATAAGGTGGTTAAATGTTCTGGGTAGCCGTACCTTTATTCGGGGGGTGAAGCGATGTTCTGACATATCTCTAGGAGAGTTAAGTCTATAAAACTGATAGCAGTAACATGAGGAAATTAAATGATTTATTGTGTTTGTTTAAAATAAAATCTATTATGTTGTGAAATCTGTACCGATATAGTATCAGTTATGTTATGGCTCTTGTGAGCCAATCTATTCAGTCTCTAGGTGATCAATTCAGTTTTAACTCTGTTGATAGCAGTATAATATATTTTGATTTTGTTCTAAATGGAATCAATTTTGTTATGCTTTTATAGTTTTGTTAGTGTTTAGTAGAAGAGAATGAAGAATATCATTTCAAGGGATGGTGAATTGCTGCTGCTATGGATTAAACCGTTGCTGTTATAGATTAAACTGCTATTGTTATTTTAGTTGAATTAAAGCTTCCACTGATTATTTCTTTAAAATTCAATTGTAAACCAGTTTACATAATTCGGTTCAGTTGTAAGTTTCGATTTGTAAAGACAAATTTCTATTTCAGGATAAAAGACTAGTTTATTTAATAAACGTATCATGATTACTTGTTGTTTTCAAATTTTTAATTTGGAAGTAACGAGAGTGTCACCGGTCCCTGGCTCGGGGCGTGACAATCATTGTGGCCCATCATCTATAGTGGCAATATCGAGCCTGTTATATCTCATCGTCGCTCCCCTACCCCTGCGACACCATCAACAACAATAACAAAATATCGCTCATTCCAATGACCCTCAATATTATTCATCCGAAATCATCGATATACCATATTCAACAACAAAATGATACATGTGTGTATCTCGACATGCATCTGAAAGTCGATCTTACTTTAAAGCTATTAAGTCCTGTTGCTTTCGAACTATATATATCATTTGCTTTCGAACTGTTGGCCCCAGGTACGGCAACATGAGATAGAAAATAGCGAAAATGAAGAATAAAATGGACACCAGAATTTACGTGGAAAACCCCTAAAATTAGGGTAAAAACCACGGGCAAGATGAAAAGATTCCACTATAATATTTTGTGGGTTACAACCTCTCTCTATCTTTCAAAGAGAACAACACTCTCAATATAGGAGAAAACTACCTCACAAATATTATAGAATACACACTTAAATGTAGAGATATGAGAGAACACTCTGAAATGGAATGAATTAGAATGAAGGAAATGAGCTCTATTTATAGGGTTGAAGATGTGCATTAAATGCACATCCGCCAACCGCCAGCTGCCCATCCGCCAACCACCAGCTGCCCTCATTAATGAGGACAGCCAGTCAACATTTCTCCCACTTGGAGATTTGATTGAGACTCCACATCTCCACACATCCTTTCAATCTTGCCATACCCTGCTGCTTACGTTTTTGCTAGACCACTTGAGGATCTGCACCACTCAAACTTCTCAGTATTAACCGGCTTTGTCAGAATATCAGCTAGGTTCTCCTTCGTATGGATCTTCTGCATATCCACACTTCCTTCCTCTACTACTTCTCGTACAAAGTGAAACTGAACGCCAATGTGTTTAGTCCTAGAATGAAAGGCTGGATTCCTTGCAATGTGCAATGCACTCTGACTGTCACAAAACAAAGGAACTTTCTCTTGTTTATGGACAATCTCCTCCAATAGCCTTTGAGTCCATATCGTCTCCTTGCAAGCTTGAGTAGCTGCCATATATTCTGCCTCCGTTGTAGATAAAGCTACAACTGTCTGCAGTTTTGAAACCCAGCTTACTGCTCCTCCTGCAAGTGTAAACACATAACCAGTAGTAGATTTTCTTTTATCCGGATCACCAGCATAATCTGAATCCACATAGCCCCTGAGTGTAAAATCTGATCCTCCATAACATAATGCAGCATCTGAGGTACCCTTAATGTATCTAAGGATCATCTTAACTGTACTCCAATGCTCTCTTCCAGGATTCGCCATGTACCGACTGACTGCTCCCACTGCTTGCGCAATGTCCGGTCTTGTACAGATCATAGCGAACATTAAACTTCCCACCGCTGATGCATATGGTACTCGAGACATTTCAATCCTCTCTGCTTCACTGCTAGGACTCATCTCGGAGAATAACTTGAAGTTAACAGGAAGAGGGGTAGAAATTGGCTTACAATCTTGCATGTTGAAGCGTTGCAAGATTTTCTTCAAATAGTTTTTCTGGGAAAGCCAAATCTTTCTGTTAATTCTGTCTCGGTGAACTTGCATCCCTAGAATCTTGTTTGCTGGTCCCAAGTCCTTCATATCAAATTCCCTAGCCAACTGTGCCTTCAATTCTTGGACTCGATCTTTGTTGGGGCCTGCGACCAACATGTCGTCCACGTACAACAACAAAATGATATAATCATCATTCCCAGATCACTTGTAATATGCACAAGGATCTGCATTAAGCCTGTTGTACCCAAGGCTCATGATATAGGAATCAAATCTCTTGTACCAACACCTCGGCGCCTGTTTTAGACCGTACAGAGATTTGTTCAACCTGCAAACCAAGTTCTCTTTGCCTA
The DNA here is from genome assembly GCA_907163345.1 of Haberlea rhodopensis. Taxonomy (NCBI): domain Eukaryota; kingdom Viridiplantae; phylum Streptophyta; class Magnoliopsida; order Lamiales; family Gesneriaceae; genus Haberlea; species Haberlea rhodopensis. The sequence continues at coordinate 92,454 of CAJQUN010000082.1, forward strand.
TTTCAGCAAAATCTTCTGGTTGGAGCATATAAATTTCTTCTTCAAGATCTCCATGAAGAAAAGCCGTTTTCACATCTAGCTGCTCTAGATGTAGGTCAAACACCGCACATAACGCCAATACTACTCTGACTGTAGTAAGTCGGACCACAGGAGAAAATATCTCATTGAAGTCGATACCTTCCTTCTGAGAATATCCTTTTACCACCAATCTTGCACGATATCTCTCCACTTGGTTGTTACCATCACGTTTGATCTTATAGACCCATCTATTACCGATGGCTTTCCGTCCTCGTGGTAGTGTAACAAGATCCCAAGTTTTATTCCGGTCCAAGGCCTCCAATTCTTCCTGCATAGCTTGCATCCACAGGGATATATCCGAACTTCGAGTAGCCTCCTGGAAACTCGGTGGCTCACCATCCTCTGTCAGCAAGGAGTATGCAATATTGCTTTCAGTATCATAATCTGAAAGCCAAACAGGTGGTCTTCTCTCGCGAGTAGACTGCCTGGCTTTGAGAACCTCTGACTCATCTGGTTCTTGTTCATCGTACTCTGGTAATACCTCCGAAGAAACTTGATCTTCCTCTATCTTATTTTCCACCTGAATTGTAGTAGTATCTGAATTCAGTGTGCCTTTGTCTCCCTTCACTTTATCTTCCTCGAAGATAACATCCCTGCTGATAATCAGTTTGTGGGCAGTGGGATCCCACAAGCGATACCCCTTAACACCATCAGCATAGCCCAAGAAGATGTACTTTCTGGATTTTGAATCCAACTTTGATCTTTCTTGTTCGTTGTATAGAACATACACCGGACTTCCAAATGTATGTAACCGAGAATAATCCGCTGGCTTTCCTGTCCACACCTCCATCGGAGTCTTCAGATCAATCGCCACTGATGGAGATCGATTGATAATATAACTGGCGGTCTTGACTGCTTCTGCCCAAAATGACTTGGCTAGACCCGCAGTCTTCAGCATAGCCCTTGTTCTATCCAACAGGGTTCTATTCATCCGCTCTGCCACTCCATTCTGTTGAGGGGTGTAAGCCGTTGTGAATTGCCTTTTGATGCCCTCTTGTTGACAATATGCATCAAATTCATCACTGGTATATTCTCCTCCATTGTCAGTCCTCAAACACTTGATCTTCTTTTCAGAGTCAAGTTCAACCCGCGCTTTGAACACTTTGAAGACTGGAAAAACATCTGATTTCTTCTTGATAGGATACACCCAGCATCTTCTAGAGAAATCATCAATGAACGAGACAAAATATCTCGCTCCTCCTAGAGATACAACCGGTGCTTGCCAAACATCAGAATGAATCAGCTCCAGAATACCGCTGCTTTTGGCTGTAGATGTGCCAAACTTTAGTCTATGTTGTTTACTGGTAACACAATGCTCACAAAAGGGTAGAGACACTTTTGTAAGCCCTGGCAACAGCTTTCGTTCCGAGAGAACCTTCAACCCTCGTTCTGACATATGCCCGAGCTTCCTATGCCATAACACTGTTAATTTTTCTCCCGAACTAGTCGATGCAACAGCTAGTTCTGCCTCTTTGTGTGTTTCCCCCAGAAGTACATACATATTCTTGTAAGCCTTTTCCGCCTTCAATACCACAAGCGTGCCTTTCACAATCTTCATGATCCCATTTTCGATACGGGTCTTGCACCCAATATCGTCCAATTGTCCCAAAGACAAAAGATTCTTTGTCAGACCCTTCACGTGTCGTACCTCCTGTATGGTGTGAATAGTACCATCAAACATTTTAATTTTGATAGTTCCTACCCCAGCGATTTCCAAGGCATGATCATTTCCCATGAATACAGATCCTCCTGAGACTGGTTCATACTGGTCAAACCATTCTCTCCGAGACGTCATGTGCCATGTCGCTCCTGAGTCCATTATCCACGTGTCATAAAATATTTGCCTGCCTTCCGCAACAGTTGCTGCTTCGCTAAATAGTATTTCTCCACCGTCTGAGGTACTGGCAACATTTCCTTGAGAATCTTTCTCGACACTCTTCTTACTTGTACAATCTTTCTTGAAGTGCCATTTACCACCACATTTATAGCAGTAAAAATTCTTCTTCTTACTTCTGGATTTGGATCTACCATACTTGTGGGTCCCACTGGAGTCACGCTCCGTCGATCTTCCTCTCATCATCGGCAAAGCCTCTGCATGCTTCGAACTTGCCAACCTGTCTTCCTTGTTCTTGCGCCGACTTTCCTCTTCAAGAACCGCGGCTGCAACATTGTTGAAGACTAACACATCAGTAGTGATATTGTTGGTCAGATTGATGATGAGTTGATCGTACGAATCCGGTAGACTTTGAAGTAGAAGCTCTGCACGTTCAACTTCCTCTATTTTATGCCCCAAAGAAGTGAGCTGGGCAAATAGAGTATTCAAAGTATTGATATGGTCGGTCACCGATGAGGATTCCGACATCCGAAGAGTATAAAGCCTTCTTTTTAAGAAAATCTTGTTGTGTAGTGACTTGACCTCGTACAGGTTTGTCAAAGTATCCCAAATATCTTTTGCATTTTTATTTCTGCGATACTTGACAATACCCCATCTGCTAGAGCAAGATGCAAATTAGCAATAGCATTACCGTTCATCTCATTCCACTTTTCATCGTCCATGCCCTCCTTCGGCCTATCTCCAATAGCCGCAAAGCAACGATCTTTTCGTAGAACTGCTTGCATCTTCATTTTCCACAACATGAAATTACTTCCGTTGAATTTTTCGATCTCGAACCGTGCCGCCATTCCGACAACAATAAAATTGCCTCAATAAAAAAAAATATCTCAAAAAAACTTTTCTGATGTGGAAGATCAGTCAAGGCTGCAACCACAGAGCATACTTAGAATTTTTTAAGATTTTTACAACGAGACTCTGATACCACTTGTTGGCCCAGGTGCGGCAACATGAGATAGAAAATAGCGAAAATGAAGAATAAAATGGACACCAGAATTTACGTGGAAAACCCCTAAAATTAGGGTAAAAACCACGGGCAAGATGAAAAGATTCCACTATAATATTTTGTGGGTTACAACCTCTCTCTATCTTTCAAAGAGAACAACACTCTCAATATAGGACAAAACTACCTCACAAATATTATAGAATACACACTTAAATGTAGAGATATGAGAGAACACTCTGAAATGGAATGAATTAGAATGAAGGAAATGAACTCTATTTATAGGGTTGAAGATGTGCATTAAATGCACATCCGCCAACCGCCAGCTGCCCATCCGCCAACCACCAGCTGCCCTCATTAATGAGGACAGCCAGTCAACACGAACTATATGTATAATTTTGACAACTCAATATCTCTCATTATAATAACAACATATAAATGCAGCCTCTAATAATATTTTCCAATAGCTTTAAAATAAGTTCATCCAAATTATAAAACTTCATCAGTTACGTTGTCAACTGAATTTATACAAACTAGTGTATTTAAAATGAAACAATAATTCATTTAACTGCCCAAAAAATTGTTACTTGTTTCAAAATTCAAAACTCAATCATTTAGAGGTTACGACTAAAACTAAATATATTTGTGTGTTTAGAATTCAATAATAATCAATAATACACATTTTTAACTACATCTATATAATCTGGTACACAAAATATAGCCAAATATCAAATATTTGTGTCAAAATGTAGTCCATACCTAGATAATTCCGAATATATATATTCGGTTTGTTCAAAGATTTCCCGAATGACATTTAGATTTCGATACGAAATTGCTTTTTTTGAAATTGTAAATTGCAATTGTGCAATTCACAATACACGTACACATATATAATAATATTATTAAATTGACATATATTACGATAGATAAGTGTTCTACCAATATTATCAACATGAAAGTTGTAGATTTTTCATACTCACGTACTTTTCTAATTTCGACATCATATTAAGAAGCTATTTCCAAAATACTAATCTATTACAATAAATAATTTATTCTAGATTCACTATTCATCGATAAACTTTCTTCACTACTTAGTTTTATAAAATTAAGTATACCTCCTAATTCACAAGACCATTTAATATTTTTCTAGCACAACCTCAATATATACTCAAATTCAAAACAATCCCGATCCCAACACACTTCTAACATATTTTATTTTTCTTTTAATCACAACCAGACATCATATTTACGTCATAACAATACGTATGATTTTCAGGCGCATTACATAAATAAATAGAATTACATTTCATATTTTAACATATATTCTCACTTTATGCATTAATAACTTTATGCATTAATACTTGGTTATATGCTCTATGGCATCATTTATTATATAAAAAATAACCAAGGTTAAAGTTCACATTTAGCCTTGTTAATTAATCATATGATGCATCCCAAATATTATGCTCAGGGGCAGATCCGGAAATAAACAAATAGTGAATCACATTTCATTTTTTCAAAGTAAATAAAGGCTTAACTTGGGCCTATCAAAATTTCCGAGCCTATCATCTTAAATAAGGCTTGGGCCCACTTAATTAATTGACGGGGTCCATATGTCGAACTGTAACCCCGTTGGGTAGCACGGATGGGGACCCCGTACTCCTCTGCGAATGGTGCCTCTCTCATATGCAATCCTCGTCCACTACACTTTTATCCCCAATCTGCCCTTGGTTCGGACAAAAATATCGTAAATGCCATCAGTCGTGAATATTAGAATCGGTTGGCCTCATGGATTGATTGAGCCAACACATAGTTGAGCCATGGTCCCAATTATGCATTGATTGAGCCAAGTCATGGCTCGAATCTTGGAGCTATCTTAGTACAAGGTAGACATATGAATATGACCCATGCGAAAATATGTGATATGTTTTTATCTACGATATATGATCAAGATATTTGATATATGAAAAAATCTTGGTAATAAAAAAGTTTTTAATACTAAGTAATCCCGACAATATCAAGATCACGATTACGAGTGATTTGGTATTCTCGTAGAAAAATCAAGTCCAAGATCCATTCAAAAGCTACATTTAGAAAATTAAGTTGACTGCCATTTGGGAAATCAATTGATTGATGACAAATTTTCAACAGTTTATTTAATTTTCTGCTTGAAGAGTTTGAAGAGGCAAATTGTTCATATAATCTTTCCGGGAAATTCTTATATGGAGCTGATGGGTCTCGGTTCATGCATCAACACATGTAAAAATATTCAGCTATGGTTTATCAAACCATAGTTGACAAATATTTGTATGTTGATTCATTGATCATGGCTCACATCCAATCCATGCAAAATTTTCCCATCTTTCCTACATTCTTTGTCATAATCTCATGTAATTGTTCTATTTGAAAAGTATTTTAAATTAATTTATATATTTAAAAAAAGTAATAAATTGAGACCCTCCGTTTTTTTAGTTATTAAATATTATACACATGTGAATTCTTAATTATTATCAAAATTAAGATAAGACTTGGTAATTTCATCCACATTTACAGGGAGAATCTAATGCAATATTTTTTAATATAATAATAATAATATTTAAAAATATTTAGTTATATAAGTAGCCAATTAAATTGTTCAAAAGGCACTCACTGAAACAATGCATATCTTACTTTATGGTATAATATATTATCAAAATTTCAGCACTAAAAGATTTTTTGAGGGGTTAACCTTGTAAAAATCATGATGAAAATTTGATGATATGCCAGCTAATTCTGGACTCCTTTTTGAGGTGTTAATTCTACTAAATATTCAGTGCACATATAAAAGTGATTTAGTCCTATCATCTTTTAAACTATAGAACATTTAATCACGTAACAAAATTAGTTATAATAATAGATTGAGTATATCCAACCATAAACTTAAAATATTGTGTCTTAACTCTTTCATCCTCTCTATTATTAGCATGTAATATTCAAATTACTTTATTTTGCCTGGAATTTTGGTAGGGTAGGCGTACATTTCTTCCAAGCACAAAGATAATAATAATATACAAAAATAAATAAGATACCAGAATTTTTACGTGAAAAGCCCTTCAAAACGAAGGGAAAACCACGATACATAGTCCAGCTCAAACTTTCATTATGAATACGGATGATAATGGGACGGGTCTGGAACGGGTTTGGCCAAACCCGAGACCCGCCCCGCTATAGAAAAGATTGTCCCAGATCCGTCCCGTTCAGCTTGATTTTTTTTAAAAAAAAGATTGTTTATTAGCTAGAAATGAATTTTGAAGCAGAAAAATTGAGTGTCATTGAATTTCATGTTTTTCTCTACTAAATATTTATAATAAGCCTTGTAAAAAAAATTAAGCTACGATATCTTTATTAATTTGCACTAATTTCCTTCAAAATATCCAACTTTTATAATATGCACACATGTGAGCACTACTATATGTGTATATGATTTTTTATAAAAAAGTGCAAGGGTCTTTCTCTTTTCATTCATGTGTTGCATGCAATTAATTAAGGAATTGCTATATGAATTGAGAACAATGTTAGTGTATTAGAAGATGCATACTTAAGGGTTGAATGTTATGGGGGATTTGAACATTATATGAAATAATGTAAGAAATTTTATGGTTAGTACATTATGCTATGGTTGCATGTGATTTTCCCCCTGATTACATGCTTGTATGCACTAAATACATGGATTAATATACTAATAGCTGGTTAAGAGCTCAGGGTCCTTACAAAATGCATATTTGATATTAATTTTTTTTCTAAAAAAAATAATATGTAAACTTGGGCGGATGTGGCTGTAAAAATGATGCATTTTTCTTTTATTAAGGGAAATGAGCCGTAGTAAAATAGTTCATGGCATAAAGGATCATGGCAAATGGGCTATTGTATAACACAAGGATGGGGGACTACATTAGGTGTCATGGGATGCCCAAGAGTTTGTCATCCAGTACATCTTTTCATCTTTTAGAGCAAAGGACAGGGCTGCCCTCGGAGCGCAGGATGGGTACAAATACAAAGTGATGTCACGGAGTTCATCTCTTGATCTTTTGGAGCAAAGGATAGGACTCCCCTCGAAGGCCAACTCGGACCTTATTTACATGCTTTTAAGGTGCCAAGTAGCATAAACCCGAACTTAATGATCAGGCCAACATTGTGAAGGTTGAGCTCAGAAGACAAGCTGGAGGCCTTCCTGGGAATCGAGCTGGAGGTCCACATGGAGGAGTGACCTAGAATGGCCGAGGTGGTGGTCTACCTCGTGGGGTGTCCGAGCTGGAGGGCTACCTGAAGGAGTCATCTGGAGTGGCCGAGGTGGAGATCTACCTGGAGGCCGACCTAGGGTGGTCGAGCTGGAGGTCTACCTGGAGTAGTGACCTGTGTTGGAGGTCTACCTGGTGGCCGGCGGTGGAGGTCTACCTGGAGGCCTATCTGAGATGGCCAAGCTGGAGGTCTTGCCCAAATCAGGTCGTGCAGAATCTATATTTTACCCAGGTAACACCTTATATAACATCAAACACTTGTCGATTTACTAAAAGACATAACTAATGATAACGATATAACTCTAATATTATAAGCAATATAGAATCCAAAAAGTCACATTTCAAGTAGAAAACTCTAATATTCTCCTTTAATTTCATTTACAATTTTATGTGGAATCCCACTTGGGTATTCTCAATTATCATCAGTTTCTTGATATCATATCGAATATGTCTCTGCCGTACGATTAATAAAGAGTCATATCAAGTATTATTTTTAGTCTTTTACTACGTTTTTGTTTTCTTCATAAATATACTTTGTAATAAATGCGTAAGATGTTTTGGTTTGATTTCTATTTCTTTATATTTCTAAAATATCTTTTTTCTGTTTCAAAAAAAATTAAAAAAAATATATATATATATATATATACATATATATCTTTTTTCACTCATAACTAATTAGTGATATAAAATATTATTTTTTATTATTTTAAAATTGATTAAAGCATTATGTACTGTTACATGTAAATAACTAATTACCAATCTTTATTTACAGTAAATATTAATTCTAACAAAATTTGATAATACTTATCGATTAAAATCTTATGCTAATTCAGAAATGTTAAGAATATATGGAGATTTCAACTCAAAATCAATTGATAATGAGTGAAGTAGATCGCGTATCTTATAAAGAGTTAACTTGTAAATTCTCAATCTCCGTGACAATTCTAAACAATATATATCTGATCAGAAAATAATGAATATTAAATATACTTTTTCAAGTACAAAAATTATCCTTTTAAAAATTTCCCATAAAACTCTTTTATCAAAGAACTAGAAGTAAAACTAAATGTTTTGGAAATCTATTTTCCTTCCTTTCAAGAATTAATTTATGCATGGCCCTCATGCATTAATGGGAGAATAGGCGCTGTATATGTTATTTTGAAGAAAAACAAGGGCAGTTATATCTAAAAAATTTATATATCTTCAAATTGAGGCCAGCAAGCAAGAACAGTTCAAGATTTAAAGCCACCATTGATGGTGATACCTATTCCTCTCTTTTTTTTAATCAAGCAGCACACCCTTTAATTCTTTTTTCATATTATATTATATTTTATTACTATCCTTTTACACATACACACTTTTCTTAAGAAAATGATACAGTCATACATAAATCTTTTCATTTGTGAAAACAATTAAATGAATACTTGCATATAGAGCGGCGTATAATTCTGGTTATAAGTAGAGTTTGACTAGAATATTAATCCAGGGGTGTGGCGAAGAATCAAGAATGTCGCTGGTAAAGTTGTAATGATGAGGAAGTGGGCGCAGGATAAGCACGTGCAGGCTTGCCATCAAGCTAAGTTAAAACACTAAATCTCCTCAAATTAAAGAGAAAACAAGCCAACAATTGGCAGTTGTGAGGGTAAATTTTGAACAACCTTAAATTATTTTCTGGTTTAACTCATCTTACTCTGTGTTTCTTGTAATCTGCAACTTTTTTTTGTTTTATATTTGCATGTTTTTCTGCTTGTTTTGAATAAAAGGGTGTCAGGCAAAAACGGAATATTTGTCAATTTTATTTTTTTTGCAAGATATTTGATGGCATCGGTGGTTTCTTTTGCTTGGCCATGTCAATAATTTGATTGAATTGACAAGGGTCTCTGATAAACATAGTGTTTGATTTTTCGTCGGAAAATCAGTCAAGTTCTTGAAAAATTCCTCAACTTCCATCAGAATTCTGCGTTTTTGCCTTTATCAACTTTATCTTTCATCAAGCTTTGGTGGGATTGAATCTTTTTTATTTGTTTTTTTTTATTTTTTATTTAAAAATAAATGAAATTGGTAGTGGGAGTCTGGTTTCCGACAAAATCTATTGCTTGCAGCTGGAGGTGGATCTTTTCCTTGTAGGGTGTCGTAAAAAAGCGAAGCTATCAACAGTGGAGAAATTGGTGAAACACTGTAGTTTTGTACCAATTTAGATGATTCAGAAATGAAGTACATGAAACTTGGATCCCGGCCCGATATTTTCTACACCACTGAGGCCATAAGGTAATTCTTTTCTTGATTCGGGTCTGTTTCTTTTAATTTTCTCTTTAAAAAAATCAATTTTCGGGCCTCCCCTTAAATTTGGAGCAAGCATTCTTGACTATGGTGTTAATTTGGGGGTGTTTGTTAAATGAAGAAGAATCAAAGTTTTGATGTTCTTGATTTTAGGTCTGTGTCTTCTGAGGTTTCTAGTGATCTTATCATTCAAGTGAAAGGAAGTAGATACCTACTCCACAAGGTAAATGTTCAGATAATAAGTTATAACAAGAAAATTTCGTAAAAATAATGAATTAGGTTCTTGAATTCCAAAAAAAATTGATTAATTTGAAATGTTTTTACAACTGCAGTTTCCCCTTCTGTCCAAGTGCTTGCGCTTGCAAAGACTATGTGCAGAAAACTCTGGAGCCTCACAAATTCAAATAATCCATCTCCATGACTATCCTGGAGGAGTCGAGGCCTTCGAAATGTGCGCAAAATTCTGCTATGGAATCACAATAACTCTCAGTGCATACAATATCGTTTCGATTCGATGTGCAGCCGAGTATCTTCAAATGACAGAAGATGTTGAAAAGGGTAATCTGATACACAAGATTGAAGTGTTTTTGAATTCTTGTATCCTCCATGGATGGAAGGACTCGATTGTAACTTTACAAAGCACGAAAACGTTTTCTGTGTGGTCCGAGAACCTTCGAATCACAGGCAGATGCATTGAAGCAATTGCTTCAAAAGTATTGGCTCATCCCACAAAGATTAACTTGTCACACAGTTATTCGAGACGTGGTGGGGATGCCATGTCATGGAATGGGTCGGAGAGCCATAGGAATAAGTCTACTAGTAGTAGTAAAGAATGGTGGGCTGAAGATTTAGCAGATTTGGGGATTGATCTTTATTGGAGAACAATGATTGCCATCAAATCTGGCGGCAAGGTTCCTTCGGGTCTCATTGGTGATTCATTGAGAATCTATGCATCACGGTGGCTACCAAATATCTCGAAATACACTAATGTTGAGAAGGGAGTAGAATTAGATAGAGAGTTGGATTCGATTGGGGAAGCTGTTAGGAAACACAGGGTGCTGCTGGAATCAATTGTTAGTTTGTTGCCAGCTGAGAAAGGCGCTGTTTCTTGCGGTTTTTTGTCAAAACTATTGAAGGCTTCTAACATACTAAAAGCTTCTTCCTCTTCGAAGATGGAATTGGCAAGAAGGGTGGGGCTTCAATTGGAAGAAGCCACGGTTAGTGATCTGTTAGTTCCATCCTTAACATCAACAAACGATATGATGTATGATGTTGACGTTGTAATGAACATTTTAGAGCAATTTATGTTACAAGGACAGAGTCCACCAATTAGTCCTCCAAGAAACAAAACCAATTTCAAGAGGCAAAGGTCTCGATCCGTAGAAAACGTGGATTTAGAGTTTCAAGAAAGTAGGAGATCATCTTCGGCATCACACAGTTCTAAACTAAAGGTGGCAAAGCTTGTGGATGGATATTTACAAGAGATAAGCATAGACAAGAAATTGTCTTTGTCAAAGTTCATTTCTGTTGCTGAATCGATCCCTCAATTTTCCAGGCTTGATCATGATGATCTTTACAAAGCTATTGACATTTACCTAAAGGTCGAAGAATAAAAAACCACCTCATGCAGTTAGCAGCTTTTAAGGAAATATAATTTTTTATACTGAATTTTTTGTTTCTTGTCACACAGGGGCATCCGGAGCTCAACAAGAGTGAAAGGAAACAGCTATGCCAAATATTAGACTGCAAAAAACTATCGGTTGAAGCCTGTTTGCACGCTGCACAAAACGAGATGCTCCCACTAAGGGTGGTGGTTCAAGTACTTTTCTTTGAGCAAGCTCGAGCTACCATGAATGGTGGAAAAGTGGCCGAGTTGCCGGATAATATCAAGGCGTTATTAGCGGTGCATAACAATCCTTGTAAGGCTCCACCCTCGTTTACTACCAACACCACTATTCCACCAGAGGATCAACGGAGTGTATCAGGCTTAAAATCACCAAAATCCAATGTTTCCACGCTTAAAATGAAGCTTTCTGAGGATGATGAATTGGACGAAAATGTCCTTCCGAATGGGATCGAGAAACGTTCAAAGGCAAAGTCGTTTTGTATGATTCCGAATAGGCCTAAAAGAATGTTCAGCAAGTTGTGGCCAATCAACAGAAGTGTGAGTGAAAAGAACTGAGAAATTTTGTTTGAAACTTCTTTGTTTTGAGTGTTGGTTGCCAGGGTAAATAATACTCTACCTTTTCTTTAATTTCTGTTTTTTTTCCCTTATTCTTAAAATACCCTTGTAATGATTAGGACAAAATACATTATCCCTTGTGACTTAGTGGTGTAATCTTTGCTTAATAAAACAATAGGGAAGCAAATGTTAATGACAGAAGAGGGGGAAATTTTCTGGAATAGGAAACCTGTGTCTGTGTAAAACTAGAATAGGTGCACTTTGTAAAACTAAATGAAATGTTGAAAAAGTTACTCTTTACATAAGCTTTTGATGAATGCATTTCGAAGTGCCTTCTTGTTTATATCTGACATATGACCTATAGGGATGGCAACGGAGCATGCCTGAGACGGGTTTGGCCAAACCCGAGACCCGTCCCGCTACAAAAAGGTTGTCCCAGAACCGCCACACTTCACCCCCCGAACCCGGCGGGTTAAACCCGCCACGCCCTGCTTGATTTTTTATTTTTTAAAAAAAATGTTGTTTATTAGCTACAAATCAATTTTGAAGTACAAAAATTGAGTTTTATGATTAAATTTCATATTTTTCTCTAGTAAATATTTATAATAAACCTTGTAAAACTATCTTTAAGCTATCAAATTTGCTCACATTCCCTTCAGAATGTCCAACTTCTTAAATATTAACCCATATATTTTGATATAAATTAAATAATGACATTTTATTATTGAACCAAAGAAGTGAAATGCATATTCAACATTAAATTTTTGAAAAAAAAATTAGTATATTTATAGATGGACGGGTCCGGGCGGGTTTAAGCCAAACCCGCATCAAAACCCGGTTGAAGCGGGTCGGTTCAATACAGGCCCGATGTTAGACCCCTCCAATTGCCATCCCTAATGACCTATGACGCACTGACACTCCTAAAAATCACTCGATGGAGTGTCGAGCACTTCTTGGACACTGAAACTCTTCGGACATTTATCGAATACGTGTCGGACAAACCACGTGGCTTGTCCTTAATTTTTTTAAAAAATAAAATCGAACACCCCTACAGCCCCATAAAATGAAACTCTTGGATTCATAAACAGTTGAATCAATTATGTTTTTAACAGTATAAAGTCGAGGATACTGATAAGACCATAAGTAAAGACACGAAACAAGTTCGCTTTTTCTTCTTTCCCTGTTCTATTCATCATACATAGAGAAAAAAAACTCAGGGAGGCGTGGAGAAAATTATTGCCACAAGTTTAATTGTGGTTTACTGGTCAAGATTTGTTAACAGGAGATTCAGTTAAATAACCAATAAATTTCTCTCAAGAAACTGTAAGAACATGGGTTGCTTCTCATTCACTACAGTTATTTTCCATTTGTCTAACATATTTCATGGGTTGCAAATAAGATAGAATAATGTTTGAAAATTTTATTCCATCTTTAAAAAGTGGTTTTTCATCTTTGACCCTGGTGTTGATACCTATTTTCCACCAAATCCCATGCAATTAATCTCAACACCACATGATTTTGGGCAAAGTAGTATAATCACAATGAAAAATTTTATCCTTTCATTCACACTTTCTGTTGCACGTGATCGATCACGGTCATAGGCTCTATCGACCGCGTGCTGTTGTATTCTTTTATTATTATATTTTGGTCTAGTTTTGGACATTTGGTATTTTTTTAAAATTAAAGTATTAAATATAAGATTCATAAAAAATTCTTCTTTATTGATAAATGTTTAAATCGGACATACACCATATTATTACAAATAAGAGTTACAACAATTGAATTGAAAGAAATAATATCACTCCTTATAGTTGATGAATACTGCTTTAGCGCATTCTTCTTTCTCTTCGGAATGATGAATTTTGAATTCATCTACTTCCCCTTCTCTTAGCAAATTGTGAATGAATAATTTGACTTCACACCCCTCTTTCAGCCTTTGGCCACACCTATTTTTTATTTTTATTTTTAAAAAATCATCCATTTCCGGTTCTATCATGAACCCGAGCCGGGTAGCTTGGAACAGGTAAGCTATCTGAACCGGACTAAATCAATCCGGTTTCGGGTCGATTTTGGTCGGAACAGGCCCGTTAAACACCCCTAATCGGATCAAATGGGTTGTTTTTGAGTTTGATTGGATTCAGTGATTCCACTTTATGGATCCGAAACAGACCCCAAAGGGTTAATACTTAAATATATGACCAAGGCCGGCCCAGCATCTTTTTATTCATATATACTTGAGGTTAACAACGAGCCCAAAACTGCGATAATAACGAATACGGGCTTCGTTAGAAATGATGACTGACGTTTGATGAAGAAATTTGGAAGTTATTTTTTGTATTTTTTTAGTTATTTTTTCTCACTTCGATTAACCTTTTTTTATAATAAATATTAATTATTCTTAGCACATGATACGTGCATGTATATTAAGTTTTAATATTTTATATACAATTGCCATTTTATGTAATTATAACTATGTTGAAGTAATCTTTTTCAAATATAATTTCGTATCTAAATTTCTATTTTGTTGCGTATTTTTTTCATAAATTAATAATTAGGAAAAAAATTATTTAAGGAATGATTTAGTGTTTAAGAGATCAAAAATTAATTAGGGTATTAAAGTTTGCTTCTTGACGAATAGTACAAAGAATACTTTGAAATTGTATTCAAGTAAAATCATCATATACAAACATATCATATATGTGTTTGTCGTTTTACTAAAAGTTATAACGATTGGTAATGATACAATTCTAATCTTTTAAATGATACAGTAATCCAAACGCTATGATGGATATCCCTGTAGAGGTAAATATTGTTTCCCAACATATCCCAAAAACTATTTATATCTCATCTTGGAATCAAATTTTAAATTATTTGATCAAACTAATTCCATTTCTTGTGATATCACATTCTGCTCCAGTAGAACTCATCGTTGCAATAGAATCCCATACAAAATTTAAACCTATTGGTTTTTCAATACAACAACAACTAAATCTTTAATTTCAATAAATTGGGTAGACTGCATAAACAATAGAGATAATCAATTGATGTTTTTTTTAATAAAGGAGATGAAACCTAATGCTCGGAAATTTTTATTTAATTTAATGCTCGGAAAAGAATACTCAACTAAATTTTTTATCCGTTCACAAACCCAATCCAACATTTTATAATTCTTATTAATATCTCAATTAATAATATGGATGTATTATTAATTTACTTACTCATTAATTTGTATTTATTGCAATAATAAATATGAAAACAATAATAGATATTCATGAACTCTCTGCATTAAAGTATAGGCCGGACTGCATTTCAAAATATTGTTACACAAATTTAATTAATACGCGCTTTTCCAACCCTTGTGAGCAAATACGTATATACTATTTTAAAAGCCCTTTAATATAAATACGTGAATAATACAAATTTTGGACCACCTTCGTCCATCGATAATGTCTCAACAAGATGGCTAGTATCGTCGAGACAAGAGTTCAACTATATGTTCTTAAACGATATTACACAGCTACAATGTTCACGGTTTCGATCAATTCGTCTCATACTATACAATGACTATAATTTGTGGGGTAGCACTACCAATCATGAATTCAACAAAAGCCACAAAGGTTTAAAAAACAGTCTGAGAAATTTCTGCAGAAATTAGATGCAAATACTCAGATTTTCACTCTGTTTGTGTTGTTTAATCTGATGAAATTTATGTTTTAATGCAAACAGGGGAAGTGTTTCTATAGTATTCCAATAAATACCGCAAAGATACATTATTTGGAATTATTTATTCATGAAAAAGCACATATATATATGAAGGGACTCATTACATAGTTGAAAACGTACATGGGCGCTGCAGCGCCTCCCTTACTGCCTAGAAAAATTTCATGCAATGCAGGGGGCATCAGGGCGTCCCATGGGTGGCGACCTAGTGCCTCTCCCCACAAAGGGAGGCACTTCTACGCCTCCCATGCTGACTTGGAATTTTCGAGGTAGTACTATGGGCACTCTGTGCCTCTCAACATAAATGGGAGAGCGATGTGAAAATTTTCATATCGTTCGATTTTTTTATATGTTTTTCTTACTTAATTTCAATTCATTAAGCCTCAAATTTCCAATTTTTTTTTTTAGGGATGGATTCAAGCTCTACTCCACCAACCATCATTCTCAAGATCTATAGCTATAGAATTCCTCCAATTAGTGTAAGCATTAAAATCATATATAGGTGTACAAAATACCACCCAAAAATTTAAAAGAGAAGTAGAAGTCGGGTGCAACAACATGTCTATTTCATAAGTGTCCATATTTATCACAAAACAAGAACCCCATGTGCACAATGCTCTCAATAGTAGTTATAAGATTAAAAGAATATATATATATATATATATATATATATATATATATATATATATATATATATATATATATATATATATACTAATTTTTGTTGACACCGCACAAGACGTGGTGCCAGTTACCAGCATGTTGGTCAATTTTTTCTAATTTGGTACTCATCTTACTGTAAACTGGAAAAAAAATTAACATTTGAAATTGCTAAATGTTGGAGTAGTAAAATACTTTTAGAATGTATGTACTCAAATACATTTTTCGTAATACTAATAATAATAACAGTTAAAAATACTTATGTAGTTGGGTTGACCAACAGAATAATATTGCATTAGTTTAACCAAGAGAGTCGATTCAGCCTAAATTCGTTCATCAACAACCGATTAAGATATTATTTTTTCCTGATCGGTTGAGACCAAACCCACGTATCAACAAAAAAAAATTCTAACAAAAAAAATTTATTTAACAAATTTAAAAAAAAAATTAGAAAATTTTTTTTTTTACAAAAAATTAAACAAAAATTTTTTAAACAATACTATTCATTAAAATAGTAAGAATAGTAATACTTAGCCTCTTATTATATAGGTAATATAATATATATATAGTTTGCCTTTAGTATTTACTACTCAAGCCGTATCATTGGAATACTTCGTGGCAACTTAATATTGTGACACAATGCTTACGTTTTGGAAAGGGGACTTGATGTATTTATGTAACTACTTCTAGGTTTTAATTTATTCGGGATAGCCCGACTTTCAGTATCATAATATATAGTAGCTATATAGTATACAAACATCTCGCTATGTACGGAGTTTGGAAGGAGTCGGGCTACTTTGGGCCTAATGTACGCAATTCTTTCTTTTGCATTCGTGATTTATGGTTTTAAACCAAGTATGATAATAAGTTATTTTAGTACATTATTTTTATATATCAAGTTTTAGGATGATGATGAAATCTTGGTGATTTATGGTTTAACTATCTTTGATTTTCTATCGCAAAGAATTTGATAACCATGTCTCGTATAGTCATTCACGTGATTTTAGATTTTTGTTATTTTATGTTGCTCTCTCATTTTATTTAGTTTTAATTCTGTTTTAGTTTCATCAATAATGAATATCTTAGATTAAGAACTTGTAAAATGTACAAATTGTAATTTATTTTCATTTTGACCTGCTACCAGCTCGCACCCGCACTCATCATAACCTCACGATTTTGTATATTAATTATGCAGTTGTATTTTAACAATTTAGCAAACCGTTTATATTAGGTTGAGTGGTTTTTTTATATCTTTCTACCAATGGTCATTATATTGCCTTAGTGATATTTGTTGATGTACAAACTTTGAATAACAAGGGGGAGACTAATTAATTAATAGAGGCATCCCCCTATTTATTATTTTTGGACTTTATCTTCCGACCACACTTGGCTTCAGAATGATCTATGAACTCCTTAATTAAATTAAATGGTCCATCCCACATAATTTTTTTTAATTAAGTTAGATAATATTTGTATTAGGAATTAAAAAAATAAAATATATGAAAAGGGCACAACTATCTCTCCATCAAATCCAATTAAAATCACTTTAAATTAACAACATTCTTGGAGTCACTTGTCTGTTGTTGTTGTCATGGTATGTTCAATACAATATTTGGCCATCCAAATTGTGACAATTAATAAGAATCCCTATTGTCATGCATTAGTTCAAAAGGCATGTTATGTCATTGAGACATATTTTAACATTAAAGGAAATGTCCTAGATGTTTATTAATTGACGAGTCCGACAACAACTATTACGTCTTTAATCCTAATAGACTGGAGTATGTTATATGAACCAGAGAAGGAATCAAGATGGGTCGCGCACATGCGTCGATTTTTTCTAAGAGTTCCCGATGCATTTTACTTATTTAGAAAAATTAATCATTGTTCATGCTTGCTCTAACTGAATTCCAGATTTTATCACATGAGCTAAGCTAGAAAATAATATACATGGAATGAAGAGGGAGATCATTTATTTCATTAAAGTTGAGAAACATTTCTTTTAATATTTAGTTTTTGGATTATATTAACTTAGATATTAAATCTTGAAGGGATGGGAAAATGTTTTCTATTGATATGAGTACAAGAGTTACTCGACCCTAGGGGTGTTTAACGGGCCGGGTCAACCCGGACCCGGCCCAAAACCGAATCGGTTAGCCTGGTTCGGAATCGGAACCGGGCTAGCCGGTTTCGAACCGGTCCGGAACCGATAAGATACCGGTCCGGATCGGTTCTACCGGTCCGGAACCGGTAGCTTTCCGATTCCGAACTAAACGGATCCGGTTCCGGATTGAACCGAAACTGAATCCAATTTTTTTAATTTCTTTTTAAGGTAATATACGTTAGATTTTTTAAAAATAATTCAAACGAATCGGTTCCGGGTTGGAACCGGTCCGATCCGGTTCCTTACCGGATCAGACCGATTCCAGCCTTAGCGGATCCGGAACATACCGATTCCGGATCGGGTCAGACCGGATTGGGCCAATAAGCACCCCTACTTGACCCGAGTTATAAGAGTCTTAAATAACCCAGGGGAATAAACGAGATGAAACTAAACGGCGAAAGAAAAGAAAAACTAACACTTGTCATTCTGAGATTGAGAAACACTAACCCAACTCCATGATCGAATTTTGATAAGGTTAGACAAACCTCTCGACTGCATGTTCTTCGTTATTAAACAACATATTGTTTCGATGAATCCAAAATCTTCAAGATATGCAATGCTATATTTTCACATCAACATGGAAATACTTTCACGAGTTTAAAATGAATTCATAATAAGATATTTCCCGGTTGGTTGTGAATATATTAAAATTAGTGTTTATTTACATATACCCACATATTAATTAATTAAATATATCATAAAGTGATCCTTTTGATTACCGATTATTATCCCATAAACTAAATTTTCGGTACATATATATAAAATGTGTTAAAAAAAATTCCAACAAAAAATAAACTATTTATTATTGACAAGAGAATATCAATATATAAAAAATTTTATTGAAAATTAATTTTCTATGTGCTTATCATTATTTAATTAAAATGAATTTCAATATAAATTAGTTAAATAATTTATAATAAAAATATTATAATTTTCATTCCAACTTATTCAAGTTTCTGGTTAATTATTATATATTATCGAAAAATAATATTACTAACACATTATCATTTACCTGATCTTTATTATTCACCCCACGTGTAGTAGTATTTTTATTAAAACAACGTGTAACTATATTAATAAAGTATTATTATATTATCAGAATAATTATCATTGCTGTCAGAGTAATTTTCATGTTTATTCATGGAAATTACTCTGACAATAACATTTATCTTAAATAAATGTTTCATGTCACTAAATCAGATGCATCTTCGAGCTCCTCGGCCTTGCAGGTATGAATAAGAGCTCATGCACAGTTTGGAAGACTCGAGTTCGAGTCGCGCTTGTCACAAAAAATATGAATTTAGCCCCTCCGCCACCAAAAAAAAAAATCAGTTGCATCTTCTACACATTTTATTCTAGAGAACATTTATATCCAATTTACTTTTTTTACTTGTTTCACAAAAACATATTTTATAACTTCATAATAAATGTTCATATGTGATTTCATATGATGAGTCAATTTTTTTGGTAAAATCTCATGCAAGCACCGAACAAACAGATATCCCGAGCAAAAAGTACGGAACACAACTTGCCCGAAGGACATCAATACCTGCTCGACATACTTGTCAAAAGCTAGCGAAATATCCTGAGCGGAACTGACAAATCAACCGATACAAACAAACTTGTAGTAATGGAACGCAGATTCTGGGACACGTTTTGAGCCAATAATGTCACGATCAGAGGAGATCGTTTTCCAGATTTATCACATGCCAACCACAGGGATCAGCATTATAAACACATGCCTATGGTCACATTGTAAGGGGTTGAACTTTCTAGGCAAGAAAAGATTACGAAGAGAGCACATCATAGTATGTTCGGTCTTTCACTCTTATCCTATTTTTTCGAAAGTTTCTGTTTTGTGTTTAAGTCATGTAAATCAAAATAAAAGTTATAGTTAATATTTATATTGGACTATGTCTCGTGGTTTTTCCTTCGATTTGGGGGTTTTCACGTAAAAATTGTGGTGTCTTTCTTTTATTTTCCGCAACACTTAATTCTACCGAACACGAAAAAAATCGAATCACAGCAATACGGATGTAGGATAATATACTAGCATGAATATTTAATTTCGTCTAAACAAAACATTTTTGTCTTAATAAATGTTTGAAAAAGTTACAGTTGTATCACATATAGAAAAATTTATTACAATTTCTTACCTCTAGTTTGAATATTAGCGAATGGAGCGCCTATAGTTCAATGAAGTATCGCCTTCGATTTTGATGACTTTGGTTGAACTTGGCTGGTATCATTTTCACCTTCATTCGATGTCCTTGGATTTTTTGCTGCTTTTGGTGATTTTTATGTGTCTTTGGTCCCTTTTCCTTCTGCTGGTGATTAGTGTGTATCTTTCCGTCATTCCCCCCTTCAGATGTGAAACGTGTAGTTGGGAATACCTTTGGTTGTTTCTTGGTGGTCCCTTTTCTAGGGATTCCATCATTGTTTCCTTTCTTGTTTCTGTTTTCAGTGTCTGGGGAAGGACGTTTCCCACTGTGGCCAACGTTCATGATCTGGTCGTCTTTAATTTCTCGTCTCGCCATGAGGCAACTCGGTGGACTGAACGGGATTAGGGAGAACCCTGTAGATTTTTTATGTGCGACTGGCTAGTAGCGATATCTCCCCCCTTTTGGCTATTATATATCCTTACCTCTTTAACTATATAGTGTCAGTAATGTGTATTATATATGGTTATGTTTATAGTTGTCTTGGGGTGTTTGTTTTTAGCTATATATATTTTGGGAACTGGCTTGGCGGTTGTTATGGTTGGCACTCCGTACCTATGTTACCTAGTCTTGTTTCTTTTTATGGTGTTACTATTTTGTTTTGTTGGCGGTGGTGTTTCTGCTTCAATGTTGGTGCAGCCCTTGGCTTGGACCACTAGACTCCCTGGCTTAGTGGATCATTCTAGTGTGTTATTTGGTCGATGGTTTTCTATTAGGGAGTTGGATACCAGAGCATGTCCGTTTGTTTAGCTTATCTCTATTTTTGTCTCTCATATATCCATATTTGTACCTTAAAATATCCTGGAAAGCAATCTCCTTCTTCGACCTCCAGCTGGGCTCTTTGGTTTGAGGGTGACAAAGACTCAAATTTGCAAGTGTACATCTCTTTCTCATTCATTCACCATATATTGTATAATTACAATAGATACATTCATTATCAGTCATCCATAACTATAGAAGGTTCATATACATTCCTTAATTACAATAATACCTAATTGATTAAGATTTACATTCTTAATTATAAAAATGCGTAATTACTGGTGGTGGCTTGGGTTGACATCCCTTCAAATTGATGTTGGTTGGTCAACAAGCAGCAATTTGCCAATGAGGAACTGATGGCGTTGTCGAGTCATTGGTTTTGTAAAAATATCAGCAAGTTGAAGATCACTAGAAACATGAGGAAAAATGATTGTCCTGCTTTCCATAGACTCTCGAATAGAATGACAATCGACCTCAATATGTTCCGTTAGTTCATGGAAAACGGGATTGGTTGCGATTTGAATGTCACTGGTGTTGTCTCCATGAAGGGGTATGGGTGTGTGCTGAGTAAAACCCAATTCATCTAAGAGACCAAGCGCCACATAATTTTAGAACAGGCAACAGACATAAAACGATATTCAGATTCGGTGAAAGATTTGGAACACGAACATTTTTCTTACTTTTCCATGAGACCATGGAAAGACCGAGAAACATACACCATCCAGTGACAAAGCGTCGAGTATCTGAACAGTCGGCCCAGTCAGTATCACTGTAGGCCACGATTTGAAACAGAGTCGTGGAAAAGAATAACCCCTTAGTATGAGAACCATGTAGATAGAGAATGACGCGTCGAACCGCAGCAAGGTGTAGATGTCGAGGAGAGTGCATGAACTAACTAACTTATTGGACTGCATAGGATATGTCAGCCGAGTGATAGTCAACTAATTTAAGCTGCCAGCTAGTTGACGATACAAAGTGGGATCAGAAAAAAGATAATCTCCGAACTGCGATATTTCATGTTAACCTCTAACTGAATGTCGACTGGGGAAGACTCTGGAATGCGAGTTCAAGAAAATACCAGAAGGACTTGAATGAACTTCCAACCCTAAGAAATTGGTGAGTCGTCCCAGATCTTTCATATGAAATGTGGCCTGAAGATGTTGTTGGAGACGTGTGATAAGACCCGAGTCGGTACCAGTGATGAGAATGACATCCACATATACGAGAAAGAGAGCAATGCCTACAGAGGTCTTGCAAAGAAACAAAGAGAAGACATACTTATTTTGGTGAAAAGAGAAGTTGAGGAAGGCAGAGTGAAATTTGCCAAACCAGGCACGAGGAGCCTGTTTCACACCATATAAAGAGTGTTTCAACTTGCACACTGCCAAGGATGAAGGAGAAGCAATACCAAGAGGGAGTTGCATATACAAGTCGTCTTTAAATCACCGTGAAGGAATGCATTTTTAACATCCATTTGAAGAAGTGGCCAATATTGTGAAGCAGTGGTCATTTTTGCAACAGGTGCAAACGTGTCTTTCACAGTTAATTCCATATTCACGACAGTTACCAAGAGCAACCAATCTTACTTTATACCTGTCGAATGTGCCATAAGCGTGAAGTTTGAGAGAGTGAACTCATTTACAACCAATAACTTTGATGTTGGGTGGACAGGGAACAATATCCCAGGTGGTATTGTCCTGGAGAGCTTGTAACTCCTCATCCATGACTACTTTCCAAGATGTATGCTTAATGGCCTCCGAATAAGATGTTGGAATAGGGTTAGATGATAAAGTAGCATGATATGATGAAGGAGAAAAACCATACCGATCAGGCGGACGCGACGAATATAAACAAGACCAGGCCGAAAACATGAAGTATCGGGTGATAGTCATCAAAGGATGGAAGAAAAGATGGTGCAGATGGGAACCCAGTTGGGGTGCTAAAAATTATTAATTTTCAAAGAAAACAACATAACGGTGAATAGGAAACTTGTTAGATTGAAGATCGTAGCTAACAAACCCTTTGTGAGAAACACTATACCCCATTAATGCACATTTGACGGATTGAGATGTTAATTTATTACGTTCAAGACCAGGTAAATGGACAAAGCAAACACATCCAAAAGTATGCAAGCTAAGGTAGCTAGGGTGATGTTTATGAAATTGGTAATATGGAGTGGCGAACTGTAATGTACTCGATGGTAGTCGATTGATGAGATGAACTATCGTATATAAGGCTTTAACCCAAAATTTGGCAGGGACAACAGCTTCAAGTAATAGAGTATGAGTAACATCTAATAAATGGTGATTTTTACGTTATGCCACTTCATTTTGTTGAGGTGTGTATGGACAAGAATGTTGAGAGACAATACCTTTCTGATTAAGAAAAGACCTGAAATTCAAGAGGCGTGTATTCCCCACCGGAATTAGATCGTGATTTTTAATAGCTGTAGAGAATTGAGTTTCAATGAAGGCTACAAAATGCTGAAAATAGAGTAAATTTCAGATTTTGCCCTTAGAAAATAAACCCACGCAAATCTGCTATAATCATCAATGAATGTGACAAAGTATTTATATTGTGCATGAGATATGACCGGAGAAATACCCCATACATCACTATGAATCAAGTCAAAACAAATAGTAGCTCGAGTACCATGTATGGGAAACGGAAGATACTTACTCTTTCCTAATTTGCATGTGGCACATTCAAAAGAACATTGAGATAATAAGTTATTTTTATTGCCCAATAAACCAATTTTAATTACATGAGAGAAAACAGTGGAATTAGGATGACCTAAACGTTTGTGCCAAATGGTACTAATATTATTCACTGTGTTACATGCCATTGAAATAACAGGAGGAATTGAAAATGCAAGAAAAACATATGTCCCACTTTAGTCCCCTTCGCGAGTATCCTCCCCGACACCTGATCATGCACAAGACAACCGGAACGAGATAGCAAAACATTACAATTGTCGTCGACAATTTGTCTTACAGATAAAATACTAGTAGATAAATCTGGAGAAACAAACACATCTCGAAAAGAGGAATTAACATCACCAATCGCACGAGTAGGAAGTTTACAGCCATTAGCAATTGTAATTTGTACAAGACCCGCATATGGCCGAAGGTTGTGAAGAGTATTGGTGGCCCTTGTCATATGATTTGAAGCACCAGAACAACAAGCCAAGATGTTAGCGGAGCAAGAGTGTTACCTTGAATACCTAAGGCAGAGAGTGCAGAGCAATCATCTGTTGAATAGTATCGGAGGTAATAACAGAAGATTCTCCAACAGCTGGAGACAAAGAGCCGATAGTAGCTTGATGGCTGCTGACCCTACGATTTTGGGGACGAATATGGCTATACCGGATGATGTGTCTCGATTTCTTGAAGTAATTGCATTTTTTCGTTTCACATTGGCTAACGAAGTAGCCATATTCCCTACAAGTATAACATTGACTTAACGAAAATCCTTCCCTTTGTCTTTCACATGTGATGCATATGCAATTACATTTGTCAGAGGTGTATGATGCTGAAACATCCCTTGTATAGTAAGGCATTGTTCTTCTCGAAGCAACTCTCCTAGACAAATATCCAAGGAAGGAGAAGGATCACGATTCATTAAAGTAGATCTGGTGATTTCAAATTCAGGTCTCAGTTTCATGAGAAACTAATCTCGTTTGCTCTGTTCATGCACTACTTGGACAGCAGCAAGAGATCCATCCAAAACATCAGCATAGACAATGATGTTCAATTCATCCCATAAATTCTGCAATCCAGTAAAATATTCCTGGATGGAGAGTTTGTCGTGAGTATGATTGACAATCTCATACTCAAGTTGAAAAAGCGGAGCAACATTGTTCTGATTGTAAACTTTCTTCAAGTAGTCCCACATAGCTCGGGATGTCTGATATGGAATCAAATTTAGAACAATAAGGGGATCAAAAATGCTAAGATCCAAGTCATGATACATACATCTTTGATTTTCCATTGTACTAACTTGGAGTTATGAGTAGGAGCCGAATTACTCCCATCAAGATGGCCCCATAATTCCTTTCCCATGAATAATAACGGAATTGAATTCTCATACGGAGTAATTTTTACCCGTAAATTTGACCCCAAAATTCTCAAAATTACTCATCGTAATGAATATGGACCTAATAAAAGGAGTCGAATGTTCCTAAGACCTGACAAAAAAGCAAAACCCGGTCCAATCTCCCAAAACCCAAAAGAACTTATGTTGATTGAAGAAATTGCAGGATACCCAAGCAATTTGACCAAGCCGATCAGTCAATTGATGAATGACGCACAAGAAATTGCACGAGCTGAGCATTCAAAGTCAGAAATTTGTGGTTTCTGATGAAGGTCAGCAGTAATCCAAATGTTTTCGAAAAAAAAAATCGAGGAAGACCGACACACAATCGGGATGGTCACATGCTGCATAATCAATGGCGGAAAAAGAAAATTTTCCCCATGAAGAACAGCGAAATCCCAGAGATTCACGAGAGCACTTCAATGTTCGGAAAGTGAAGTTCCGATGAAGGTCGACGCAGAATCCAAGCAAAGACAAATTCAATAGTCTGTGAAATTAATGACGGAAGCAATTCCGATAATAATCAGCACCAAAAGAAAAACCAGAAACCAAAGACAAGAGTTGGCTCTGGTACCATGACAAAAACTCAAGTTTGCTTTTCAAAGGAGTGCCCATCTTTTTCTCATTCATTAACTATATATTATACAATTACAATAGATACATTTCTTATCAGTCATTCGTAACTATAAAGCTTCATATACATTCCTCAAGTACAATAATACCTACTTGATTAAGATATGCATTCTTTAATTATAATAATGTCTAATTACTGGTGGTGGCTTAGGGTGACAGAGGGGACTTTGGCTCGTCTTTGGTATTTTCTGGTCAAGCTCTAGTATTTATACCGTGAATCACATGACCATTAAATCATTTCTCTGTCTTTTCATCGGTGTATGTTGTAATACGTCAATATTGGTTGTTGTATCTGGTGTACCTATAGTTTGTTTTAATGTAATTTCAGTTTGCTGTTCAATAAATATATATATATATATATATATATATATATATATATATATATGATGTCATATGTTATATTGGCCTCCTCGGGTAAATCCCTCAAGGGCTGAAAAAAAGACATATACAGAACAGAGTGCACCGAACGGAAAAACACCGAGCAGGGTTTGTACCAAACAGCTTCTAACCCTCCTCGGTTTTCTGGTCAAAGATTAGCGGAAGACTCGGGATAACTAACAAATTAACCGGCATGAATGAACGTGCAATAATGGGGCACGGATTTCTCGGACGTGTGGGGCTCCAGTTAAGCCACGATCAGAGGACATCGTGTTCCGGATCTCCCGCGAGCCAATCACTAGGAACAGTCCTATAAATACCCGTAGATATCATCACAGAAAGGGTTGGATTTTTCTGGGCAAAAAGACTCCGAAGAGAGCAAACTTATGTCTATCGGTTTCTTTTCGTTATTTCTCTAAAAATATTCGTGTAAGTGATTGAGCGATTTTTTGGTGTGTTTAGAAAGTCTTGTAAGTCACCAATATTCATAGTGAAGTTTTATACTGGACTAGGTCCCGTGGTTTTTCTCTCAATTTGAGGGTTTTCCACGTAAAAAATCTTGGTGTGTTTATTGTTATTTTGCATTACCACGTTATTCTACTTTATAATCAGCATATCGAATCACATCACTGGCGCCGTCTGTGGGAAAACTTTAGGGCAAAGACGTTGAAGTAGGACGAGTGTTCTAACAAAAAATAAATCAAAGGGCAAGATGGCCAGAGGTAAAGGTAGGGGGCAAGCTTCCAGGGGAAATGGATCCAATTGTCATCCATACTCGCTCGCTGAACCCAGAGAAGGGCCAGAAGATGCGGGGTCATCTCAACATGTTCCTCGGTCATTTCCTGCTGGGGGAATGCCCATGGAGCATTTGACAGAAATGATAACTAAAACTGTCGGAGAGATCATGAGGCAATTTATGGCCCCTCCCCAGAAACAAGAAACTGTGCAAGAAGAAGAAGGGGAAGAGTTGGCCTCCGGACAGGAGCCGGAAAAGGAGCCTGAAAAAGAGCTTGGAAAGGAACCTAAAGAAGTTAGAAATATTCCTAATCATTTGAATGACGAAACTGATAAAGCGTTAAATCGCCAAATGGAAGAGCTGAAAAGTGAGATGCAGCAGATGCGTAATAAGATGGAAGGACGTCTATATCCTCCGCAGAGGAGTACTCCATTCGCTTCCCATGTGATTGACGATCCTTTGCCCCCAAACTTTAGGACTCTAAATGTGGGAAATTACGATGGTGGTACAGATCCCGAAGAATATCTGTCTCGATTTGAAAACGCTTCGCTTCTTCATCAACTCACGGATGGAGTGAAGTGTTGGGTTTTCCTGACTACATTATCGGGTGCAGCGCAAGCATGGTTTAATCAGTTGCCAGCAAGAATCATTGACTCTTTCCCGAAGTTTAGCTCTCTATTTTTGCATCAGTTTGCAAGCAGCCGGAGTTGCAAGAGAACAGCTCTCAGTCTGTTCGGGATTAAGTAAGCGGAGAAGGAATCTCTTCGAGATTTTTTGAAAAGATTTAGTCATGCATGTCTTGATATTCCACATGTCACCTCTGAAATACTCATCAGCGCGTTCACTCAAGGATTAAAATAAGGAGACTTATTCCGATCTTTGGCAAAAAAGCCACCTTCTGATTATGATGAACTGTTGGGAAGAGCTTCCAAGTACATTAATTTGGAAGAAGCCCAAAGGATGAAGCAAAGAAGATATGGTAAAATTGGGGAGGAAGTGAACATAAAGAATAAACCAGTGGAGCCAATCAAAAGAAGTTTTGACCAGTATCTACCGATGATACCTCATCGGGAAGTGGCCATGAACCAAAGTATGCCGAAGAGGGGGCGGGGTGGACCTCATAGGGGGGGACCTTTTCGAGGAGGGATGATCCGAGGAGGGTCCTTCCGAGGAAGAGGATATCGAGGAGGAGGTTTCCGAGGTGGGAGATCTAGTGAGTCTGATGGAGGGCGGGGATTTAACGAGGAGTTCAAAGACAATAATTTCACTCCTAAAGTTAACATAAATCCCGGAAGAGGAGCACCTCAGCCAGTCCCTTGGTCAGTTCGGGGATAAAGAGTAGAGGGAGAAGGGGAAACCTTGAACAATACCCCTAATCGGGGAACTATACACATGATATCCGGAGGAATGTCGGGTGGAGATTCGAACAGAGCAAGAAGGAATCACGCCCGGAAGCTTCAAGTGCTATCTCTTGACCCCAATCATGTACATGAGGGTCCGTCCATATCTTTTTGGGCCTGCAGATCTGCAAGGAATCCATTTTCCTCATGATGATGCGTTGGTTATCTCTGCTACAGTGGCTAATTATAATGTGCAGAGGATTTTCGTGGACACGGGAAGTTCGGCGGAAGTACTTTTTCTTAGTACGTTAAACCAAATGGACTTGGGAAGCTTGCCTATTGAAAGTGAATACGTCCTTGCACGGATTTACAAGGGAAGTCATAAATCCGATAGGGCAGGTGTCTCTACCAGTTACACTTGGTGAAGAATCAAGGATCAAAACGAAGATGATAAATTTCCTCATTGTGGATGCACCATCTTCTTACAATGTAATATTGGGAAGACCAGCCTTAGCTGCTTTCGAAGCCGTTGCCTCCACCTATCATCTAACCATAAAATTTCCAGTAGGAGAAGAGGTGGGGCAAGTAAGAGGTGATCAAAGCTCATCACGGAAATGTTATGTACAAGAGCTAAGGCAAGAAAGAGAGCAGAATAACGAAGGAAGAGAACGAGGAGGAAGTGAAAAGAGGAAGCGGGGCGAGGAGGAACGAGTAACACCCGAAGAGGAATTCCTCAACATCGAGATGGGTCACCCTACTCGAATTACTAGGGCAGGATCCCAACTTGATCCAGAATTACGGGAAAAGGTGGTTAATTGTTTAAATCAACACGTGGATGTATTTGCATGGAGTACATCTGATTTAGTGGGAGTAAGACCTGAGGTTGCCGAACACCGCCTCAATGTGGACCCCAATGTTCGGGAAATAAGGCAAAAGAGAAGGCATTTTGGACCAGAAAAGGACGCTGTCATTGCCAAGCAGGTAGAAGAGTTGTTAAAGGCAGGCCACATTCGCGAGATCGGTTTCCCTACATGGCTCTCGAATGTAGTTTTGGTGCCTAAAGCCGGTGATAAATGGAGAATGTGTGTGGATTTTAGGGATGTGAATAAAGCATGTCCCAAAGATTGTTATCCCCTGCCCAGAATCGATCAGCTTGTAGATTCTACTGCTAGACATGAATTGTTATGTCTTATGGATGCTTATCAAGGATATCATCAGATCCCTTTTGCACAGGAGGATCAATCAAAAGTAAGTTTCATAACAGCAAGGAACCTTTTGTTATGTGGTAATGCCCTTCGGATTGAAAAATGCGGGGGCCACTTATCAAAGGTTGATGGATAAAATGTTCAAAGAACAAATTGGTCGGAATGTGGAAGTATATGTTGATGATGTCCTGATCAAGAGCCGAAAAGCCGAAGACTTAGTCAAAGATATGTAAGAAGTTTTTATCACTTTAAGAAAATATGGCATGAAGTTGAATCCCGCAAAATGTACTTTCGGGATTCGTAGCGGCAAATTTCTAGGATACATGGTCACGGAAAGAGGTGTTGAAGCTAACCCGGAGAAAATCCGGGCCATACGAGAAATGAACCCCCCGAGAACACTAAATGAAGTGCAAAGATTATCATGAAGAATATCGGCACTGAGCCGATTTATATCCCGATCAGCTGATCGGAGTTTGCCTTTCTTCAAAGCATTAAGGCAGGGAGTCAACTTCGAGTGGAATGACCAATGCCAAAAAGCCTTCGAGGATCTGAAAGATTATTTGGCTCAGTTACCTTTGATAAACAAGCCTGATCCTAAGGAAACACTTCTCGTGTATTTATCGGTGGCCAAAGAAGTAATTAGTTCCGTGTTAATCAGAGAAAGGTCAGGACAACAGCAGCCTGTATATTATGTCAGCCGAGCCCTGCAAGGAGCCGAGCAACGATACCCTGAAATTGAAAAGTTGGCATTAGCTCTAGTCACCACAGCGAGAAGACTTCGGCCATACTTCCTGTCTCATCCTATCATGGTAATAACAAACACTCCTTTCGGTAGGCTTTTATCCAAATCCAAAATATCATGGAGGATGGTAAAATGGGCCACAGAGCTGAGTGAGTTTGATGTCACTTATCAACACCGAACTACAATCAAAGCTCAAGCTCTGTCAGATTTTCTGGTGGAAGTCACTCATACTCCGGAAGAAAAAGAATGGAGTTTGTTTGTAGATGGATCATCTACTCGATTGGGAAGTGGAGCAGGTGTCATACTCATTAGTCCTGAAGGGGAAGAAATCAGGGTTGCCGTCCAGTTTGGATTTCTTTCCTCAAACAATGAAGCTGAATTTGAAGCTATCATTTCAGGCCTCCAAATAGCATTGGACGCTGGAGCCAGGAGGATAAAAGCTTTTATGGATTCGATGCTGGTTGTTCATCAAGTGAATGGGGTATATAAGGTGAAAGAAGAGAAGCTTAGAAGGTATGTGGAAAAGGTGCGGGCAATGATAGCTCAATTTCAAGAGGTGGAATTAACACAAATACCAAGGGAAGAAAATACTCGTGCCGATGAATTAGCAAAATTAGCTAGTTCGGTACACGAATGGAAGAACAGGAATGTGCTCGTGCAAGAGCTTTTGATCTCTCATACATCCGTCAATAACATCATGAGTATGGAGCCATGTGTTATATCCGATTGGCGAGAGCATTTTATTAAATTTTTGAAGACAAAGGTTATGCCTCCTGACCCAAAGGAAGCTGCTAAAGTTAAAAGAATGGGGAACCGATTTGTGTTGATAGAAGGCAAGTTGTTCAAGAAAGGATTCTCAATTCCTTTTTTACAATGTACCTCGAGGCAAGAAGGGGAGCATCTATTAAAGGAGATTCATGAAGGATGTTGCGGAAATCATATAGGGACTAACATGTTGTACCAAAAATCTATCCGAGCTGGGTACTATTGGCCGACGATGAGGGAAGACGCTGAGGAAGTTGTGAAGAAATTCATTAATTGCCAAAGGCATGTGAATTTATCCCATGTACCTGCGGAAATCCTTAATAGTAGCATCATTTCCTGTCCCTTTGATCAATGGGGAATGGATATTGTTGGACCATTTCCTCCCGCTACAGGGCAGAGAAAATTTCTCCTAGTAGCCGTTGAATACTTCACTAAATGGGTGGAAGCCGAACCATTGGCTAAAATAACTGAGGAAGAAGTCATCAGATTTTTATGGAGGAACATAGTATGCCGCTTCGGAATACCTCGAAGAATAATTTCCGACAATGGAAGACAATTTCAGGGAGGAAGAATACAAGAATGGTGCAAAGATATGAAGATTAAACAAGTCTTCACTTCAGTCGCCTATCCTCAAGCAAATGGATAAGCTGAAGTGATTTATCGGATTTTATTGCAGGGATCAAGACAAGACTAAAAGGGGCTCGTGGGGAGTGGGTAAATGAATTACCCGGGGTCTTATGGGCTTATAGAACGACTCCTCGGGTATCTACAGGAGAGACTCCTTATAGCTTAGTATATGGATCGGAGGCCCTCATTCCAGTAGAAATTGGAGTGGAATCTCTTCGAGTACAAAGCTATGATCCCGATCAGAATGAAGAAAAAAGGAAGTTGGAGTTAGATGGGATTATGGAGTTGAGAGAAAAAGCTTTGGCTAAAGTGGAATTGTATAAAATAAGGGTGACCAATGCTTATAATCGGAGGGTTCGCCCAAGGGCTTTTCAGGTGGGAGATCTTGTGCTGCGAAGAATCAATCCCGCGGGGGAAGTAAAGAAATTAGCACCCAAGTGGGAAGGCCCCTATAAAATAAAAGGGGTGATTGGAAGAGGAGCCTACATGCTGGAAGATCATGAAGGTCGGAACTGGTGAGACCTTGGAATATTCATAATTTAAGAAAGTATTTTGTGTAATCTTTTAGTTATCATTGCTGTTCCCATGTATATTTCCTAATTAAATAAATTTCCTTTTATTGGGCAATATTTGGTTTACTCGTTGGATCGGGATGTTCGGTCAACGTTTAAACTTAAAAACACCATCGTTTACTCGTTGGATCGGGATGTTTGGTTAACGTTTAAACTTAAAAACACGTTTGGTTTACTCGTTGGATCGGGATGTTTGGTCAACGTTTAAACTTAAGAACACCATCGTTTACTCGTTGGATCGGGATGTTTGGTCAACGTTTAAACTTAAAAATTCCATGTTATTGTGCTCGGGTAGCGAGCTTATGTTATTGTAGTCCATTGTTGGCGGGTTAAATACAGGATCGGGAAGTTTGGTCTGTATTTGAACCTAAAATGGGACTAAGTGATTATGCTCGGGGTAGCGAGCAATGTTCGGTTCACTCGTTGGATCGGGATGTTGGTCAACGTTTAAACTTAAAACACCATCGTTTATTCGTTGGATCGGGATGCTTGGTCAACATTTAAATTTAAATGGTATCATGTTATTACGCTGGGGATGTTCTCTCTGAAGCTCGACCATATTTATCTGCTCGGGATGTCTTTTCCCCGAGCTCGGTTATATTCATTACTTCGGGATATTTTCCAATCGAGCTTTATTTGCTTAAAAGTGAAGAGACTAGCTTGCACAAGATTGTAAGAAGACAATGAGAGTCATAATATCATTCCCAAAAGATTACAATTAAAACAAAAGGGATACATCCCTAAATCTACAGCTGGAGGAACTCATCGAGAACGGTATTCAGGGCCTCATCAACATTTATAAAGTCTGCTGAAGTTCCTTCAGGAGATAGCCAGCAGCTTTAAATTGACGAACAGACGCTTCAAAACCATAGTTAAGGAATTTGGCTGCGCGTTCGCCCAGAATATCACCATACTCCTCAGACTTCATAAACTCTTCTTTCTTGATGAGCCAGGATTCTTCAATCTGAGCAGCCCGAGATAGTTTCTCCTGGTCAAGCTGTTCAGAAAGGGACTTGTTCTCTTCAGCTCGCAATGATTTCTCTTGTAAAAGTTGCCCTAAGAGGGACTTATTCTCTTCAGTCACGGACATGAACTGCCCGGATAAAGTGGTGTTAGCCTCCTCAAAGTCGGCAATCTTCTTGTGTGCTTCCTCAAGAGCTTTCACTGTCTTATCCCGAGTAGCAACAGCAGCAGAGTATCGTTCCTCCAGTAACTTTATGGATTTCTTCATCTCCTCGCCGATACCTTCTAGCTGTTTGAGATGTTTCTGATTCTCCCCATCTGAGGACCTCATAGATTGAAAGCGAGTCATAATCTCGCCGGCCATTAGATTGTCTGCAAGAGAATAAATGAAGTTAATTTACCGAAGGAAAAAAGTTCATCAGATGGAAATGGATATAAGTTACCTGAGTGAGGGAAGTGGAAAAATCATTTATCAAGTTGCTGAAGGTCAATCCTCCGAGGTATTTACGGTCGGGAGAATTGGCCCAATTGCAAATAATGGAGTGAGAAATTTTGGGGTCCGGTTTTCTCAGAATGGGGACGTTGGGGGGATAAATCCAATCGGGTATATGATATCGGGAGGTTGGCCGAGAAGAGCTAGAACCACCAGGAGCAGGTTGAGAAACAGCTCGAGTTTGAAGAGGTGGACTAGCTCGGTGGGTAAGGGAGATTCGAGGAGAAGGAGTTTTCTTGGTAGGAGGAAGTTTAGAGGAAGAACATTGGCCCTCGGTGGCCGCCCTCTTCAATGATCGAGGAATCAAGGCTTCCGTCTCAGGTACTTCAATCACCTCTTCGGGGGGAGCAGGTGTAACAGATGGGGGAGGATTTGTTCCAGTGGTCGGTTTGGTAGCCTTCTCTGGTGCGACAATTTTCTTCAGGCTAGCAGCAATCTTGGCTTTCAGCATCTTGTTTTCTGCAAGAAAGAAACATCATAGCAATTATTTAAGCATGTTAACACAAAATAAGCAAACAAAGCAAGATGCTCGGTAAATACTCACCGAGGGGCATTTTTAGAGAAACACCCTTAGGACTAAGCTGGAACAAGTACAGCAGTCCGTCGTCAATCAGCTCCCCAAGGTTAAAACACTGATCGCCAAGCTTACGACGAACTGATAGATATGTTTCTCCCTCAAGTAGCCCCTTGATTGACTTGCCCTTCGGTAAGTTTTCTTTCCACTCCATGGGACAATCCCAGGGTTGGAGTGGGCGAGCAAAGAAGAAAAATCTTTTCCAATTTTTTATGGAGGAGGGGTAATTTTTCAGAAAACCCATCCCTGTTCGAGAAGAAAAGTAAAAAAGCCCGATCTCCTTTCGATTTAATTGAAAGAAACAGTGGAAGAGTTCGGGAGTCGGAGAAAAGCCAAAAAAGGATAAGACTATGTAAAAACCCGCCAACAATCGATAACTGTTGGGGAATAACTGACTTAGAGAGATGGCAAAATAGGAAGCAACATCTACAAAAAAAAGGAGGGATAGGAAAACGAAGTCCCCCTCGGAGTTGGTCTATGTAGAAAGGAAAATAACCCTCGGGAGGCAGGTGGGGGCGAGATCCGGGAGGGGGAACAATAATAGATGTCCCCTCGGAAATCCCCCATTTAGTTTGGATACTGGATAGGTGCCGTTGTGATTTAATCCCGGATTCAAATATCTCAAACCAGGGAACACGGGCCTTTATCAGGTCCTGCTCTGTCGCAGGCTCTTCTCTGCGAGCATCAGGGGCTAACGACGAGCTGGAAGTCTCTTCACTATCAGATGAAGAAGAATGTCGAGGAGAGGGACTCAGGATACCCTCCTCCTCGAACATATCTATAGTTTTCGAATAATCGTCAGAAGAAGACATACTCGATGAATGGAAAGGAAATAAGTAGGAATGAAAAGTTGGTCGGACGTCTAATGCTAGCTCGGAAGCGAATTGCAGAAAAGTAAGTTAAATCAACGAAATGAGCGAGTATTTATAGTGGGGGGCCACTTGAACAGTCGTTAAATCGACACCGTTCAAAATAAATCACAGGAACGGTTATTGATGTGCCTCGGGAAACGAAACGTCGCAAGATTTTCGAATTCTTTAGGCGGGAAAATTGGGCGGTTAAAA
This sequence comes from Haberlea rhodopensis, assembly GCA_907163345.1. Taxonomy (NCBI): domain Eukaryota; kingdom Viridiplantae; phylum Streptophyta; class Magnoliopsida; order Lamiales; family Gesneriaceae; genus Haberlea; species Haberlea rhodopensis. The sequence goes on from CAJQUN010000082.1 coordinate 127,811, forward strand.
TACCCCGAGCATATCAGGATTTTACCCGAAGACAATAAACCAAGATTTCACTACTCTCATCTTACTTTACTTTAGGGGGGTGAGGTGATGTCATATGTTATATTGGCCTCCTCGGGTAAAATCCCTCAAGGGCTGAAAAAAAGACATATACCGAACAGAGTGCACCGAACGGAAAAACACCGAGCAGGGTTTGTACAGAACAGCTTCTAACCCTCCTCGGTTTTCTGGTCAAAGATTAGCGGAAGACTCGGGGATAACTAACAAATTAACCGGCATGAATGAACGTGCAATAATGGGGCGCGGATTTCTCGATTGTGTGGGGCTCCAGTTAAGCCACGATCAGAGGACATCGTGTTCCGGATCTCCCGCGAGCCAATCACTAGGAACAGTCCTATAAATACCCGTAGATATCATCACAAAAAGGGTTGGATTTTTCTGGGCAAAAAGACTCCGAAGAGAGCAAACTTATGTCTATTCGTTTCTTTTCGTTATTTCTCTAAAAATATTCGTGTAAGTGATTGAGCGATTTTTTGGTGTGTTTAGAAAGTCTTGTAAGTCACTAATATTCATAGTGAAGTTTTATACTGGACTAAGTCCCGTGGTTTTTCTCTCAATTTGAGGGTTTTCCACGTAAAAAATCTTGGTGTGTTTATTGTTATTTTGCATTACCACGTTATTCTACTTTATAATCAAAATATCGAATCACATCAATATATATATATATAAATTATGAAATTATATAATATTAAGATGGCATTTTATTTTTATATCAAAATAAAACTAAAATACAACTATATAAATTGTCAAAACATGGCACAAGAAGCCTGATAAAACAGCCTTTTTGCAAATCGAAGCTCAGCTCAAGAAAAGGCCCCAAAGGAGTAAAAAGGCATGCATTGTCTGTACTTCTATCTTCCATGAAGGGATCTTTAGGAAAACGAAATCTTTTCACTGAATCAAATCCGCAGGTTGCAAATTCCAACGGTGGCCAAATGCATAGTTCAAATTCAAGAAATGTAATTATGTATTGGAACACATGTAGTAAATTAACTCAATAAAACAATTAAAAATCTCTTGTATTTGTCAAATATTTAGATTGCATTGAAGAAAAAAACTATTAATAAGCAACAAATTAGACAAATACAAGAAATGCATGAAATCACAGTACTGATTCGTAATGGAAGAGACACCTTGTTTAATCAACTAACATTTCGATCTCCTAATAAAATCAAAGTTATAGAGTAACAAATAATCCATCCTTGCTTAACAAAAGAAACTAAAATGATAAAAGTGTTAGACTCTTGATAATCATGCTTCAGCATTCTGCACTTTTGCTGCAAACAAATTTAAAGCTTCCTGATAATGAAAAATGTCTCCGAGAATTCCATTTGATGCATTCATCTGAATGTTTGACGACGGGAAATCATTGGCGAAAAAAGCAATAGGGTTTGATTCAACACCAAAGAAATCATCGAACTGTGGAGAAATTCTCTGTTGGTGATTATCAATGGAAAGCCCTAAACAATCATTCTCGTAACCGTTCGTATTCTTTCCTGCAAAATCTTTTTTCGAGGGAATTTCGGCCATCGGCAGAGGAGAAAATATATTGCAAGTTGTTTGTGTCGGCTCGGCTTTCACAACCGCCTTAGGTTTCGGGAAAAACCCATGTAGAACTTCTTGTAGTAAACCCGAATCAGACCTCTCAGAAGGGAAACAATCTGAGACATCAGCTGGATCAGAGCTTGTTAAAGCTCCAGGGCAAATGTTCTCATGACCGTCGAATTTGACCGAGTTCAAAGAATTACCCTTGAAGATGGAATCAGAAACCACTGTTGTGTTCAGATATGAAGCTTGAGAACTTGTGTTACATGATAGATTCATCAAGGAAGAGGATCCCATGAAAGCATTTTGAGAGGAACAAGAACTGCCCAGGAAATTTGAAGGCATCTGTTCTTGCAGAGGCAAGTTGAAAGAAGAGGAAGAATAATCGGAGTATTTGGAATATGAGGCGTTGAAGTAGTCACGAAGTAAAAGCATGTTAATGGAACTATTGTTAGAGTTACTGTCTTTAAACGAAGATCCATTAATTCCAAGATTAGGGTTTTCAAATGATGTCGTTGAAACGAACGGACGATAACCAAAAATGGCGGGTTGCGTAGACTTTTGATGATTAAACGAAGGGATTAGATTTTCCGCAGGTGGATGCGTGGGCGAGGTAGGGTACACAAAGTTGGTTCTCGCCTTCACCCCTCGCATGGCCCGAGCAGCACAATCATAAGCACAAGCGGCCTCCTCCGCTGTATCGAAAGTTCCAAGCCACCGCCTTTCTTTTGACTGAGGGTCTCGTATCTCAGCCGCGTAACGTCCCCATGGGCGGCGGCGGACACCACGGTACCTCATAGTTGTGCCACTGGAAACGGCGGAGCCGTCATCTAGGGACCTCTTGTTTGACGTGCAACGCTTGGGGACGGCGGAGGTGGGCGGAAAGAGGATGTCGGAGTCTGAGGTGAGAGTGCCGTTAAGTCTCCTCATGGCTTCTTCCATTGATGATGGGAGTATATAAAGAGCAAGAATCTTTATGATTTCGGAGGAATATTTTCTGTGAATTTAGTTAGAGAATGATTAGGAAGCTTTGCTTATGCAGAGTTTTCTGTGGAGTTTGGTAGGCGGGGGACTTTGCACCTGCAACCGTGTGGAGAAGCTTGCGGAAGAATGCTGTATTTATAATCAAGATTTACTCCCATATGAAAGAGATAGGATATAGAGTTATTGCACGACCATTGAGTCATAAATTAAAACGTGTATTTTTTAATGTTAAACTATCTTCTTCTTTTTTTTTTTTTCGTAAGATGGGGTGTTAAATAATTTTTCGGCGGACTCGAACTCGAGTCTATCCAAAGTGTAGGTGAGTTCTTACCATATGGGTCATGCTCATGAGCTCACCTTCTTTCTAACTTTGCAATTTAAAATAAAAAAAACGATGTTCGAGTTAATATTAGGCTTCTAATATACGTATACATATATATAAATATATGAATAAACGAGAGGACTTTAGCTTTGATGCACGTTGATGTATGAAGTTTGAAAGAGAACATATGATTCAATTCCGGAATGCCACATCCATAGTTACTACGGACCAGTAAAATAAAATGTGACGCGGCTATCTTCCTTCAAGGATCCTCTGTTGGTTTGATCATTGCAAGGGACCATAACAGAACGTGTCTAGCTTGGAGTAGACAAAGCATTTCAGCTACCCAGTGACACCCGAGATGGCCGAAGCTTTGGCACCCGGGAAAGCATAGAATTCGGGCAGCAAAACAGATGGGATTGAGTTGTTCTCCTGTAATCCAAGCGATGAACTCCCAAACATAAATCTTTCATCCATTTGTCAAGTTGTCTCGATATACACACACTGATGGGGAATTTTACATCATCTCATACAAGTTTGGTGTGTAGAACAGGGAAGGAAGTTGTACATCAATTAGCTAGATATGCACTGGTTTCAAGATCTGGTTTATTACTTTATCCAGAATATATTCACTCTGAGATTTCTTGATGATCAATAACATAACATTTGTTTCTATAATAAAAAACAAAGGTCTACCTTATATGCATGTACATGGATATATGTATTCTTAAATTTATTACATCAAATAGCATGGATATATATTGGAATGTACTACATTATTTAATTTTTAGAGACATGTATAAACAAATACAACAACAATAGCAACTAAGCATTTAATCCCAACGAATTGAGATAGGCTACATGAACAATAGAGAGAATCAAGTTGGGTCGGACACATGCGTCAGTCTTCTCCAAACGCTTCTATCGGTCAATATATCTTCTGTAATCTCATGCACTCCAAGTCTTTGTGTATAATTTCGAGTCATGTCTTCTTCGATCGTCCTCTCGTTCTCGTGAACTGGCTGAAATCCATGGACTCCACTCGACGCACAGGTTCGAACATGATCAAACCAACAAAAGCGATTTTCTTGCATAATCTCTTCTATACAAACTACACCTACTTCAACTCGAATATCTTCATTCCTTATTTTATCTCTTCTGGGCTTACCTCACATCCGAGGAAACATACGCATCACTGCCATGGCTTGTTTGATGTTGTTAAGTGCGGTGTCATTGGAGCGACATCTTGCGATACAAGTTTTTATAATTTTTAATTAAAAAGAGACACATCTCGCAAGATATCACTTGTTGAGCCTTAAACGCATGGATGTGTTTAATGCTTTAATTTATCTCCGGATTATTTTTGAGTTTTGATGATCAACAAAACTTGTGTTTGTTATACTAATGTGTGTACTCAGTGTGCTGATTAAGTAATTAAAAAGTGGATTAAATAAAGAAAATCGAATGTGCAAAATGTGGGCTGGATCGCCCCAGGCGATGGCAGCCAGGCGAGGCATCGCCACGCACATCGACATAGGTGACGCCGAGGCTCGCGCCAAGGGGGAGTTCGCTCGAGGCGATGGCATGATCGCGTGAGGCGATGAGTTGAGCGCCTGAGGCGATGTGGACTTCGCCTGGGGCGATTGAAGATTTTGAGCTGCTGAGGCTACGGCATTGGATTTTGGTTTAGATCGCCTGAGGTGATCGGGACATCGCCTGAGACGATGCGTGATTTCTGCTGACCGTTGGGGCGCGGCGATGGTGATCGCCTGAGGCGATGGCTGAGGCGATCGAGGAGTGATTGCAGCCTTATGTGTAGCAACGACTAGTAGGAGCCTAGGGGGCCTCCTACACTATAAATATTGATGCTTTGGAGCATTTTGAAGATAAGAAACAAGCCTACAAACTTCTACAAGCCTTGCTCATTCAAATTTCAAATAGCATTGCAATCTCCATACATTGTTGTTGTATTGGAGTTTGTAATTCTTTCTTTTTGATAGAGTCTTGTTTTCTTCGTGTTGGTATACCATGAAGGTGTTTGTTGAGTTGTTATAAGGTCCTCCAACACCAAAGCAAGTTGGAAATTGTAAAGTCATCAACAAGTATAGTTGGTGCATGTGTTGTGGCTATCATTGGAGCCCTTAAGGCCAAGAAGACTCGTGAAGAGTGTTGGCAGCTCGTGAAGAGCTTTGTGTACTCGTGAAGAGTGTTGTGCTCGTGAAGAGCTTTGTGTACTCGGGAAGAGTGTGTTGTGGCTAGCTTGGAGCCCTCAAGGCCAAGATCTTTTTCGTTCTAGTGGAACCTCGATTGGAGGTTATCTAACCGGGAAGAGGAGACGTAGGCGATTCATCGTCGAACTTCTATAACAAATATCCTTGTCATTTACCGCTTTATTACATTACGTATTTATTTATTTATTTATTTATTTACTTCTTTATTTTATTTATTTATCGATTGACTTAAGCCTTCCGCAAGCGCAAACTCTTTTATTTTGCAAACTCGTTTTAAAAAGCTAAAATAGCCAAGGAACCTCATTCACCCCCCTCCCTCTTCAATTCCAACAAGTGGTATCAGAGTCAGGTTGATTTTTCTTTTTAAATCAAATTCTTTTATGGCTAATCTAGCAAATGAGTTTGCTCAAGGTCGATCGACAAATAGACCTCCGCTCTTCACGGGTGATAACTATGGGTATTGGAAAAATAAAATTTCTCTATACATCCAATCCGTAGATTATGACCTTTGGAAGACATATTCCTTTAAAGGAAGTTGGGGGAATAAATATCCCTAAAGAAATGGACGATTTCACTAGAGCGGACATGATTTTAATATCTCAAAATGCTAAAGCTATTAATATTTTACATTGTGCTTTAGATATGAAGGAGTACAACCGGATCTCGATGTGCTCAACCGCAAAGGAGATATGGGACAAATTGCAAATTTCTCATGAAGGAACCAACCAAGTGAAGGAGACAAAGATAGACCTATTGCAACTCAAATATGAGACATTTGAGTTGGAGTCCGGAGAAGAGGTTGATTCAATGTCCGGAGAAGAGGTTGATTCAATGTTTAGAAGACATATGAGACATCAGATATTAAGTCTCACACTTAATACGGATATAAGTCTCACAATTAAATCTAATATCAATTCTGCAGGAGGTGAAAAATCACGAACTTAATAATCAGCACAATGTGAAAAGTCAGGTAGGTGAAAAGTCATTTCCATAAATCCAAGTAGTAAAAAGATAGGGCTGTCGCGACACGTGCAACGCGCCTAGTTGAGTCGAGACGAGACGAGTGTGTGATTTCTTTAGCCAATTGACTATTCAAATTCACTTACCAAATTTTGTTCTCATTAACAAAAATTTTGGGCTTTTTCACATATTAATTCCTACAATTTCCCACATGAATGCAATATGGCGAAAAAATTAAGCAATGCACCAAGATGAAGATTTGAGAGTACTTTGAGAATTCACTGCGTCAGGATAGGTGGTGGTTAACCTTGAACATTTCTTAGTGAAGTATCATCGGATATACTTGTCAACCAGTGGACGTGATGCCTTGAACTGTTCGATGTTTTATGTATACCAAGACAACAATACTCACACAGTTTAATCTCCACATTATTATTGTTTCTTTCGTTGTTGTCCATTTTGGCCCTGGACTGCCTTGGTTGTTTCATCGAATGCTCTAGAGATTTAGTCATCGGGTCATCTCATAGAAGCGACCCCTTCACATTCGATATAGGTCATTTCTCTTAAGGAGTATCTTGTCATACACCATTTTATCATCTCGAGATAGAAGAATCATTAAGAGCATGAGCCCAGCCTTCCCAAAATACAGGTCTATCACTCTTTCATCACAAGAATATGTAAGAAACTCAATTTCTCGAGTGCTTTGTTCGATCTCCCCCACAATTTGGTTTCCCATTGAACCTGCAAATTGGTTTTTACAATTCAAGTTGGGTTGACATCATGGTTCGAAATCAATTTCGTGGGCTTCAACCACATTCCGCTCGATGAAACCTCTACTCGGTCTCTTGTTAGAGCTTCGTAAATGGGTCCATAATATTTTCTTTAGACTTCATATAATCTAGAGAAATAACACCGGTTTTCAGTATATTTCTCACTGATTTATCTCTCCGACGTATGTGTCGAGATTTCCCATTATACACATTATTTTGTGCTCTTCCCATAGCTGACTAACTATCACAGTGCACGCCAATGGGTGGCACAGGTTTTGACCATATTAGAATGTCCTCCAAGGAACTTCAAAGTCAATCAGCTTCTTCTGCCGCAAGATCTAAGGCTATGAATTCAGATTCCATATTTGATCTTGCAATACACGTCTGTTTGCATGATTTTCATGAAACAGCTGCACCTCCAATTATAAAGATATATCCACTCATAGACTTTATATTCTTGGAGTCCGATATACTGCTCGATATCTCGTATAATGTAATCTGTAGTTAGAAGTGTATCTTATATATCTAAAAACTCGAACTACTGCCTTCCAGTGCTCATAACTGAGATTACTCGTATATCTGCGCAATCTGTTGACTGAGTTAGCTATATCAGGTCCAATACAATCCATGAGATATATAGACTGTCTATGACCCTAGAGTACTCAAGTTGTCGCACACCTTCTCCACGATTCTTGAAAAGATTTGACACTACCTCCATAGATGTTCTCGCGATGGTATTATTTACCTTGTCAAACTTGTCAAGTATCTTCTCGACATAATGACACTGGGAAAGAGAATATACATCTACAAGTTTGGTGATTTTCATCCCGAGAATCACATATGTAAGACCTATGTCTTTCATCTCAAAATTTCGGGACAATATTTTCTTGGTAATTTTGATGTTATTGTTATTACCAACAAGTATCATGTCATCCATGTAGAGACATATTATCACATAGTTTGCATTGTCTCCTTTCATGTAGAAGCATTTATCGCTTTTGATTTGTTTTAAACCCATTTGAAAGCATGACTCTATCAAACATTTCGTGACATTATTTAGGTGCTTGTTTTAATCCATACATCGATTTCACGAGTCTACACACCTTCGTTTCTTTACCTGGAACTACAAACCCTTCAGGTTGGCTCATATAAACCTCCTCTTCGAAATCTCCATTTAGAAAAGCCATTTTTACATTCATTTGATGGATATCCAGGTTATATAATGAAGCAAATGTAATTATTAACATTATCGACGTTTTCCTGGATACAAGAGTGTATACGTCGAAATAATCAACACCCTCAGTTTTTCTGTAGTATTTGACTACAAGTCTAGCCTTGTACTTATCTACCATACTATCAGACTTTATCTTCCTCTTGAAGATCCACTTGTGGCCTAGTGGTTTACAACATGCAGGAAGATCCACTAGTATGTAAGATAGATTCTATCTCAAAGTTCACCACTTCTTTCCAAAGATCAGAGTCTTGTAAGGACACTGATTCCTTGAAAGTAGACGGATCATTTCCAGAAGATATGTTAGGAAATCAGATCCAAAAGACTTCTCTTTTCTAGCTTTGTTGCTTCGTCTAAGTGATTCTACATTCTCTTGAGATTCTCTATCCCCCACATATCTCTCAACATTGGTTTCAGTCACTATCTGAGTTTTGTGGGGAAATATTTCCTCGAAGAATTAAGCATACATTGCCTCAATGATAGTATTTACATGCATTTCTATATTATCTGACTTGTGTACCAGAAATCGATAGGCAATATTATTTTGCGCATATCCGATAAATCCACCTTTATTCCAAGAAATTTATGATATTTTTGCCGAGTTTGATAATGCTTATGATGTTGAAGAAGCGGAACACGTTGCAGAACCGGCGGCCCCCCAAAATCCGGCCCCCGGCGGGTCATCCACGATTACTGCCGCTTCGAGTCGCACGAGTTACCGTCCCAAACGAAGCAAGGTATGGGATCATTTTGACGTCGAGACAAAACCAGGTACGAACGAATCTGTTGTTATTTGTAAAATATGTAAAACCACATCTAGTTAAAAAACATAATTTTGATGATGTTACTTTACAACCATTAGGTAGAGAACCAACTCAACTTCAAATTAATCCTCAGTCTGGCACTAATTTTATCTTAACACCGGAAATGAACAAAAGATTATTCGTTCGTTTTATTGTAAGATGCGAACTTCCCTTTTTGTTTTCTGAAAAAGATGGCTTTATTGAATTTTGTTCTGGTATCCAACCATTTTTAGACATATTTCTAGGCATACTTTGAAAAGAAATATTGTGGATGTGTTTCTTGATTACCGTAAGACTTTAGTTGATCATCTTTCTTCTATTAACTGCAGATTAAGTTTAACTACTGATATTTGGACGAATACCGCACTACTTTCTTTTCTTGTTATTACTGGTCATTGGATTGATGATAACTGGTGTTTGCAGAAAAAAATGAGGAATCGACGAGTTCCGCAATGAAAGTTCCGAAGAAGAAGAAGAATTGGCCAAGACTATACTTATAAATTATGATGAGTAATGTATTTTTATTATAAATTTCAAATGATGTATCTTTTATGTTGTTTTTCATATTCAATAAATAATGTATTTTTCCTTTACGATTTGGGTTGGAAAAAAAAATTAAAAAAATTCGGTTTGGCGATCAATCGCCAGAATCATGGCGATCGATCGTCAAGACCCCGCGGGTAAAAAAACAGAAACAATTGGCGATCGATCGCCGAACATGGCGATCGATCGCCAAACCGATTCCGGTTGGAACCGGTTTACCCCGGACCAATCCGATAATTCGGATCCGGGGTTCCGAACTGGAGCGGTTCCATGGCATTTGCCATGGAACCGGAACCGGATTGGTCCGGTTCCACACAAAATGAGCCCGGGACCGGTCAGATCCGGTCCGATCCGGCCGGTGAACACCCTGAGCTAGACAACCCCAAATCCTTAAAAATTTGTAGCCAGGTGCGCAACCTTTCCACAATTCATAAGGTGTTTATCCAACTTTTTATGTGGTACTCTGTTTAGCACATAGTTGGCTGAAAGCAGAGCTTCTCCCCACAAGTTTCGAGGTAAGTAATAACTTATAAGCATTGCATTCATCATTTCCTTAAGATTTCTATTCTTCCTTTCAGCAATACCATTTTGCTCGTGAGGATAAGGCGAAGTTTTTGATGAATAATACCACTCTCAGCACATATTTGTGCAAATGGTGACTCATATTCACCACCTCGGTTACTTCGAAGATTTTTAATCTTTTTATCGATTTGATTCTCAACTTCATTCTTGTAGTGAATGAACATTTCAATTGCATCGTCTTTACTTTCCATTAAGAAGACATAACAATATCTTGTACCATCATTGAAAAGTTATGAAATAATTTTTACCGCCTCTAGATTGTACATACTTTAGATCGCATGCATCCGTATGGATCAAGTTTAACGGTTTGGTGCTTCGCTCAATTGAGTGGAATGAATCTTGGTTAATTTGACATCTACACAAGTCTCACACTTTTGTTTATGATTGATGTTAAATTTAGGTAATAGATTAAGAGACATTAGTCTTTGTAAAGACTTATAATTCACATGTCCTAATCTACCATGCCACAAATGTAACGACTCACAAGAATAATCAAAATTTAAAGTTTTATTAGCCGCATTGGCAACATTCATTACATTATTTTTGTTTGTGCTAGCCCAATTGGCTGCATTTACATCAATCTCAACATCTATACTAGACTTAGACTTAGGAGCTAAAGTCATTACAGTCATCTTGATGAGGTTATTGACCAAGTAGCCTTTGCCCGCGAACATACCACCCTTTCTTGTTCAGCACTGCTCCCGAGATGAGATTCTTTCGAATCTCTGGCACATGGATCATGTGATGCCCCGAAATTAATTATATGCAATTTGGGCATTAATGCTGTTTATATGATGAATTAGGTGGTAATTGATTTATGTGTTGGGTAATGAAGTGTTAACATGATTTATTTATATTGATTACCAATTATGATGAAAGCATGATTTTAGAGGAAGTTTGTAGCATTTTTGTAAAATGCTTTTAAAATACCATGTTGGAGTATTTTATACAATATGTTAAGTTTGGGGTACAAATTTTAATTAAGTTACACAACCCCTTTTAACCCCCATTATACCCACCTTTTTCCTACACTTTATCTCACTTTACCTTTTACACTCTAAATCCCCAAACCACTCCCAAACCCTACCATTTACCCATTTTCGAAATCCTCCAAGGAAGGAGAAGGAAAGTTCCACAAAACTTGTGTTTGTGTGATTTTTGTCAAGATTTGGAGTCTTCAAGAGGTATGGAACCCTTCCTAAAGTATTGATGATGTTTGGATTTGAAATTGGGTGATTTTGAAGTGATTTTATGTGGGTTTGTTTTGGGTATATGTTATATATGTTTGGGGTATGATTTTTGAAGTGTTTTATGTGGGTTTTAGTGAGTTTTGATGATGTTGATGTTGTAGGAAAGTTTGGATTTGTATGGTTTGAGGTGGAGCTTGAAAAATGCTCATTAATGGCGATTTTTCGATGTACAGGGACTGGCGATCGATCGCCCGTTTTTGGCGAACGATCGCGAGCCAGCAGTGAGCGCCAGTAACATTTGGCGATCGATCGCCACCTTTGGGCGATCGATCGGCGAGGCTGGCGATCGATCGCGCCAAAAGTGGCGATCGATCGCCAAGATGTGAATTTTTGAGCCTCGTCCAGTATGATCTCGCGATCGATCGGGCCTGGGCGACGATCGATCGCGAGGTATAAAAATGTGTATTTTTTATGTCTTTGTGGGATTTTTGGATATTGGACTATGATTAACTTCTAATATCGATTTATATGGTTATGTAGAACCATCCCAGGTACCCACAACATCAAGGAGATAAAGTTCTCCAACTCCTCCACTTTTGGAATTAAGGTACGTAAGAAACGTACGGGCATCGGACGGTAAACCATACTCCTACATATGATGTTTATGATGATGATTATGATAAGTAAGTTTATGATATGATGTTTATGACGATGATATGATAAGTAAGTTTATGATGATGATGTTATGATGATGATTATGATAAGTAAGTTTATGATGATGATGTTATGATGATGATTATGATAAGTAAGTTTATGATATGATGTTTATGATGATGATTATGATAAGTAAGTTTATGATGATGATGATTATGATAAGTAAGTTTATGATATGATGTTTATGATGATGATTATGATAAGTAAGTTTATGATGATGATGTTATGATGATGATTATGATAATTAAGTTTATGATGATGATGTTATGATGATGATTATGATAAGTAAGTTTATGATATGATGTTTATGATGATGATTATGATAAGTAAGTTTATGATGATGATGTTATGATGATGATTATGATAAGTAAGTTTATGATGATGATGTTCTGATGACGATTATGATAAGTAAGTTTATGATGATGATGTTTATGATGATGGTTATGATAAGTAAGTTTATGATGATGATGTTTACGATGATGATTGTGATAAGTAAGTTTATGATAATGTTTATGCGATGTTATTTAATGATACGATGTTTATGATATGGTAAGATGTCATACGATAGGGTAAGACGTCCATATGGTAAGATGTCATACGATAGGGTAAGATGCCCATATGGTAAGATGACATACGATAGGGTAAGATGCCCACAGGGTAAGATGTCCATATGGTAAGATGCCATACCGTAATGCCTCGATTTGTTTTATACACATATGATATGATTATGGTGTAATTATATCAAATGGCGGTATGATAATGGGGGTTCGGGTGGAACCAAGAATGAAGTAATACATGTATGAAATGATATATGGCAAGAAATGAAACATGGTGTACAATGATTTGAATAGTAACATATTAAGCAACATGAACTAGTAGGCATTTGAATATGCATGTGAATTGAATTTGAATTGGAATTGCATTTGAATTTGAATTTCATCTTCATGTACATGTTCCTTAACATGTCATTAACTCCAAATGACATGATATCAAGTGATTTAGGGAGCTAATGACCTTATATCAAGTGATTTAGGGAGGAGAATCACAAGTTTCTCATCTTTCACCTACCAAAACACTACACAAGCTCCTCTCCATCTCTTTCAAGTTCTTTTTGGTTTGAGCTTGGGATTCACTTGTGAATTGAGCTAGGAAGTTGTGTGAAGTGATTTCTTCATATCTTGGTAAGGAATTCATGGTTTTATACTTGAATTATGTAATTGGTGTTGATGTATGTGAAGTGGAATATCAAATGTTCATGTGAAGAATCATATCATGTTTATATGCTATTAATTGGATTCTTTGATGATAGAAACATGTTAATATGTTCCTAGAGATTGCAAGAAACATGTTGAAATGGTTAAATTCGAGTTATAGGAGAAGAGCTAGGAAGATATGCTTGAAAATCGCCATGTTCTGATTTTTCTGGACATCGGCGATCGATCGCTAGCCTTGTGGCGATCGATCGCCGCGACCAGAACAAAAATAAGGCGGTTAATGTATGTGGCGATCGATCGGTAAAAATGTGGCGATCGATCGCCAGAAACAGAACACTTTGGCGATCGATCGCGAAGTAATGGCGATCGATCGCGAGGGGGCAGAACAGTATGGCGATCGATCGGTGAGAAGTAGCGATCGATCGCCAGAGCCAGAATGTTGAAAAATGTTATATTTTTATAGGATTTGATTTTAATGCCTATAATAACATGATATATTGTTGGCATTGTTGTAGCATCATCTCAAGGGACGGGACAACGAGGCAATTAGCCAGTGACGCCTAATTTAAATCGTTTGTGTCGCAGTACAGGTACGTGTTGACGTACGGAGTATAGATATTATCTGATGATGATGTTATGGCTTTGATATCATATGATTTATGTTAGCTTTGTGTCATATGATTGGTAGTATCATATGCATGTACATACATGGATTTCATATGATTGGGATGGATGCCTTGATAGATATGTGTATATGCTTTGGTAAGATCATTGCCTTGATAGATATGCCAGGTTTGGTATATGCTTTGGCTGGGATCGTTGCCTTGATAGATATACTACATATGCTTTGGCTTGAGAGATATACGCCTGGTTTGGGTATATGCTCTGGTTATTATCACAGATGAGTACGGTACTATGATATGTGCTGCTAATATGAAGATGTGATGTGGTTCCACTGACATATTGAGCTGAATAGGCATATCATATTGGGCTCGTGATAATAGGGTGATTGATGAGACATGTCATGACATAGTTGCATTTGTTGATGCATGAGACAGAGCATTCACGTTGGATATGATTATTATTGCTTTATCATTGATATTGTGTTTTGATATCGCACTGAGATAGTTGTTTATCTATACTCATGTTGTGTGAATGTTTCTGTAGGGACTTATAGACGTGGGAGGACGGGATGTGAGTCATTTTCCGCTGCGAAGTGAACCACTGCCTAGGAGTTGTTTTTATTTAAGTTGTTTGAATTCCATATGATGTATATATGGTAGGGTTTTTATAAAGTTGTAATAACTTACTTAGTAAAAACTTCTAATCAGTGCATGTTTTTACTTAATTCAGACTCACGTATGTATGATTAATTGATACATAATGGATTAAGTAACGAGGACCCCACACATACGATGTCCACGATATGGTAAGATGCCATACGACGGGGTAAGATGCCCACATGCATGAATGTGAATCAGGGTCAACAAAAAGAAGTTAATGAATAACTAGCAAGTTTACTTAACCAAGATTTCATGCATTTACTGATATGTCTCCTTTTATGATGTTAAGTAAATATGTATATGCTCGCGATGTGTTGTCCCTGTAGGTACACTTTTGGACCAGGGCTAAGGGTCGGGTTGAGACAGTGAGCTAAAGGAGCATGAAAGAAGATAAGATACAGGATTTTTGGGATAGTCTCTACTCTAGGAGTAGTATAATTCTATCGCTTTAACATTCATTTTGAGAATGTAATTAATTAAGTTTTGAAATTTCATTTTTGACCTGTAATCTTTTTAGCTCAAATCTACAACCGGAACCCTAAGATGTTATGAATGCATGTTTAGTCCATAATACGTGTATAAGATGATGTTAAGGTAGGAAGACCCTACAGATCACCTCGGTAAGAGTCAACCCTTTGCCGAAAGTCATCTTTAGCACAAATGTCCCTTTGCCTTCAACTTTTAAGACTGTAGAATTTCTCATGTAGCAATGCTCATCATTTACTGGTTGATAGGTCTTGAACATCTATTTGTTGGCGCATATGTGGATAGTTCCCACCATTCATTGGAGTTCCCACCAACAAGGTTCACCTCTGACACCACAACAGTCAGATGCATGTCATCCATGTGTGAGCTCAGGTTGTCCTCATCAAAGTGGGCATGAGGATGTCTCCTGCCTTTGCCTTTGATTGGCACTGCCTTCCTTTACCCTCATTGGTTTGGGCTTGATTGCAGTCATTTACCTAATGGTTAGGTTTACCACACACGTAACAGTCACCGGTGAAGCTCATGTTCTGAGTATCTCCATTGGAATCATAAGTGCGCTTAAGCTTATTCCACGGGAGTTGTCCCCAACTTCAACCACGTTGGCCTTTGAAATCATATCGATTGATTTTTTATCAACTTTTCGGTTCTCTTGCTCGATGCGCAGCCTCCTGATAAGGTCCTCGAGACTCATCATCTTTCGATTGTGCTTCAGGTAGCTATTGGAGTCCTTCCAAGATGGCGGTAATTTCTCGATCATCATCGCCACTTGGATGACATCATTTAGCCCCATACCTTCGACAACAAGTTCATGATATATCAGCTGCAGCTCTTCGCATTGCTCAACACGCTCTTGCCATCTACCATTTGATAGTCATGGAAACGTCCAGCTACAAATTTCTTTGCGCCTACGTCGTCAACTTTGTACTTCATTTCTAACGTTCCCAAATATCCTTCACAGTTTTTTTGGTGGGATACACATTGAAAAGCGCATCGTCTAGAGAATCAGTACGTAGTTGCGTCAGAGATAGCCGGCATTCAGCCACGATTCGACCATTACAACAGATTCAGGATCCTCTTTGTCCTCTACTGGTTTCTCCTCTTTGAGAAACTTGGTCAAGTTCAAGGTGGTCAGGAAGAACATCATCTTCTAATGTCAATGCTTAAAGTTGGAACCTTTGGACTTTTCATGTTTCTCAAATTGATAGAACGACATTGGGTTTCTCATAACTGGCATAACGACCTCAGCGCCACTAGCTTTCACCACTGGAATCTCAGTATTCTCAGCATTTTGGTTTGGAATCTGGCCAGTCATAAGCTAAAACATAACACAAACGACACATCACAAATAATATCAAACTAGTTTTTAAAACAAGAGTATAAATCCTTTGACAGTGCACGAACAGTGTTTGAAAAATCAACATTTTTTTCTAATTAGCAAAGTAGGATTATTCATATCAAAAAAATAAAGAACAGAAACAAAAAAAATTGAGTTTACGATTGTTGGAACTGTTTATACAAATTGATGGTAAATAAATACTAAAAACAAAGAAACAATATACTTACAGCAACAATTTATAAACTGTAAAATGACAACAAGAAACTTGAAAAGATTCTGGACGAGACCACAGCAAGCCGTGTGCCCGTAAACTCAAATTTGCCCGCCTAAGCTTCTGGCCTCCTGGACAAATGAGTTCCAAGGTACAACGTCCAATCACCTCCGTTCGAATTAAAGCAGAACTCCGAGCAGACTACTTCGAACATTAGTAGTGTGCAGTACTCTCAAAACAGAATATGATATGTATGAATGCATATTTTCGGATTGATGAAACAATAGAGCTGACAACTTATATAGCTGAGCGGCAGACCTCCCAAAGGTCTCAGAAATTAAGTGTAATGCTTAATGGGGTAGATGAAAAGTCTCAACACTTAACATCAGATATTAAGTCTCACACTTAATACGGATTTAAGTCTCACACTTAAATCTGTATCAATTCTGCATGTAGTTAAAAGTCTCAAACTTAATACTCAGCAGAAGGTGAAAAGTAAGGTAGGTGAAAAATCATTTCCAGAATTTCGAGTAGTAAAAGGATAGGGCTGCTACGCGACGCGACGAGACAAGCTGAGCCAATCGGATGGACGGTGCGCGAGGGGCACCAATCTTTTCTACTTAACTACACTCTATTGATTTGTTTCTCAATATAAACAAACCATAATTGTCTCAAACTTCCAATTTGAGATTTCTTTAGCCAATTGAATATTCAAAATTCATTTATCAATTTTTTTTCTCATTAACAAAAATGTTGGGCTTTTCACTTATTAATTCCTACATCAATTTCTTTGCTATATTTTCCGCCATCAACTTTTCCTCATCCTTTGTTGCTGCTTTTTGTTGGAAAACGTGTGTGTAAAAGTGAATTAAATTATGGTCGATCGATCGAGCGGACCAGAAATTTCATGCCTTTTGTGAATAGTAGCTCGATCGATTGAGCTCCTAGCTCGATCGATCGAGCACTGTATCTGTTTTGTGAAATGGTGTGTCCATTCACGTTTAAGGTGCGATTTTTGGCGATAGGGTGCCTCCAAATGGTGTCTTTTTGGACATAGCTCTTGACATACTATAAATAAGATATCCCTCACTTGAATTGAATATGGAATTTCGAAATTCGAAATTCAAATCATATTTGAAGATCAAAATTTGAGTAATTTTGTGAGTCTTCATCATTGTTATGGTTGAGCGTTTTTAGACATTGGTTTAAAGGATTTTTGATTTGGAGTGCTCCTATCAAAAATCATAGTCGTTGTATCTTGGGAGACAAATTGTCAAAGTAAACTGTTAGCACTGTAGCGGACAATATTGTCTTAAGGACAGAGATTCCAAATCTCGCATTGAATTTCTAATACAAAGCCATTTATTTTGCTTACTACTTTCCTAAGATACATACCCATAAAATTTTGTAGTATACTTTTAACTTGGAAACTGGACATTCGTATTATCGTTGCAATTGAAAGTGAGTTATTTGCAATACATTTATTTATATAATAGTTCTATTTATAATTACAAATGTTTATAGTAATAAATTTTATGTCATTAAGTGAACTTATTTTTTTGTCATCTATGCTTATTTCTCTTTGATTTTGGTATAATATATAGACAAAAATAAGTATTACTTTATTATATTCAATTTTTTATAATCTATCTTCAAATTCAGTCTTTTGAGCCAAAATTATAATTTTATCCCCCTCCTTAAAATTGTAAAAGATGTTGTAGAAACTAGTCAAATACGCCCGGAAAATGTTAATGTTAGAGCATTTTATATTGTTGCCAAAACAATTTCGATGGATTTATCATGAAAATTACTCTTATAACAACATAAAATAATATTACAACATCATAACACTTTACGCCCTTATCAATTAGTATACATATATACATATATATATATATATATATACAAGGATTTTATTGTCGTTCCAACCCAATTATTCTCTTTTACCGAGGCAATTATCTAATTATGAAACAATTAAATTTCAACAACCATCTTGTTTATTAATTTATTATACATCTGTCTGTCGTGTTCTGATCCATAAACCTGTTTTATAAAATATTTATCATTCTTTAATTGCCTTCAAATTCCCTGATAATGCTATGTTTTGCTTGTTCTTTCTTTTTCAGGTCATGAATTAAGTGGAGACAGCACGTCCATCACAATATTGGTATAATGTTTTTTTTTAATCAACTATCACATTTTTATATTATCAGCAATTAACGAATAAAAAATTATAGATAGAAAACCTATATTTAAAGTATTTACAAATTAAATTTATCTATTTATAAGTAACTCCAATTTATACCGTAGAACCCGAGAAGGCTTGATCTTCCGAGGTTTATTTAATTTTGTCTTTAAGGATAGATCAATCATTGTATTTGATAAAATGATAGTTTCCACCACAGTGCCATGTGGGTAAAAACTGTTAAGAATTTATAGGGTTCATACTCATAACAAATTGATTATGATAGGATTATCCCAAAATCTTTTGTAATGAGCAAATATAGCTTTTAAATTCAAAATGTGTGACAACAACTCTCAACACAAACATTATATGTCATACATGTGGATTAATAACGCTGAAGATGGTGATAATGTGGGCGGGAATAGACATTCACATTTAAAGTCTACTCTGATATCATGTTAAGAATTCAAAGAGTTCCTAATCGCAACTAATGGGTTATGATATGAGTATCCTACAATCTTTTATAATGAACAAATATAACTTTCAAATTCTCAATATAGGATAACAACTCTCGTAAAAAACTAAACTACCTAATCAGACAAATTAAATATTGTACTGATATTTTCTCCTATATCTTACAAAAGCTGAAATCCAAACAAGGCCGGACCCAATTTTTCAAAGTGATATCAAAGACTCAATCTTGCTGATAGGATGATTGAAAAGCCATTTATTTTCCGATCATCTCATAATAAATAATAACCCATTATTATTAATATTAAATGTTACATCAAGTTTTCTTTTCCATAAAACAATGGATATATGTAACTACAAAATGCCAATGGTGTAACAGTAATTGCTTTGTCTGTTCCCAAGAAACGTCATTACATATTAATTGTGTTTATAATGATGATGTTCATCATATTTATTTCTTATATATGAATAAAATTAAATAGATTAAATTATTTGTTTCTATTTTTTAAAAAAAAACAAATGGTTTTTCCAAGATGATATAACCAGTTATCCAATAAAATGTATTTGAATTATATTTATAAAGACAATTTATTATATAAACGATGATTATCTACCCTAGTTCGTATTTGTATTAAACAAATGATATATATATATTTCAATAAACGCACACAACAAAGAGAAATTCTTCTATGGACCAGATCCTACCATATATAAATATATATAAGTATGTATCTATATATATGTATATGTTTTAATGTATGACAATGACTCGCGGTCTATACAAATATTTCTCTCAAGTCTTAACAAGGTGGTATAAATAAATTCAATCAAGGCATCGTTTCCTAATTTATATTTTACTTTTTTGATCATCTTATTTAAGGAGAATGGGAACTCCATATTTTCAAGACGAATACATAATGGTTTTTTTTCGATATATATATATATATATATATATATATATATATATATTGAACAGATATATATTTTTAATAATAAGTAAAGAAAACCCAAGTGTCTAAATCGAATATGATAACAGAATCACGATTTTCGGGGGACGTAAAGATTAGAGGCGCGACTTTGTTTACTAGTCTCAAGGAAATCACCTTTTATCCCTTTGTTCTGAATGATTACACTGGCGGCGCTCAGATTTTGTCTCTCTCATTTTGTGACCTCTTTTCATTCATTTGGAAAGTTTTTGTATTTTCTGTGTTTTGCAATTTATTTATTTTTATTAAAAACATAATAGTAAACAATATCAATAATTATTTTGTTAGTAATATAAAAAAATATTGTTTTTTTGGAACGTTGTATAGTTGAAAAGATTTGAACTGTATAAAAATTTTCAAATAATTCTAACAAATAATAAACATGCTCTTTCTCAATAAATCACGTCTGGATGGATGCATTTCATTTAAATTGACGAGAGAATTGATTTGAGAATGAATTTGAAATAACACAAATCTTTGTATATGTTAAATCCATCATAATTACCACAGTATCTATAAAAACTATTAAAAATGTGAATTTTTACTATACCCAATATAAATTCAAACCAAATGAATGAAATCGAGGATTTGAAACTCACAGTAGCGAATATTTGATTAGAAATTAGAATAAATACATGTGCAATTAACAGTTATACGCTACAGAGAAATATGAGAAAATTATATATTACGTTGGTAAAATAATTATCCGTTGTGATTAAAGTTTATTAATTGTGCAATTATTATTTAGGCCACTACAGAGTTTTGGAGTTACTCATCGATTGATAACATGATAATACCAACATATGAATACAAAGTAATATTTAAATTCTAAACATATTGGATTTATTGCTATTCTTAGGAATATAATTTTTTTTGAAATCAACTCAATTTGGTACATATTGTTAGGATCAAGCGCTTACTATTTTCTTAAAAGCTATAACAACATAGGCATAAATATTGACAGCACAAAGCTCTATACTAAACAAAAAGTGAATATGAAGGGGGCACTCCACGTGAATGAGTTATGTTTGTTATGCCATATACGGTGAGAAGCATTTCGACCACGAGATCATATATGACATGCTATAGCAAGCCGGTGAGAAACACTTCGTCTACTAGAGCACATATGACATCGTACAGAATCCCCAGCCGATACTTTAGCAAATTTCTATATGTATTCGATAAAATAAGGCATTTATCTTATATTTTAGCAAAATTACACATATTTTAGGTATACAAAATCGCTAACTCTCATATATATATATAACCAAAATTTTGGTCACCATTATTTAAATGTATTGAGGTTATTGCAATTCATAAGATATAAATGGTTTCTAATGAACTGAGTTTGGTACAAAATATTAAAATAATATTCAGCATATTTTGCTTGTTTTAAAGAAAATAAAGTATTTTTATACCTTCAGCTAAAGGACACGTAACTTAAGTATCTGAATTAAAAAAAATGACTAATTTGCGAATATATAACGGAAAAATACAATATAACATCATTCGAAATATATCCAATGGTAAATTTCGAAATGATCCCATAGAATAGTGATACTTGTAATAGTAGTCCTAAGCTTTTATAACTAATCAAATATAGTATAATAAAAATTAATTTTAATCAAAAATAATCTCAAACTTTTCTTTTTAATCAATACTACTCCCAAAATTTTTTTAAAATAAAATTGGTCTCAAAATCCATATTCAATTATGTGTCTGTGGGACTAAATTTGTTAAAATATATGTGGGATTATTTAATTAAAAAGAATTTGTGGACTATATCACTTTTAAAAGTTTTGGACTAACTCATTTGCGTAGATTTCAAAATGAACCCATAGAATATGGATACTTATAATACTAGTCTCAAATTTTTAGGACTATCAAATTAGTCTTATGAAAATTGCATTTAATCAAAAATTATCTCAAACTTTTTCTTTTTAATAAGTACTAGTTCCAAACTTTTATTTTAATAAAAAATGGTATCAAAACCCCTATTTAATTATGTGTCCAAGAGACTAAATATGTTAAAATATCTAAGTGGGATTAATTTAATTAAGAAAAATTTGTGGGATTATATTGGATTACTTTTAAAAGTTTGGGACTAGTATTGAAAAAATGCATATTATATATGATTGTTTTTTTTAAATTATGTGTAGGGACTTCGATGCAATTTGCTCAAAAATGAAATTTTCTATATTTTTTATTTACAAGAATTAGGCTGATACTTAGTATTAATCCATTAAAATTATAATGGTCTTTATTCATTCTTTGGATAGTTAGTTAATAAATGTTGTAATAATATCTCGTTCCCAATTATATAGAATCCACTAATTCGTCATTAAAACACCTTGATGCCCATGGGAACCACTTGTTTGTAGATTATTAAATAAATATTCACAAAAGACAAAACCTTCTATCTACCTATATCATTTAATGGTATGTTACATATAATGTAAGACCTTCTATGTTTCATATTATGATTTCTTTGTAAACTTTTTAAGCTAAGCATATATTTGTGACAAATTGTTGTTGTGTAAAATTTTATCGATGTGTATTTTAAGAAAGTAGCAAGTAAAAATAACAAATGGCTTTGTATTAGAAATGTCGATGCGAGATTTGGAATCTCTGTCATTAAGACAATATTGACATGCTACGATGCTAACGGTTTACTTTGGCAATTTGTCTCCCAAGATACAATGACTATGATTTGTGATATGAGCACTCCAAATCACAAATCCTTTAAACCACAAACAGGAATGGCAACGGGACGGGTTTGACCAATCCCAGGACCCGCCCCGCTACACATAAAACCCGGATCCGCCCCGCCCCGATTAGACCCGCGAACCAGGCGGGTTTACCCGCCCCGCCCCGGTTCCATTTTTTTTAAAAAAAAAAATTAGCTAGAAATCAAATTTGAAACACAAAAGTTGAGTTTTGTGATTAAATTTCATGTTTTCTCTAGTAAATATTTATAATAAGCATTGTAAAACTATCTTTAGACTACTAAATATTTATTAATTTGCTCTTATTTCCTTCAAAATATCCAACTTCTTTAACATGAACACATGAATTTTGATATAAAATTAAATAATGACACTTTATTGTTCAATTAAAGAAGTAAAACGTACAAACAATATCATATTTTTTTTAAAAAAATTAAAAATGTATTGCGGGGCGGGTTCGACCAATCACAGGACCGGCCCCGCTCCGCTTCCCAACCTGGTTGAAGCGGCCGGGGCGGGTTCAAAGCGGGTCCGGGTCTGGAACCATCCCATTGCCATCCGTAACCACAAAAGTGTAAAAATGCTCAACCATAACAATGATGAAGAATCACAAAATTACTCAAATTTTGATCTTCAAATGTGATGTGAATTTCAAAATTTCATATTCAATTCAAGTGAGGGATGTTATATTTGTACTATGTCAATAAGTATGTCTAAAAAGACACCATTTGAAGGCACCATATCGCCAAAAATCGCACATCAACATGAATGGACACACCATTCTGGCCCGCTCGATCGATTGAGCTTAGTGCTCGATCGATTGAGCATTAATATTTTTTCACAATTTTCCAACAATTGTAAATTAGGCGAATGTAGAATTTTTGTTCAGTGGGCAAAAGATAATAACATAAAAGTATGCGGAAAAATTCACCCCTAATTGTAGCAACAGACTTTACCTCACCTTATTGATTTTTTTATACCAATTTTGAAGCAATTATAAAATAAAAAAATAGAAATTAATATACTTTATTTTGGGAGTGATGAAATATTTTTGCATACAACAACACTCAACTCTCATCAATTGGAAGAGGAGTCAGTTGATCCAACAGGCTAAGCCTGAGTTATCAGAAAATCAGTATTAACGAGGTTATAATAGGAAGGTTAAAGTTCGTATCGCGTGCACAATATAAAATAAATTTTAGACAAAAATTACGTCTTAAATTGAGGATTGGAGTAATGGGGAAATTATTCAGCATTTAATTATCAGCACTAATGTCTCTGACAAAAATGTTTTGGGGGAATTATTGAATTATCAACTGGAATTATTTATTATCCATGTGCTCTTACGTATAATTACGCAGTTTAGTTAAGTCTTAGACTTTTAGTTGTATAGCCAGAGAATTATACACGCAGTGTTTAACTATAAAGTGGAAAACTTAATTTTTATTTAAAAGATTAAATTTTATAGACAAGGTGATGATAATTAATCATATAGCAAGACTTGGGGATATGCAAAAAATATTATATATTTGTGTAACTCAGCAAGCATAGTTTGTCAACACGATTGATGAGACTGTTGTTCCAATTCGTGCTTATTATCGTTGAGTTTTTGGTAAGTAGAAATAAAAAAAATTAGATAATTTGTACCATTTTTAATGAAAAATTGGGAAAATGTTAAAAATATTTCGCAACGCCGTGATGGCCAATTTAGACCGTGAAATCGTTGTTCCAGGCCACGAATCGTCATTCCAACCAGCGGCAGTCGTGAAATCATGTTATAAGTTGTGAATCTACATTTGGGAATTAATTCTACTAGTTTTGTTACGGCTCTTAATAGTTCTGGTTTCTATGATTCTATCAACTTTTACAGAAGTTGGAGCCAAAATTACAGCGGAACAGTAAATTCTAGATCTTGGGACCCTTTTTGAACCAAAACAAATTAAAAACAAAATGCATAATAGTTTTTTTAAGAAAATGGTTTGAGGTCGGTTTCAATATTCAATATAAATCGTGTATGGATCATAAACAAACTATAAAATATATTTTTTTAATAATATACTTAGTGTATAGAATGACGACATATATTGAAGATGACGATACATATTATCATCCAAGATCATATGATGTTTTTTTTAGGCCATCTCCAACCCAAAATTCTATTTTAGCGTACGTTTTGCACCAAAATAGTGTAAGTTCTGCACCAAACACAAAATTCATCTCCAACACATCATTTCAAACTTTACTTCAAAAATAATATTCTTTCCAATATTCCTTCAATTTCATTTATGATAAAAAAATTTATTCAATCAGTTTATTTATTACATTTTGTAAATACATTTATGTATTAAATTTATATCTAAAATTTATTTAAATAATTAAATTTAATAATTCTATCATAAAATTCAATAATTATATCATTTAATAATCAGTAATTACTAATAAATTATTAAATTTAATTAATTTATTTGTAAAAATGATTAAATAAATTAAAATCAAAATAATAACATAATAAATCCTATTAAATATTTAAACTAAAACTTAAAAAAAATATAAAAAGAAAAAGAAATCATTGCGCCATTTTTGGCGTAGCTATAGTGCTACGTCATTTTTGGGGCAGCAAAATTTCCAGCGGCAATTTAGCGCAAGAATTGCCGTTGGATTGGGATGAAAACTCCACGCCAAAATAGCATGAAACACCATTTTGACATATGGTTAGAGATGGCCTTAAAGTAGCATCCATATAATCGGATAAATAACAGGCATATAGACAGGAGGGAACAATAAAGTTTTCAACTAGATTTTAACGACAAGAGGAAGATACTGTCAGATGATGTAAAATCAATGGAAAATTTTTGCCAGCCTTTTTCCAGTTTACAGATATTTTGGAGCTTTATAGTACACTGCTACAGATAAAGCCTATTATTAATCCATTTCTTAAATAATAAAATTTATTTTATTAAACTTTTATTATGATATTTAAGGTAATATACATAAACACTCATAAAAATCATTCACTACAATGTCGCGTGTTGCATGTCTTTAATTTTTTTTTAAAAATCATAATTTGATACCCTCTATCTACCACTTATAATTAATTTGTAAATATAATGTAATCTTACTCTCAATAATATATTATCGTACCATTTCGGTTTCAATAATCACATTTTACGGAAAATACTTATATGAATCTGGTGTTTTTAAAGACCAAGATACATAAATATGTATATATATATATATATGCATATATGTATATACTTGTATATGTATTGATGTTTGTAAGACTAGGTGTACAGAAATAGGATCGACATTTTACGATATGTCACCAACCACAAAAAACGAATAATAATATTTCCATGGAATGAAGTATGAGGCCCCAAATTGTGTATGTCTGTGATGTCAAAGGCTACTAATTGTAATATAATTAACCTACAAATAATTTGAAGATGAATTTTATAGGTTTTGCATTATCGTCAACGCCTAAACCCTAAAGCTGAATTCCAAATGAAAATCTCTTTGAATTACAGTGTATTTATTGTAAATTCGCCCCTGCTTATACATACACGAAGAAACCTATTAGGTCAGCCATCACATTTTTATCACTTGTCTTGCAGAATCATCAAATTAAATTAAATAACTAATTATGAAATATTGCTCAAAAAATATGATGATCAATTCAAAAATATGAAATATATTTTATAGACTCGAGTAATATAGCATATATTTTGTTCGTTTTGTTTGTTTTTTTTTTCTTTCACTCCAGCTGAATTTGAAAGATGATTGACATCTCTAAACTAATCGGATTGATTGTTACCGTTATCTCATTTAAGACCGACGCGAATTCGAGTACTGTAAAATACCTTTGGGTTACATACCTACACCACGTGCAGCATTAAGGGACATTTATATTTTAAATTAAACCCAATAATGAAGTTTTGATAATTGAAATATAATTGTGACTTCATTGAATGCGACAGTTTCCAAAGATAATTTTATATATAAAAATAATGATAGAGCCTCTCAAAACTGATTAATGTACATTTATTCACAGACGAACTCTCCAATATATCAAATTTCGATAGACTTTTTTTTTAGTTTACTCCATTAAAAAAAAATTTGTTACCATAAAAATATATTGTCCACCCAAAATTGTAGATTGCTCTCTAAAATTGTATTTTGAACCCTAAAATTTTTTTTTCAATTTTTTATGTTATTATTATTTTACAATCTTATATTGGATTCTATATCCGCCCCTACCCTCGATAGTTCGTAGCCATGCATTGCAATTAGTCCAACGCATACATTTTAATAAAAATAAAATTGAATTCCAAGACATTAATTTATACACTTATTTTTGCAAGTTTAATATTTGAATTGTTTATAATATCTCTTCACCAACCTCTAAAATATATATATGATTATATTCTACTGTTGCTTAGAACTTCTCGTTTTGTTAAACAGTTGCGCTAGCGTATTTTCTTGAAAATAATAACCTACAGAATATATCGGCTCTTAATTTCCACAAACAACATTTTAAATAAATTGTATAAATTGTAAATTATAAGTATAAATTGTGTGATTAAATACGGAATCTGGTATTGATATGAAATAAATAAAAACATCTGCAAACTGACAGTCGGTGATCATACACAGGTTTTCGTGAATAATTTGTCTCATAATAACAATAAATAAATAAAAAAAATTCTTCTTTTAATTTACTGAGCTTTATATAAAGCCTGCACAACAACATACATAGCTGAAACGCTAAAAACCTAATGCATGCATGCGCTCTAATACTATCCTATTTTGTGCACACTTTCGCTTCTGTTGTCTTTCCTTTTTTATGTCAGTTTTGTCTCTCCTACCACTGCAAATTACGATTTAGTAGTTGCTAGCCCACGAGACAGTAGCCGACACAGAAAAAATATGAAAGGGTAAAAAATATTAACATAAAAACTTGTGCGCAAAAAGGAGATTACAATATAATTTTTGTAGGGCGAACTGTAATTTTGAGAGTCCACCTACAATTTTTGGTAGTTTAAATGTAATTATTTAAAAAAAACATTTTTTAACGTAATAATTTTTTGTTGGTCTTGCCTCAACGTGGCTCCGCCCCTTCCATGATGAGTGCTCTGTTGGGGTAGAAACTAGAACCCTTAATCAAATGGTTGATTTGCCCTTAAAGAGCACTGCAACATCAACCAAACCGAGAAACATTTAATTTTAGTAATTCTTGGGGATCTAAGTTCAAATTAAATTATATTTTTTTTAAAAAATCAATGTATGAGTATTATATCGAGCACACATTGGATTGATTAGGTTAATCTCAATCGCATAATATAAGATTATGCTCACTTCTATTCAACTTTCTAGCCTCAACAATCACCATACATCTTATTATTGACCAATAGATTAAAAAAATCTAATATAAGTTATAATTCCCTAAAATAACTTTTGTTAGAGAAAATCATGTTAGATCCTATCTTGAATTTTTCTATAAACTTTTACATTCTTATATATATATACAAAAATGTTAATCCACACCCTATATTTTATGAATTTCAGCTTCGCCTCCTACACAAATTCTTTAGTTGCTGTAGTGTCCGAGCTAGTAATTCATACTTGCTACGTATTGTTGTGAATGGACACACGAAACTTAACATGGAACCCATGGGGGTTGTCGGCTTGGAATACCATTAATTCGGCTAGATTTCAAAATGATCTCATAGAATATCGACTTTTTCAATACTAGTCCAAACTTTTAGGATTAATCAAATATAGTTTCACAAAAATTCTTTTCAATCAAAAATAGTCTCACATAGATGTTTTTCACAAATTTAGTCATCTGGATAAATTTTTAACAATAATGGTCTCATAGTTGAATATGAAGCTTTGAGATCACTTCTGGTTAAAAACCAAAGTTTGAGATATTTTTTGATTAAAAACAATTTTAAACAAACTATATTTGATTAATCACAAAAATTTGGGGCTAGTACTACAAAGAATTCTATTATACGGGACCATTTTTTTTAAAATTTATCACTTGCATGCATCCCGTTATGCCTTTTATTAACCCACACAGCCTTAAAATACTATGGTATGATCACACCTTTATCTTACAGCGTTTACTATGCAGTCTTAGGTTGGGGCTCTCAGATTGAGGCTGCTGTTTCGTGTAATGGTTGACTTTCAGAGAGCATCCAAATTGAGATAATGAGAAAGTTGGGATAAAAATAGAAGTATATCGAACACAATGATGGAAGTGGATTAAAGTCAACCAGGGAATGTTAAAGAAAGCAGGCGTGCATTACTCTACCTACTTATTTGTCTCATCTTTATTATGCACCATAATCATAACCTGTGTCCAAATCATGCTTGTGTTATTGATGTGTACTATTCTCGAGGATATCTACACCACATATTTATCGTGTGTATTATGTATTCAGGAGCGAATCTATGGGCGGAGGGTGCGCCCCTGAATACATAATAATTGGTATAAAAATATTTATAAAGGTAAATAATAACGTTAAAAAATTCACAGATAATATTTAGCTTATATGAGAGAATTGATTAATAAAATTAGAGGCGATGATAGTGACATCTCACGGTCTCATGATATGACTATATTTTCAACTAAATGCCACTAATGATGTTTATATTTATAATTTTACTCCCGGGCATTTTTATGTTTGAAAATTATATTTTACACCTGAAATATTATAATTATCATTTACCGCCTTCTTCTTGAAAATCAATATTTTGTCCTTGCACATTTTATAATTTGAGAATTATCAGTTTGGCCTGAAAATATTATAATTATCATGTAATCCTTTTATAATTATCATACTGATTTATTCTATAATATATTTCAATTTTTACATATAATTTCTAAGATAAAATTGTAAAAGAAAAAATGGTGCAAATATTTATATGTATCGTTTCAATCGGAAGAGTCCAATCTAATGATTCAAAGACAGGCAGATCAATAGGTGTCATTTCAGCATTCAATTAGCTTTGTGTGAGAACAGGTAATGAACGACTCTAAAATATTATTTATTTATTTATATATATATATTATATTATTATACAAAAGATCTAAATTGATATTATACATGAAATCTGAGCATGAAGTAGGGGTGTTTATCGAGCCGGGTCAATTCGAACCCAATCCGAAACCGAACCGGATAACCGAATTCAGAATCAGGTTCCAACCCGCTTCGAAACCGGTAGCACCACCGGTTCCGGTTCCAGAATCGGGACGGATATTTCTAAAAAAAAAAATAATAATAATAAAGCAAGGCAACGAACCTGACTGGATCAATCTGGAACCGGTTGGAATCGGATTGGATCCGATTTCTTAACATATAGGATCGGTTCCTTAACGGATCGGTTCCGAATCGGACCGGATCGACCCGATCTGTTAAACACCCCTAGATCACAAAGGATAAGACTGAATTTAGATTGTTTATTTTTCTAACCTCGTCCTTTGTTCGTTTGAATTGGGCTTCAGCCCAATCGAAGTCATGGTCTCCTTCACGCTTTGTTACAAAACGTGCCATATGTGGAAGAATGGATAACTTATCCAACCTCCAGTGAAGGTTTCATAGTTTACTTTCTGACTGGTCCAACTAAAAGTTTATATATTAAAGTTTAGGTATATAACATACATTCCTTCGGGTTGTATTTAGATGTAGGATTTCATTTCAACAGTATATTTCGTAAATTTAGGTTGAAATGACTTTAGTAATTGTGAATTTGAAATACCTTGATATCGTTAAAAATGCCTGGTGGTTTTACAATACATGAATTCCAAATTAGTCAAACAATTTGAATGAATTTGTATTAAGATTTGAAATACAAATCCATGAAATCTTTCCATTCAAATGGAACCTTGGAAATAATATAATTCATGAATATTATCAGAAACAGGTTATTTGGATCGTCGCATCGTTTCCCTAAGTTTCATGCTCGTCACATATATATTTTCTGTAATTTTTGAGGAGCTATAGAGAAGTATTTCATGGAATTTCATAATAATTGGTTGTATATGAAAGATATGAACGAAAACATTAAAATCACAGGTTAGAAGGATTTAGATTTCAAATCCTTGATACAAATCCACTCGAATTGTTTGGCAAATTTCAAATCCATCATCTAGGCATTTCAAATTCTCAACCATTGAACTCATTGCATATTCCAAATTTCAAATTCTTTGATGAAATGAAATCCGTCAAACCAAACACAAGGTTAGAGTTTTTAATTTGTCATTGATAAAAGCATATAAAAATTAAAATCATATTGATGAATTATTTCAATTTGGAATAATCGAAAGTAACAACGAAAAAACAACTTTAACAAATATTTTTGCCAACGATTGAAATATGTGTAGCATTTTCTTTATTCACTCTTCGCTCAAACTCTCAAACAACAGAGCTGCCCCTTGGTCGTATGCATGATTTGTCGATACGATCGCATGGTGTCGTAGAGTTTCATTGTCATTTCGCGGAACGGTCATGATTATTGACACATAAATTTTTTAGTTTTAAAAAATAATTAGATAATTTGGATAAATTATTAATGAAAAAAAATATGTGAAACTTTTTTTAATTTGTTCCACAACGGCAATTTTGGGCAGCGAAATCGTCGTACCAGGATGCGAAATCGATGTTCCGTTCCACGATTGTCGTAAAACGCTGTTATAGTTACATATCCGTTTTAGCATGTAGCTTTACCACGACAACCATCGTTCCCGTTTCGGAACGGTCCGACCATCTGCGACTGTTTTTTGCGAACCATGGTCGTTGTGATGTCCGGGAATTATGGTGGTAATCCCGGTGTTGTATTAATCCTTGATGGATTTTTAATTGTGGCAATTAGGAATTAATTGCGGTTTGGCATCTCCCGAGGTTGGTAAATCGGGCATTTGGGATCGTTGGATCCCGAGGTTCCCGAGGTTGGTAAATCGGGCATTTGGGATCGTTGGATCCCGAGGTTGAGATCGTATTCTCATTCCGGTGAAAACCTGCGAGTTGGGTTTTAGTGTGACTCGGAATCTCGGGTGCTTGGTGTGGGCACCGGTAGGGGGTTTTTGAGTTAGAGAGAGAGTTTTTGAAAACAGATGATTTTAATGAATCATGATGTATTTGTGGGGCTATTAGTATTTCGGGGTATTTTGCTATAAATACCAATTAAACCCGGGATTTTAATTATCGGAACCATTTTCTTCCCCCTCCTTCTCTCTCCCCGTAGCCGCGATTCCCGATCCCCTTTTGACCCCCGCGCGTAAAAGGCTTGCGCCCGCCGCCGTCCGGCCGCCGTTCGGCGCGTCCGACCCGCCGCCGCGTTCGTCTCTTCCAGGCGGTCCTATCCATACCAACAATTTGAAGTTTGGTCACGATTTGAGCTCGAATTTCTGCTGGAAACGCTAGGGTTCGAAACTGGAATTTCTTCGATTTGGGGCTCGATTTTTGGTACGATTTTGGGGCTTTCTTTCAGGTGTTTTTGGGGCGTTTTGGTGCTTGGTTTGGGTCGATTATTTCACACTTTCTTGGTTCGAAAAATTTGTTGCTTAATGGTTCGATTTTGTATGCTGTGTGCGTGGAGTTATGTTTGATTTTAGGGGGTTTATGTTCGAAAATTTGGGGCTTTGGCTTGAGGATGTTGATTCTTGTTGGTAATTGATTAATTTATGTTTTAGATGCATTATGATGCTTATTGTGTTCGAAATTGAAGAATTGGATTCGAATTTAGGGCTTTAAATTCGAATTTTGGGGGTTTCGCTTGTGGGGCGATTATTGTTGTTGTTAATTGATTAATTCATGTGTTAGATGAATTATGGTGATTTTTGGATTTGATTTGTGTTGTTGGGGTTCGAATTTTAGGAGTGGTTCTTGAGCAATTTTTGATATTGTCTCATTCGTTTCCCCTCCCTGTATATGCCCTGCCCCGGGTCTTGTAAATGGTAAATTGTCGTGGGTTGACAATATGTTGAGAGTTATGGGTGTGCTTGAGCATGGGTTGCATGTTCGTAATTAATTGTGAATTATTTATCGTGTTAGCACATCGTTCTTCGGGGCATGGAACTCGAGCAAGGTTTGGCTCGGACTTCGGAAATTAAGGTACGTATAACGTACGAGCATAACCTTTTATAATGTTGCAATAGTGATATGCATGGTTTATGGTATTGGAAATAGATGAGTATCGAAATGCATGGTTTATGGTATTGGAAATAGATGAGTATCGAAATGCATGGTTTATGGTACTTGCAATATTGGATAGTGAAATGCATGGTATATGCTAACTGTGATAAATAGACATACATTGGAAATCATAAGGTGCCGCTTTCGAGCGAGCCACGATTGAGTATTGTCGCCGTTGAGCGACCATCGGTTATGACGCCGCTATTGTTGAGCGTGCGCTGGGTTTAGTGCCGCTATTGTGGAGTGAGCAATGTTATGGGAACATGGAATCCTTGGTTAATTATATGTGAAATCCATGGCCTATATATAATGATTTTACACATTGATTATGGAACTGGCATGATAGAACTGTATTAGTTAATCTATATGGCGATTAACTGGCTTTGAGAATTTGATGAGTTTGGTTATTTTGAGAACAGGGACAATACAGGGGATCCCGGATGAGGGTGTTACCATCCAGGGAGTATCATTTAAATTATGGCATTTACATTCTGTAAATTATGAATTGCAATATTATTATTTTGTGATTGGTGGTATTGGTATGCTCACCCCGTGTGGGGGCTGTCTCTGTTGGGGCAGGTAATACAGGTGTAGCGGTAGCTTTGGAGTTGAGCTCGGGCTATTGATTGAGGTACTTCCAGGATCGAGGTACCAGAGCTGGTCAAAGAAGTGCGCAGATCCAGTGTTGAGATCGAGTTGTGCTTGGAAGGTGCTTCCAGGATTGAGGCACCGGTAACGACATCTGGAAGTATGGTATTTTATACTTTATGTACACATACGATTATTTGGTGCTCGTCTGTGAGCGACGTATATGTGTGCATGGGTTGTATAAAAGGCAAATGTCTTTTCTTTTCATCTATATTGTGATATGCAATTAATTGGGAATTGCTAGATGAATTGAGAAGTAATTAGTGTATCTCGGGAGTACATGGCATACTGAATGGTTTAGTTGGAACAAATGGAAATGGTATATATTGGATTAAACGGAAGAATTTTATTATCGGTATATTATGCTAACCTAGCGTATGGTTATTTTCCAACATATACGGTTACATGTACACGGTTGTGGGATTTATGCGCTAATTACGGGTTAAGGGCACGGGGGTCCTTACATTAGTGGTATCAGAGCAGTGGTTAGCTCTTTGGGGCTGTTGAGGGCCTAGGAACATGTTATTGGGAATGAGAAGCACATACTTATGCATGATTGCTTATGTGCGTTTATGATATGTGTTCATCATTGGCATATGTGTTGCTAACCATGGTGGTTGCAGGGTCTTATGAGACATGGACTATGCATTACGGTTGCATAGGTATACATCAGAGTGATGATTTTAATGCTTTGCCGCTACATGTTGGAGCGAGGTGCATTAAAATACACTCATGGCGATGTTTATGGGAATACGGATTATGCATTACGGTTGCATGCACGTCGAAGCGATGATGCCGCTGTCGTGTCGAAGCGATGGTAAATGCCGCTGTCACGTCGAAGCGATGATGCCGCTGTCGTGCCGAAACAATTATTGAAATACGGGTTATGCATTACGGTTGCATGCATGGCGTAGCGATATGAATACTTGCCGCTGTCGTATTATAGCGATGAAGAATATTTGCCGCAAATATGTCGAAGCGAAGGAAAATGCCGCTGTCATATTATTATTGCGAGGGATATTATGCCGCTAATACGTCGAAGCGAAGGGTATTTCCGCTGTCATGCCGGAATGATGGTAAATGCCGCTGTCGTGTCGAAGCGATGGTAAATGCCGCTGTCACGTCGAAGCGATGGTACCACCGTCATGTCGAAACGATGATGCCGCTGTCGTGTCGAAGCGATGATACATGCCGCTGTCACGTCGAAGCGATGATGCCGTTGTCATGACGTAGCGATGTGATCGGGAACAAAGTACTACATGAGTGTGAGTACCTCTTGAGTCCGCGATTATCCGGGTATTTTATTGGCGATGGTTCCGCCGGGTATTTTATTGGCGATGGTTCCGCCGGGTATTTTATTGGCGATGGTTCCGCCGATGGTTCCGCCGGGTATTTTATTGGCGATGGTTCCGCCGGGTATTTTATTGGCGATGGTTACGCCGGGTATTTTATTGGCGATGGTTCCGCCGGGTATTTTATTGGCGATGGTTACGCCGGGTATTTTATTGGCGATGGTTACGCCGGGTATTTTGTTGGCGATGGTTACGCCGGGTATTTTGTTGGCGATGGTTACGCCGGGTATTTTATTGGCGACGGTTACGCCGGGTATTCTATTGGCGATGGTTTATACCGCCGGATATCTATAGCGACATTTTATGCCGCTGACTCCATGGCGAGGGATCATGCCGCTGATTCGATAGCAATGGGTTATACCGCTATGTGTGTAGCACTGGATTATGCCGCCTACGAGCGATGGGTGCTGCTTATGTACCGCTGGTGGACGATGGATACAGGTATTCCGCTATCTCGATAGCGATGAGGTATGGCATATTACTTTTGTTATCAGTATGGTGATTATGGTGTATTATTATTTACCGTCATGTGTTTGACGATGAGATTATGGATGTCGTGTATCGACAGGTACCGTCATATGTTCGACGATGTTATTTGGGATAACTATGTGGACGCTTGGCGTCATTTTGGTGATTTATACATCCATGTTTATGTATATGGTTGTATGGTTTGAGTGCCGATGGTGGGCACATGGTAGGGTCTGGGTATTTAGTTGACGAGACCTTTTGCCGAGCAGGTTTGCTCGATGGATCATTGATGCATTGTACCGGTGAGAGTACGCATCGTATTATGGAGGTATATTATTGACGAGCAATGATACCCTTGGGTATGCTCGCTGGGATGGCTAAGGCCAAGTGAATGGTGGTAAGAGTAGTCATTGAGGAAACTACTCGCTTGTTATTGTGATGAGGAGTAAACATGGTTACACCCACCCTAAGGGCGTGGAAGAAGTCCTAATGGATTAGGATTGCATGATAATTGAGCGTGGACGCCGGGTTGTCCAGTGTGCTTTGATGTTTTAGAGATATGTTGGGCAATGACCCACAACTCTAATGGTTTGGGCGGTATGGTATACCGGGATGGAATGTGTGTCGCGTTAATAGGTTGGTATAAAGCCTATGGGACCAGCGAATCACTAGCCAGGTATTGTTGCAGTGCTTTAGTGTGCTTGTGGTAGCTATTATAATGCTCGTTGGATTCGAGTTTGGTGAATCGTATGGTGATACGATGAGGGTTATGGTAGACTCTTGTAGTCTCTATGTGGCATGGTGTTTGAGGTAGGGAATACCTCACGGGGACGTTATATGTCATTGTTTTGAGGGACTTGTGCTGGGACAGCTCAAGTTTGTTGGTATTACCAACGTGAGTGTCAACAAGTCGTGGTTAGCTCTAGTTGAGCATCCTTGCATATGGCATGCAATGGGAGTCACAATGGTTTGTGAGATATAGTTAGTGGAGTGACACTACTATTTTGACCTTATCTCTTGGAGAGATTTGGATTGTACTGTCTTGGAGACAGCTTGCATCGGTCGTGGACTGATTGTAAATCAGTCATGGTCCATATTACTGGTGTTGGACCGGGTAATGGATTTCTTACCTCGGTGAGACGTTTGAGGAGACGTCTTCGGGAGATGCTCGATTGTGGAGTACTATGGTATTAGTACAGAGCATCGTTGGGATGAGTATACATGGCGTATACGGATTTTGGATCGGGTAATGGTAGTATTGATGCACTACTCTAACCAATTGTGTATTTCTGGGTTCCGGGATATGTTTTGGTATAAATATACCCAGGTTCTCCGAACGGTGGTTCGAGGATTGGAGGATCATGGATTCACGACTTCTTCCTTGAGAGGAAGACGGTATTATGATTCCTACCGGTTGAATCTTTTGTGGAGATTCGTTATTTTGATTCGTGTGATGGTGATGTTGAAATCACACCCTTTGGTTATGGTTTGTCAACCATCATTCTCCGTGGGGTGAGAATAATCGAAGATTGACAGTTGGCTTTGGGATGTGGATGTGATTGGAGACACCCGAGTCTATTGCATTG
The DNA here is from genome assembly GCA_907163345.1 of Haberlea rhodopensis. Lineage (NCBI taxonomy): Eukaryota > Viridiplantae > Streptophyta > Magnoliopsida > Lamiales > Gesneriaceae > Haberlea > Haberlea rhodopensis. The sequence continues at coordinate 164,891 of CAJQUN010000082.1, forward strand.
CGTATGCATGTTGTGTGGTGTATGGGCATGTATGCCGTGTGTGTATACGAATGCCAACCTTATTTCGTTCATTGTGGAACGCCGAGTGTGTATAATTGGTTTAGTGGATCTCCGGTGTGAGATTGTGGAACCTCGAGATCGGTAATCTCGATGGCACGATGCATTCTAATGAATGATCGTGAGGGTTGTTTGATTCCCCGAGGAGGGATCGATGTGATTTGGAATCATGGTGGTTCTTGTTGGATAATTCGATAGCCTTCCTATTTTAGGATTGTTAGATCCAAGGATAGATGAGGGATGGCCGAGATTCGGATTTGTTTAGTGTCATGGTTGACACTTGTGTAGGAATGCAATTGGTTGCCTTCCATGTCCCCTATGGAACTTGAGACTTGGTGGAGTCTTGATGGTGTGTCGGGACCAAGATATGATTTCTTGGAACACACCGGTGTAAACACCCTCGGTGATGTATTTTTGTGTGGATCAGTGACCGTGGGTAACCCGGTCCGGGTTGCAAGTGGTGCAACTACTCCTTTGGAGGAGATGGACTGGGAAGCGGAATCTGGTTTTTCTGTGAGTATACTGTTGTATACTCGTGGTCCCCATCTTGACGATGCGTGTCAAGCATCGTGGGCAGGTGGTGTATACCACGGGATGTTATCTATGTCAGAACCAATGGTGATTTGGTTGGGTTACAGTCTTGGTGGACTGACTTCTGGGACGATTCACGTCGAGGTATGTTATTATCTTTCGGGCTTGTATTGGTTTTGGCGTTGCGCTATTTTAGGGCTGGGTGCGAGACTGGTATTCTCGCAGTTGTTAATTTGATTCTAAGGTGGTTCAAAATCAGGGTCTTGGCTTTGTTTTGTTGGTGTAGTCCTGGTGTTACGTGGAGTACACCGGTGCAATTTCGGGGACGAAATTTTATTAGTAGGGGATAATTGTGATGTCCGGGAATTATGGTGGTAATCCCGGTGTTGTATTAATCCTTGATGGATTTTTAATTGTGGCAATTAGGAATTAATTGCGGTTTGGCATCTCCCGAGGTTGGTAAATCGGGCATTTGGGATCGTTGGATCCCGAGGTTCCCGAGGTTGGTAAATCGGGCATTTGGGATCGTTGGATCCCGAGGTTGAGATCGTATTCTCATTCCGGTGAAAACCTGCGAGTTGGGTTTTTAGTGTGACTCGGAATCTCGGGTGCTTGGTGTGGGCACCGGTAGGGGGTTTTTGAGTTAGAGAGAGAGTTTTTGAAAACAGATGATTTTTAATGAATCATGATGTATTTGTGGGGCTATTAGTATTTCGGGGTATTTTGCTATAAATACCAATTAAACCCGGGATTTTAATTATCGGAACCATTTTCTTCCCCCTCCTTCTCTCTCCCCGTAGCCGCGATTCCCGATCCCCTTTTGACCCCCGCGCGTAAAAGGCTTGCGCCCGCCGCCGTCCGGCCGCCGTTCGGCGCGTCCGACCCGCCGCCGCGTTCGTCTCTTCCAGGCGGTCCTATCCATACCAACAATTTGAAGTTTGGTCGCGATTTGAGCTCGAATTTCTGCTGGAAACGCTAGGGTTCGAAACTGGAATTTCTTCGATTTGGGGCTCGATTTTTGGTACGATTTTGGGGCTTTCTTTCAGGTGTTTTTGGGGCGTTTTGGTGCTTGGTTTGGGTCGATTATTTCACACTTTCTTGGTTCGAAAAATTTGTTGCTTAATGGTTCGATTTTGTATGCTGTGTGCGTGGAGTTATGTTTGATTTTAGGGGGTTTATGTTCGAAAATTTGGGGCTTTGGCTTGAGGATGTTGATTCTTGTTGGTAATTGATTAATTTATGTTTTAGATGCATTATGATGCTTATTGTGTTCGAAATTGAAGAATTGGATTCGAATTTAGGGCTTTAAATTCGAATTTTGGGGGTTTCGCTTGTGGGGCGATTATTGTTGTTGTTAATTGATTAATTCATGTGTTAGATGAATTATGGTGATTTTTGGATTTGATTTGTGTTGTTGGGGTTCGAATTTTAGGAGTGGTTCTTGAGCAATTTTTGATATTGTCTCATTCGTTTCCCCTCCCTGTATATGCCCTGCCCCGGGTCTTGTAAATGGTAAATTGTCGTGGGTTGACAATATGTTGAGAGTTATGGGTGTGCTTGAGCATGGGTTGCATGTTCGTAATTAATTGTGAATTATTTATCGTGTTAGCACATCGTTCTTCGGGGCATGGAACTCGAGCAAGGTTTGGCTCGGACTTCGGAAATTAAGGTACGTATAACGTACGAGCATAACCTTTTATAATGTTGCAATAGTGATATGCATGGTTTATGGTATTGGAAATAGATGAGTATCGAAATGCATGGTTTATGGTATTGGAAATAGATGAGTATCGAAATGCATGGTTTATGGTACTTGCAATATTGGATAGTGAAATGCATGGTATATGCTAACTGTGATAAATAGACATACGTTGGAAATCATAAGGTGCCGCTTTCGAGCGAGCCACGATTGAGTATTGTCGCCGTTGAGCGACCATCGGTTATGACGCCGCTATTGTTGAGCGTGCGCTGGGTTTAGTGCCGCTATTGTGGAGTGAGCAATGTTATGGGAACATGGAATCCTTGGTTAATTATATGTGAAATCCATGGCCTATATATAATGATTTTACACATTGATTATGGAACTGGCATGATAGAACTGTATTAGTTAATCTATATGGCGATTAACTGGCTTTGAGAATTTGATGAGTTTGGTTATTTTGAGAACAGGGACAATACAGGGGATCCCGGATGAGGGTGTTACCATCCAGGGAGTATCATTTAAATTATGGCATTTACATTCTGTAAATTATGAATTGCAATATTATTATTTTGTGATTGGTGGTATTGGTATGCTCACCCCGTGTGGGGGCTGTCTCTGTTGGGGCAGGTAATACAGGTGTAGCGGTAGCTTTGGAGTTGAGCTCGGGCTATTGATTGAGGTACTTCCAGGATCGAGGTACCAGAGCTGGTCAAAGAAGTGCGCAGATCCAGTGTTGAGATCGAGTTGTGCTTGGAAGGTGCTTCCAGGATTGAGGCACCGGTAACGACATCTGGAAGTATGGTATTTTATACTTTATGTACACATACGATTATTTGGTGCTCGTCTGTGAGCGACGTATATGTGTGCATGGGTTGTATAAAAGGCAAATGTCTTTTCTTTTCATCTATATTGTGATATGCAATTAATTGGGAATTGCTAGATGAATTGAGAAGTAATTAGTGTATCTCGGGAGTACATGGCATACTGAATGGTTTAGTTGGAACAAATGGAAATGGTATATATTGGATTAAACGGAAGAATTTTATTATCGGTATATTATGCTAACCTAGCGTATGGTTATTTTCCAACATATACGGTTACATGTACACGGTTGTGGGATTTATGCGCTAATTACGGGTTAAGGGCACGGGGGTCCTTACAGTCGTATGCAGAAACCGGTTTATTTTTAAATTAATTTAGAATTTTGTTTTTACAAAAAATACAACAGTTTGAAAAAGTGTTGCAAAAATACCCCAAACTGGGCAAATATGTATTCAATAAGGATGTTGTGTCTAGGAAATCGTTATTTAAGTGGGACCAGTGTGACCCAACCAAATTCCTTGGAATATTGAAGTTTTGTCTATGAAAGATCGAGATTCTTTCTTTCTTGGGAGCTTACTTAGTATGTACTATTTAGGTCTACAATAAAATTTATCAAAGTATCACAAGACAATGTCGTGAAGCAGAGTTTCAAATGCAGTCAGATTTGATATGGAGAAATTTGATAGGAAAATCAATTTTGGCTTGTGGCAAGTACAAGATAGGGATGTGTTGATTCAATCTGGTTTACACAAGGCGTTGAAGGATATAGTATTCACTGAAAGTAGCAGTGATACTAGTTCGATTGGTGGAACGACTAGTGCAACATGCAAAGCTGGAATGAGCAATGAAGATTGGAAGGATCTGGATTTGAAAGCAGCAAGTGCAATCTGTCTGCCCCTGGCCAAAATGTTCTTGCAAATGTGCATGGAATATATACTGCAAAGGAACTCTGGGAAAAGCTCGCAGAGTTGTATCAGACAAGTGGCGTCTCAAATTGGGTGTATCTGAAAGAGCAATTTCATAAACTGTGAATGAATGATGGTGTTACTTTCAGATCATTTAAGTGTTCTCAATGGCATTATTTCGGAGCTTGAATCTACGGGAGTTAAAATTGATGATGAGGATCAGACCTTGAGACTCATCTGGCTTCTTCCACGTTCATATGAGCATATGAAGCCGATCTTGATTCATGGCAATGAGAAAATCATTTTATCAGAGGTTACTAGTATGCTTCTTTCTGAAGAGAGGAGAATTGGCAGGAGTAACAGTCCACATGAAAGTTTTGCAAAAGGTAGCTCGTGATTGGAGAAAGAAGAACTCTGTACAGAAAAGCTGTTAGGATGTAGACAACCTGGCCACATCAAGAAAAATTGTCCAAGAGCTAGAGCGAGTTTCGTAAATTGCTCTGTATCAGCAAGTGGAGATGCTGATAATGAAGCTAACATTGTCTTCTCTTTTGATGTTCTCTGAAAAAGAACATGTACATCCTTATGGCATGCCGCTGTCCCCAAGTTGCCATGATAGAAGATGTGTAATGTTAGCAGGTCTACAGTTTGCACACGGGCACTGGTTTGGCATTGATGCATGATGTGTGGTTGAAATTATGTCAATGACTGATTAACTTTCATGAGAGTCAAAACGTGGGAGTTGCACCATAATTTTTCAGCAATATTATTTTTCGACATGGGCCAAATTGAAATGCTTGGAATGGTTTGTTCTGAGTGGGTATGCTTTTTATTAGGGGTGTTCATTCGGTTCAAACCGAACCGAACCGAAATTTCGGTTCGGAAATTTTAAAATCGTCGGTTCAGTTTTAACCGAACTTCTTCGGTTCGGTATCGGTTCGAACAATAGTTTTTTTATGGGCCAAATTGAAATGCTTGGAATGGTTTGTTCTGAGTGGGTATGCTTTTTATTAGGGGTGTTCATTCGGTTCAAACCGAACCGAACCGAAATTTCGGTTCGGAAATTTTAAAATCGTCGGTTCAGTTTTAACCGAACTTCTTCGGTTCGGTATCGGTTCGAACAATAGTTTTTTTTAAAAAAAAATTCATTTTTTTCGATTTTTTCAAATTTTTTTTTTTGAAATTGTATGATTAATTGATAAAAATTAACTTAAATACAAACAATAATACATCATTCATTAGATTCAAATGAATTCTGAACCTTTGACCTTTTAATTTTAAACTTCTAATAATATTTTGAAGCTATTTATTTAAGACAAAAAAACGAGTTTAAATGAGACAACAAAATAAATTATATTATACTTGAAACACGTTGTTAATTTAAGAGTTCTTATTAATACAATCATGAGCGAAACCATTAAAAATATATATATAAACCATAAAAAAAATTTCAAATTTTGTTTTTTTTCCTTTCTAAATTTCGTTTTTCGGTTCGATTCGATTAACCGGACCCTGTAACCGAAAACCGAACAGAAAACCAAAATCGAATTTCTTCGATTCGGCCAGGTTCGTTCGGTTAACCGAACCGGTGAACACCCCTACTTTTTATGGTGGAGCATGATAATTCTCTATGTTGAGAATTATGAATTTCTTGTAGTGTCAACGGAAGTTATGAAGATCTTCATCGAGGCGGAGTGTTGCGGGACTACAAAGCCCAAGGTGGAGATTGATGGGTTTGGCTTTGGTTTCTATCCCATGTCGTGATAAAAAAAAAAAAGAAACTTTGGCCAACCCTTTTACTATAAAAGAAGGCCTGATGCCTTTGATTTAATTGCACTAGTCAATAGCTTGTCTAGCAACTTTTGACTTTAGATAAATTCATCTCTTGTTTGTAGAGTCTTGTAAAATTCTTAGTATGCTCTGTGGTTGTAGTTTTGACTGAACTTCGAAATCAGAAAAGATTTTATTAGGTGTCTTTCTCGTAAGGGGAGATGTGTGAGTTATAAAGTGTAGCTAAAAGCTTTGTGGATATGTTTGGGGTGAGAAAAAAATTTGTGTGATTGTAATAATTTTTCATATAACATATTTTCTTCTCTAGTTCTGATGTCTTTTCTCCTGATTTGAGAGTTTTACATGTTAAATCATCGTGTCGTCATTATTTCTTATTATTATTTGTTTTTCCAATAAAAGGTGCATATAAGGGGGGTGAATTTGAAAGGTCAAATTCTCAACTGATATTGTCTACATTAGACCCAAAGCAATCCGACGGTTCCCAACATCGGATTAGCGAGAATTTGGTACACCAAGTATCTTATTTCACTGCATTACCATCTTTATCGTATATAAAAATTTGTTATCTTTTCTTCAATATCACGATATGACAAACAACCTACTACTGTATAAAAATAAATATACTTATCAATTACATAATTATACATATTAACCCATTTAGAAAACTATATAAAAGCTTTATTATTTCATTTCTAGAATACATAAAAAAAAAAAAAAAAAACAGCCCATGGGATTCTCATTTGAACAATTTCGTGGTAATTATTTAAAAATGTCGAGCATCTCCCGTATCAGCTTCTCGTCTACGCTCTCTAACAGTAGAGCTGCCCCTTGATTATATGCCCATTTAAAATATATCTGCACAAAATACAAGTAAGGCCATTGATTATGAATTTAATTTTTTAAAATTATTTTACTATATTGTCCTAATTTAGTTCATAGTTCGGACAATATATTGAGCCACTATTGTAAGATCACAGTCCACATATTTTTCATCAAAATTATTAGTGAAGCGACACGTACAAATACGTGTTATGCTAAATACGTGGTGACGTATGTCGCACTGTGCATCCAACGATTTTGTCGTACCTACCCCATGGGTCACCACCTCATGGGGTAGATCCCACCATACATTGTGAATATTCTCAATGTGTGGTGGGATCTACCTCATAGGGTGGTGCACCATGGGGTAGCCAAGATGACCCTGCATCCAACATCTTACTTTGTTTACATGTGTTTGGAATCCAAATCTAATATTAATAAAAAGGAACAATTACGATCGACTCCTATATAGAATAGTTGTATTATGAATTTACCCTTATAATTTTTTAACGGATGAAGAAAATATTACAATTGTCTCCTTTATAATTTGACATAAAAATACATATCAATGGAGATAGATGTTATTTTTAAAATTAGGAGGTATACACAATTGTTATGAAAATTAAATGGGTACGTTGAAAAAAACATTTGCCCATGTGGTATTTTCCATAGGTTGGTGCAAAAAACTAATGAAATTAGTTTCTACTCTCGATATATTGTAAGAACTGAAAAAGGATTTTCTCATCTATAAACTAGTCAGAAATAAAATTAGACTCCAATTCTAGATTATTCTATGTACACATGTATTTGCCATGAAAAGTCAAATTAATACTATTTCATATTATGGAATAATTATATATTGCCGCTCTTACCGAATATTTGAATAATTACAATAATATAACTGCTAGTTTGTAAAATCTATAGGAAAAATTATAACTATCTTCATATGATTTGATATAAAAATACACTGTAAGGGAGGTAGATGTAATTACAAAGACTAGAGAGGAAATTTGTTGATTATAACAACTAGAAGAGTTATATAAGTTGTTATATTTAGCATAATTTGATCATAGGTTAAAGTGGGAGGTCATATTCTTTATATATTAAAATTTTTAATTAACATAAATTATAAATCAAATAATAAAATTTTAAAAATTAATTTATAAAAAACTTTCAAATAATTAACTAATTGTAAACATTTTATATCTAAAGAAGGAGAGCAAGTCTTAAAAACAGTAATAATAATCAGTACCTGAGCAAGTTTATGCACACTTCCTTCTTCAATCTTGAAACCTTCCGACTCCATAAACTGATTGTAGTCAAAATCTTGGTCTTCCCCATCAACAGCAGAGGAAACAACAATGGTGATATTGTTTGCTGAGCAGAATTCTCTAAGCTCCTTCTCTCTCCACATCTGTTGCATCCCAACCTAACAGATCAACAAAATTATAATTAATTCATCAATATTGTAAAATAACCCTTTTTTCTAATTTCATGGAATTTACCCATCTGTTAATCCATTTTCACAGACCTGATTCACACTGGGAATGGTCTCTGCAAACTTGAGTAAACTTTCCAGCATTTTGGACGAGAAGTTGCATACTCCGATAAGTTTTGCTAATCCAAGTGATTGGCATTCTTCCATAGCTTTCCATGCTAACATGAAATCATTAACTGAAAATTCTTTATCTCCATGTTTAATATCACCATTTCCTGGCCATTCAATTATAAAGATGTCCACGAATTCCAGGTTCATTGTTCTGTAAAAAAAAGAAAAAAAGAAAGGAAGATCACATGTAAATTCCTGGATAGATATTAAAAGCCCTGATTTCTTGTACACTTACTCAAGTGATTTCTTCAGATTTGGGATGATGGAATCGGAAGCAGCGTCATTCAACCGAAACTTGGAAGTGATGAAAAACTCTTCTCTGGATCCTACGGACCCATCTTGCAGGGCCTCACCTATGGCTTCTCCAACTTGCTGCTCCAAATAGGAAGAGATTTCAGTTTGAAAATGCGTGTAGCCAAGACCAATGGCGTAAATAATCGCAGATTTTACAGAAGGTTGATCGAGTATTTTCGAATAAAACGATGTTCCAATCCCAAGTGCTGGCAATTCTTTGCCTCCAGGAAGTCCTATGGTTGGGATTTGTGGAATAGAAAAAGGGCCTTGCGAAGCATCAGTCATCTTCTCTTGTTCTTGTTAAAGATATATGAATTAATGTATGTCTGATTATTTTGTGATAGGATTTTGGAATGAATTTATAGATGGTTTTTTGTTGGAGAGCCATTGTTCTAAGTTTGAAGTGATTACCAAATTGGCAAGTAGTGATTTGACTAAAGTAACATAGGATTAGGTGAACAAGTTTTATTTAAGATGGAGCCTTGGTTTCGGGGTGGTAAATTCTACAGTACACCGGACTTTTTCAAATGTTTTTTCACATAGTTTATGTATATATATATATATGTATATGTTGGTATATGAGATATTGTTTGAAAACACACCGTAGAATTTCCCGTTTTGGGGACAACTTACGGAAACATCAAAAAATAATTACCACATAAAAAAATATGATTTTGTCAATAATAAAGTTTCCGTGTTTTAGTTTCATTGTCTTTTACAAGTTGGCAATTTAACACACGTGATATATTCTCATGTGATTTGTAAATATGCAGTTTACACCACTATCATTTGAAAATAGACAGTTTACCTCCTTTGAATTTTAAATAGGAATTTTACCGTAATAGTTTGTAAAACATAACGCACTACCCCTTATATAGAGGTTGTGTTTTGCACTATTCATAAACCATATTAGGTAAACTGCATATTTTCAATACACAGGTGGTAAGCTGCATATTCTTAAAATCACAGGGGACAAATTACGTATTTTCAAACCATAGAGATATAAGGTGTTTAAAAAATCACAGAAGTTCATTGTCAAAAACCCTTTATTTTTTACATACGAAACCTTTGGTTTTGCCACTATTCGAGTTATCACCCTTGTGACCTGTCAAATAATTTTTTTATTTTACTACGAATCTCATTCCTATACCATATTGTGATCACATATTAGACTAAATATCTTGGTTTTTTTTCTTCCTAGCCATAGATACCTCAAACTTTTACCACATCAAATATAATCTTTCTTAAAATAATTTCAATGTTCTCTAATTCAAATGTATTATTAGTGGATAGGAGTTTTTTTTTTAATATTTGGAACGTTGAATTAAGACCAGAATACAAAAGGGAACGCATGCCCACTTGTATTTTAATTCTATTTATGCATGAAAAGACTAGGAATTCATGTCTTTCTCCGAAAATACTATAGAGAGAGTCCACACAAATTCTTTTCAATGAATAATGATTTCTTGTACTATATTTGAATATTATTACACAAAAAATATTTAAATAATTTATTCGTTGTCAATCTACAATCATTTCGAATTTTAAATCACACGTTCACATATAGTTTTGATTTTTAAGGGGAGAAAAAGACTTCGTAAGGTTTTTTTTCTTCCCTTGTTCAAGATTCTCTATATGAGTGTTGACAACACGTCCCTTATATTTTTTATTTTTGATAGAAGGAAGTGCTATAGATTTTTTTCGTATATTGTGAGATTCGAACATGAGTCATTGTGAAGGGGGTGACCTTTTATCAAACGGGCTAGGTACGAAGATATTATATACCGGATTTTCACAGAGGAAAAATTACATTTTTGAACTTTTAATTTTGTATATTTGTGAAATTGAACCTTTAAGTTGTCAAATTTAAGTATTAATCAATTATCTTTAATTTTTTTATTTTTTTCGACAAAAAAAGTCGAGTAATTACCGAGAAGTATGCATGAAGTAATTATTCATATAAAATATTCTATTGCCAATGAATTTTGTAAAATCAAGCGTTTGGCACTTTACCAAAAGCTATAGCTGATGGTAACGGTGCACAAATCAAATCTTTTTAAACACAATAACACAAGCACAACGTTTCGATCAATCACACAGCAAGGGTAATTATTATACCCTAACATACTTGCCACTTGTGCGTAAATTCGGACTCTATGCCTCTATTAGTAGCGGTGCACACGGTTTGATTCGGCCGTTTTCTTTGTATCAAAACAGCCGGTTTATGCTTTTTTGCAAAGCAAAATTGACTTAGTGAAGTATGTTTACGTGGACCGAATCAAATCGAAATCGAATATTTCAGTTTAGTGGTTTAAATCAATATTTTCCCATTTTTAACAATAATTTTACATTAATAAATTCATTTTAAACAAAAAGTTCATCCTTTATTAAAAAAAATTGATAAAATATTCTTTAATATAGATATACGACAATCAATATATTGTATAAAAATAACTAAAATATATCAATTACAAAATTCATATTAACTTACTCAGAAGTTTTATACTTTATGAACATAATAAATTATATAAATGCATAAATTAAGGAAATTTAGATTTGTATTTGTTTGATTCTCATTAAATAAAAATATTGATATCTTTAAATAGCAAACCAAAGGTGACTTATTCACCGCAAAATAAGTAAATGAAGTGGAACTACCAAATTAGATTAGATGACTTTTGCCTAAGTTGACTCTGAAACCGCAAACTAGATCGAGAATTAATTAATGTGTATTTTACAGCCAACTACATGTCATTAAATAATGTACTTTACAATAATAATACTAAATTTTTATAATCTCATAAAAAATATTTTTTAACAAAAATATTACAATATCATTTTCCTTTAAAAAACAAAATGGAGCAATCATATATCGTGCACATTATGAGCTTTGTTCTTGAACGGATATGATCACGGCACATTTCATTCCCGCTCTTTTCTAAATGAAATTTGTTTTTGGAACATTTTAAAAAAATTAATTTACGTGAGACTATATTTGTTAAAACGATATTTGTGTGCTCAATTTTGTTAAAAAAAATTTTATTTGTATTTGTTTAGTTCTAAAGACCATTATATTGGGTTATTTAAAAAACTAACCCAAAAAAAATTGTTTTTTAACAAAATAACTCAATTTCAAAAAATTTAACTGGGTTGGCGTCTTTGATGTGTCACGCCAACTGGGTTGGCGTGACAATAAAAAAATGATGGTCACTCCAACTGGGTTGTCGTGACAATAAAAAAATGATGGTCACGCCAACCCAGTTGGCGTGACCGTAAAAAAATAATCGTCACGCCAACTGGGTTGGCGTGACCTTTGTTTTTATCCGGTCACGCCAACCCAGTTGGCGTCTCTATTTGTGCCCTATAAATACAATCCTCCGCCTCCTCATTTCTCCTACACAATTCACTCGAGTCTCTTTTAATATTTTTGTTATATGATAAAATTCTGAGTATGCTCTGTAGTTGCAGCTTTAGCTGATCTTCTACATCAGAAAAGATTTTATTAGCTACTAGTAATATTTAATTATCTATAGTTGTCAAAATATGTCTATTCAAGTTTTATTTTATTGGGGATAATATTATACAAGATTCTGAGTTCGTCCGATATGATCGTGGTCCATCAAGAGGTACAACCATACAGCGTACAATTAATTTTCTACAATTATTAAATAAAGTATATGATATCACTGGGTTCGATCGCAACCAGTTTCTTTTGAAATTATATGCTAGGCATATGTTCAAAGATTTTTCGGGGTTACGTCAGACTATTTTACCCATAGATGATGATTACAATTTAGCATGGCTACTTGATACAGAACAGGGTCATAGTTGCTTGGAATTTTATATACAAGCAGAACCAAGGAATTATGATTCTATTCCAGAAATGCCAATGAGTAGCAGTTTTTCAGAAGGATTTACGACATCTATTATTCAAGAGACGTCTGTTGCTCACATCAAGGTGGGGGTTCATATAGTGGTAGAGACCGAGATGATCATCCAGTAGATGTTGATAATGTTGCGGATGAGCCACGAGCAGACAGTTTTGCTGATTTTGGTGATCAAATTCATTCTGAACCAGAGGGGATTCCATCTGATGATGAGGCTGATGATGATGATGATGAAGTTGATATTGGTGTGATGACAGAAGCAGTTGAAAACCAAGAGGAGGAGGCGACGAGAAGTGTCAGTTACAATCATGACAAATGATCGTAATATTTATCCAATAATCCCATTCTTTTCCATGACACATCCCGAAGTTTTTGGAGATTCGATCGACAATCCAACAGGCCGTTGGGGGAGTTTTTATGATTACTCCAAAGGTGAAATCTATTGCAACATGGTCTTCAAAGATAAATTTCATCTGCAGGCAGCTGTGAAGGATTTTTTAGTACGTGTTGCAAAACGTGAGTACCACATTTTTAAGAGTACAAAAACAATGTGGAAAGTAATATGCAAACACGGTACAGAGGATGTACCTTGCAGATGGTACATGCGTGCATGTTTTGGATAAAAAAGTTGGGTTATTCAAAATAACCAAATATGGCGGTCCTCACACTTGTCTGCTGAGTGAGCTGTCGCTTGATCATTCGAACTTGGATAAGAACATGACTGCTAGCTTGTTATTGGGAATCGTTCGTCGTGATCCAGCTTATGAAATCAAGTATGTGATTCAAACAGTGAAAGATAAGTATGGATTTGAAATATCATATGCAAAAGGTTGGCATAGTTTGAAACGTGCAATACGGAACGTGTATGGAACATGGGAGAGCTCGGTCAATAAATTACCTTTCTATATGGGAGCTTTGCAAAAATGGAATCCAGGCACAGTCGTGGAGTGGGATCATCTTGATAATGCAAGACCAAGAGAAAAAACTTTGAGTTATGTTTTCTGGGCCTTCCAACCGTGTATAGATGGTTTTTGGCACTGTCGTCAAGTTATTACAGTGGATGGCACCCATATATATATAAAATATCAGCATAAGATGTTGATTGCTGTGTCCATGGACGCGAATAATCAAGTGTTACTGTTGGCATTTTCAATTGTCGATGAAGATAACTTTTTGTCATGGAAATGGTTCTTGGAGATGGTTAGCAAACACATTATTGGAGAATCTGGCGGCGTGTGTTTGATTTCTGATCGACATCCGGGCCTTATTGCAGCAGCCGAATGTATCCCCGACTTCAAACCCCCCCCCCCCCCCCGTGGAGTGCATCGATTTTGTTTGAGATATCTTTGCTCAAACTTTAATAGTCGTTTCAAAAAGTGCACTTAAAAGACTTGTGTTGGAAAGCTGGATCAGAAAACCAACTGATAAAGTTTGAGCGTACGATGGAAGAGATCAAAACCATTGAACCAAGGGCTTTTGATTACCTGAATCGGATTGATAAGTCTCAGTGGACACTTGCTCATGATGAAGGATGGCGTTGTGGTATCCTAACAACAAATATGTCGGAGTGCATAAATGGAGTAATGAAAGGTGCATGTCGCCTTCCAATCACTGCCATTGTACAATTAACATTCGATCGTTGTGTGTATTATTTTCTCGAGCGATTGAAAAAAGCGGATAGAATGATCCAAAATAATCAAGAATGGCCGGATTATGCTTTTGAAAAATATACTCGGGCTAATCTTCACTCCATTCATCATGAAGTTCAGATGTTTGATCGAAGGCATCTAACAGCCTCAGTTATCACAAGGATGCAAGTTGGACGTGTGGGTAATAGTCATGTTGTGAAGCTCAAATCAAGGGAATGTTCTTGTGGTAAGTGGAAAGAATTTGGCATTCTTTGCTCACATGTGATACAAGTATGTCGCAATTATGGCTTAAACGCAAAAACATTTGTGAAGAAGTATTATAATATGCAAGAATATTGGAGCACATATCAAGGTCGATTTGAGCCATTATGGGGAGAGCAGTATTGGGAAACCCCGTTGTGATATCCCCGAAATGATTATGTGTATTTAAAAATTAATCATGTTATGAAGATTATAGTATTAATTGTTTGTGTTGAATTAATTATATTGGGGAAATTTATTTCAGGGTGCATGTGTTATATGTTGGGAAGAAGTATTATAAAAAAATGTTGAATTTGTTTAGTTTTGGTTTTGGGTTATAATGAGGCATCTAATATTGTGTTGTACACTTGTGTAGAGCCTTCACAGATAGTTACACAACGCAGGGGATAGAGTCCTGCGACACACCATATTTTGGAAAGGTACGTAAGCGACGTACGGGCATCCCAACGGTAACATGTATTTATGTTTGTCTATTTGACACATGTTAGATGCAAAGTTGTGCATTATGAGTATGATACATGTTATTATGCATTGTTGTTGCATATGTATGTTGTGGAATAAAGAGTGTGTATTCCACGAGTCAGGGTTATCAATGTGATTATTTTAATGCTTACCGCTTATACCGCTAAAAATGTGGAGTGGGAGCGGGGAGGCTCGCTTGCACATGGAGGCGAGGTATGCCATAGGAAGCGAGGAAGAGATACCGCTTGTATGAAGATGCGAGGAAGAAGTACCGCTTGTTAAGAAAATTACGAAGCGAGGGGCATTAAAATACACTGATGATAAACTGACTAAGAAAGATTTAAGATTTAAGAAGTGAAGTTATGTCATGACATTTATTTAAAGAAGCCATAATTTCATATAATGATTTGATTATGAGTTATGGTACAGGGACAACCAATGGGCGTTTTAAATGCATTAGAAATACAGGAAGTATTTATATCTATGATTATGCATTATGCTTTACATTCATATTATGTTGAATATGAATTATGATGTGCTCATGTGTTGGGGGTTGTCTTTGTAGGTGCATTTAATACAGAGAACTAGGGTCGGGGTTGACACGTTGAGCTTTAAGGAGTGCTACAGGATTAGCAGAACAGAGTTTCATTTTGTATAGTTTCTACAAGGAGTGTAGTAGAACTATAGTCTTACACGCTGTTACTAAGAAATATAACTAATCCCTTTTGAAATTCTTTTGGTACTGTAATCTCTATAAGCTCAGGATATCAACACGATCAAACCCTCTGATGAATATGATTAGTTCTCTTAATTGTATCTTATATTGTTGATTAGATAACAGGGTCTCACATTTAGTGGTATCAGAGCAGTGGTTAGATAACCAGGGAACGAGTAAAGGGTAGCCTTTAGAAACAAGTTGGCTAGGTATTCATTGGTGGGCATGTTTATGCATGTGGTGCATATTTTTTGTATAAGTTGTTATACTAACATGCTTTTGAATATGATTACTCTTGTTATCTAACGGCTTATATTATGAACTGCTTTTGGTATTGTTGTTAACCCTTGTATTACAGCATGTAGGCTATTAATCTGGAGAACCTCAATGAAGGGGTGGGAGATGTAGGCAGTATTAATGCTAGTATTGCTCAGTCAAATCCTCTACCGCCACCTGCTGTAGGCGTGGAGCCTATCGCACAGATACTGCTACCAGGGGAGATCAGTCTGACCCAGTTCTTGAGCTATCATCCACCGCTATTTGAAGGAACTGAGACTGGGGAAGCAGCCGAGGAATGGCTTGAGAGACCGGAGCAGATATTCGTATCGGCACCCTGTGCACGGACTGCCTGGCTCAGGTTGGCAGAGTTTCAGTTGGCTAAGAAGTCTTCCATGTGGTGGAAGACAACAGTTATGAAGCTAAGGGCTCAGGGTATGATGGTTGATTGGACTGTATTCAGGACCCGGTTCCTTAACCGGTACTTTTCTGCAGCTGCCAGACAATTAAAGGAAGATGAGTTCACTAATTTGAAGCAGGGCGGCCTGTCAGTGTCAGATTATGCTATGCAGTATTCCTCACTGTTGAGGTATGTACCTCATATCGCAATGAGCAGTCATGCCAAGATGAGGCATTTCCTGAAGGGACTGAGGCCAGAGTTATTTGATTGGGTTGTCTCCAACAACCCAACTCATTTGATGATGCCCTGACTAGGGCAGAGCTGGCAGAGATTGCAGCTGGTGCGTACAAGGAAGATGTGCCCCCTTTCACACCACCTCAGAGACCAGCTGTTGGCAGCCTGAGGCCACGAGGAGACCGGTTTAAGCCTCGTGGGGCCTCTTCATCTTCTAGATTCAGTGGGAAGAAGTCTCGGAGTCAGAAGCAAAGCAATCGGGGACCAACACAGGGGAGTAAGACAGGGGGAACAAGTGTGACCACTGTGGAGGATTTCATTTGTCACGTGACTGCCGAGGCTGTTATGTTTATGGCAAGGTGGGCCACCTGGCTAGGGCTTGCCCCAATCGGGCAGGTTAGGCAGACTCGGGGCCGAATAGGCCAAGATTTGACGCTAGGACGGCACCACCAAGACAGCAGTTTGCACCTCGACCACATGGAGGTCAGGCGGCAGGACCGCCGCAGGGTCAAGTATATGCACTGACTCGAGAGCAGGCATAGGAGGCTCCGGAGGAGGTGATTGCTGGTACGTGCCACTTACTTACGTACCCTGCATTTATTTTAGTAGATACAGGTGCTTCTCATTCATTTGTATCTTTTTTTTTTTGGAGAGACACCACTTGTGTTCGTCTCTGTTGCCCACGCCTCTTATGGTCTCGACACCCACGGGAAAGCATGTGATTGCGGATCGACTGTTATCTGATTGCCTCATTTATTTTGAGGGCAATGATATGAGGGCCGATCTGATTTTGTTGGATATGGCAGATTTTGACTGCATTGTCGGCATTGATGTGTTGAGCAGATACCAGGTAGTGGTTGATTGCCGACAAAGGATAGTGCGCTTTCTATCTGATCAGGGGTTCCAGTGGACCTTTTATGGGGACGGCTCTCGTCCAAAGATTTCAGTGATCTCAGCAGTTAAGATGTCGCGGTTGCTGGAACGCGGTCATACGGGCTACATTATTTATGCCGTGAACGTATCTGAGGAAAAGGAAGAATTGAGGATCGAGGATATACCGGTCGTGGAGGAATTCATTGATGTGTTCCCGGATGAGATTCCAGGATTTCCGCCGATCAGAGATGTGGAGTTTGAGATTGAGTTACTGCATGGAACATCAGCCATTTCCAGTGCCCCATACAGGATGGCGCCGGCAGAGCTGAGGGAGCTGAAGGTGCAGTTACAGGAACTCCTCGACAAGGGATACATTCGTCCTAGTGTATCGCCTTGGGGTGCACCAGTCTTGTTAGTAAAGAAAAAGGATGGTTCGATGCGCCTGTGCATCGATTACCGTCAATTGAATAAAGTGACGATTAAGAATAAGTACCCCCTTCCAAGGATTGATGACTTATTTGATCAGCTTCAGGGCACAGAGCTTTACTCGAAGATTGACTTGAGGTCGGGCTATCACCAGATACGAGTTAGAGCCGATGACATTCAAAAGACAGCCTTTCGAACTCGGTATGGGCACTACGAGTTCTTGGTGATGCCATTCGGGGTGACGAATGCCCCTGCAGTATTTATGAGCTTGATGAACAGAATATTTCAGAGGTATCTTGATCAGTTCGTCATTGTGTTCATTGACGACATTCTGGTTTATTCAAGAAGTAAGGAGGAGCATGCCAATCATTTGAGGACGGTACTTCAGATCCTCAGAGATCATCAGTTGTACGCCAAGCTCAGCAAGTGTGAGTTCTAGCTGAGTAGTGTAGCGTTCTTGGGTCATATTATCTCTCGAGAGGGGATATCAGTAGATCCCAGGAAGATAGAGGCAATTATGGATTGGCCTGCGCCAACTTCAGTCACTGAGATCCGAAGTTTCCTTGGTTTGGCTGGGTATTATCGACGCTTTGTCGAAGGGTTTCAAAGATTGCCAAGCCATTGACGCAACTAACTCAGAAGGGAGTTCCATTCTTTTGGTTGGAAGCTTGTGAGCAGAGCTTCCAGGAGTTGAAGCATAGATTGACTTCCGCACCAGTATTGGTGATTCCCAGGGAGAACAAGGGATTCGTTCTCTATACTGACGCATCGCTTCAGGGTTTAGGATGCGTGCTGATGTAGGATAAACACGTTGTGGCTTATGCTTCAAGACAATTGAAGCCACACGAGACGAGGTATCCAGTCCATGATTTGGAGCTAGCATCTATAATGTTTGCCTTGAAGATATGGCGACACTACTTATACGGTACCTCATTCACCATCTTCACTGATCACAAGAGCCTGAAGTTCTTGTTTACGCAGGCTGAGCTGAATATGAGACAGAGGAGATGGATGGACCTGCTGAAGGACTATGATTGTGAAATCGAATACCATCCGGGAAGAGCAAATTTGACAGCCGACGCTTTGAGTCGGAAGGTGAGGAGCATAGCAGAGGATGCCATGTGTCTATCAGCTATGATGGGCTCCTACTGCCATTTGGGATTTGATTATGACGTGTCTGCTTCACCGGTACATGTATTGACCTTATTAGCCGAGCCCATTATTTATGATCACATCAGGAAGGCTCAGGAGACTGACGAGGAAGTTCAGAGATGGTTGTCAGTGGTTCGTCTGGGTCAGTCGTCGAAGTTCAGGACGGCTGAGGATGGTTCCTTGAGGTTGGGTGATCGATGGGTGGTTCCGAATATGCCTGAGTTGCGTCAGGAAATATTACAGCGAGCTCATTGCAGCAGGATGAGTATCCACCCGGGCGGAAAGAAAATGTATAAGGACTTATGCAGCCAGTTTTGGTGGAGACGAATGAAACAAGATGTCACCACATTCGTCAAGAGATGTCTGATTTGTCAGCAAGTGAAGGCCGAGAGGCAGAGGCCTGGTGGTGAGCTTAGAAGTTTGGAGATACCAGGAAGTGGGAGCACGTATCCATAGACTTCGTGACCCACTTACCGAGGACTGTTTCGGGTTTTGATGCCATCTGGGTAGTCGTGGACAGACTGACTAAAGTGGCTCACTTCATTCCATACTGTATGACCTTCACGTACTTAAGGATGGCACCGTTATATGTCAGAGATGTAGTGAGACTGCATGGGATCCCTGTTTCGATTGTGTCTGATCGAGATCCGCAGTTTACATCTCACTTTTGGGAAGGTCTTCAGTCAGCTCTAGGTACAGAGTTGAGGTTGAGCACAACATATCATCCCCAAACGGACGGACAGACCGAGCGTACCATAAAGACGCTCGAAGATATGTTACGGGCTTGTGTGTTGGAGTTCGATACTTCTTGGCAAGACTCAGTAGCCTTAGTGGAGTTTTCTTATAACAATAGCTACCAAGCAAGCATACAGATGGCTCCTTTTGAGGCTCTTTACGGTAGACGTTGTAGGTCACCGTTATGTTGGGACGACGTGGATCGCAAATCAGTCGGAGGACCAGATTTGATCCGGGAAATGGAAGAAAAGGTAAATGTGATAAGACAGAAAATGAAAGCAGCCCAGGACAGACAGGCAGCGTATGCTAATCAACGGCGTCGGCCGTTAGAATTTCAGTTGGGCGACAGGGTCTTTTTGAAGATTTCACCTTTCAGAGGTGTGGTACGTTTTGGGATGCGGGGGAAGTTATCCCCGAGATATGTTGGGCCATATGAGATCCTACAGCGTATTGGTACTCTGGCATACCGATTGGCCTTACCGCCCTCTCTGTCCGGTATTCACAATGTGTTTCATGTGTCTATGTTGCGGAAGTACGAGCCAGATCCTTCTCATGTGTTACAGCCTTCTGAGGTTCAGATTGAGTCCGATGTTTCTTATGTGGAGCGGCCTATCAGGATTCTGGATCGGGCAGATCGCAGACTACGAAACAAAGTGATTCCTATGGTCAAAGTTCAGTGGGATCGTAGGGGTGTCGAGGAGGCCACGTGGGAGACGGAGCGACACATGGTGCAGCACTACCCGGAACTGTTTTCTGGTATGTGATTTATGTTTTGTTTTATATTGGGTAAGTGCATGCTGATTTCGAGGACGAAATCTTATAAGTAGGGGAGTATTGTGATATCCCCGAAATGATTATGTGTTTTTAAACATTAATCATGTTATGAAGATTATGGTATTAATTCTTTGTGTTGAATTAATTATATTGGGAAAATTTATTTCAGGGTGCATGTGTTATATGTTGGGAATTTGGGGTTGTGGTATAATTATTTGGGGTGGGTGTTAATTGTTTTGGTGAAGCATGTTTATTTGGAAATTGAAGTATTTTATTGTTTAAATACTAAAATATCATGTGAGGATATTTTAATACATCGTGCTATATACCGGGACCAAAACATAACACATCAACCCACCCAACACCCAACCACCCCCCCCCCCCCCAACCCATGCCTGCACAGCTGATTGCCCATGCCTCTTTTCCCTTCTCACACAACACCTTCTCCTCTCAGAAATTCCTTCCTTTCTTCACCCAAAAATCGTCCCACATCTGAACTCCAAGAAGGTGCATGAAGTATTGAAAATATCAGCAAATTTCTTGCTAAGAAAGTGGAGCAAAAAGGGTAAGGAACCATACCCTGTTTTTGGTTAATGTTTTGGTTGAGTTGGGATAGGTTTTGGTGTGAAAATGGCATGCTAGGTTAGATTTTGTTAAACCTTCGATTCAAGCTCATTCATGGTGTTTTTATGAAGTTCCTAGCATGTTTATATGAGCATGTTATATGTGTTATGTGGTAGATTTGTTGGCTTGTAAAGTAGTGTTTGAAAATCTGGAAAAAAGAAACATATACCCTGTTTCAGAAGAACTTGATTGAGTACTGATGTAAATGGATGATTTTCAAGCATGTGGGTTTTAAGTTTGGGTGGAACTTCAATATAATACACTCATGGTAGTGTATTGTAACTCTTAGCATGTTTTGTTCAAGCATTTGGTGTGTCTTATATGCTAGATTGAATGGTGTGAAAATAGGTGTTCGAGAATTCTGAAAAATCGCACTGAAACAGAGCGACCGATCGATCGGTAATAACACCGATCGATCGGTAAAAGCCGTAGCATTTTTATGAAATTCGAGGTGATCACCGATCGATCGGTGATGAGGGCCGATCGATCGGTATGCTCTGTTTTTTTAAAAAAAATGTGGAATTTGTTTAGTTTTGGTTTTGGGTTATAATGAGGCATCTAATATTGTGTTGTACACTTGTGTAGAGCCTTCACAGATAGCTACACAACGCAGGGGATAGAGTCCTGCGACACACCATATTTTGGAAAGATACGTAAGCGACGTACGGGCATCCCAACGGTAACATGTATTTATGTTTGTCTATTTGACACATGTTAGATGCAAAGTTGTGCATTATGAGTATGATACATGTTATTATGCATTGTTGTTGCATATGTATGTTGTGGAATAAAGAGTGTGTATTCCACGAGTCAGGGTTATCAATGTGATGATTTTAATGCTTACCGCTTATACTGCTAAAAATGTGGAGCGGGAGCGGGGAGGCTCGCTTGCACATGGAGGCGAGGTATGCCATACGAAGCGAGGAAGAGATACTGCTTGTATGAAGAAGCGAGGAAGAAGTACCGCTTGTTAAGAAAATTACGAAGCGAGGGGCATTAAAATACACTGATGATAAACTGACTAAGAAAGATTTAAGATTTAAGAAGTGAAGTTATGTCATGACACTTATTTAAAGAAGCCATAATTTCATATGATGATTTGATTATGAGTTATGGTACAGGGACAACCAATGGGCGTTTTAAATGCATTGGAAATACAGGAAGTATTTATATCTATGATTATGCATTATGCTTTACATTCATATTATGTTGAATATGAATTATGATGTGCTCATGTGTTGGGGGTTGTCTTTGTAGGTGCATTTAATACAGAGAACTAGGGTCGGGGTTGACACGTTGAGCTTTAAGGAGTGCTACAGGATTAGCAGAACAGAGTTTCATTTTGTATAGTTTCTACAAGGAGTGTAGTAGAACTATAGTCTTACACGCTGTTACTAAGAAATGTAACTAATCCCTTTTGAAATTCTTTTGATACTGTAATCTCTATAAGCTCAGGATATCAACACGATCAAACCCTCTGATGAATATGATTAGTTCTCTTAATTGTACCTTATATAATTGATTAGATAACGGGGTCTCACACCCGTCATTTGAACTGTACCACAATTCCACCTTGCGTACTATAAGAAGACGGGGTCGAGACCGAACAACAAGCATGCAAAATGAGATGGATTGGCCTGAAGCCCGGGCAAGACGACATATGGCATCGAGTTCGCCAACTCAATAAAGTTGTAATTATTTTTGTTATTGTTCTTGTTATTGTTATTGTTATTGTTATTATTATTGTGTTATTGTTATTGTTATTGTCACATATCAAATAAGACAATCATATTGAAGTACATTCATTACATTTAATAATAAGATTGAAAATAGGTAAACATGACTACATATATTAATGATAAAACTCTATAATGCCCCTCCAGTACCACAACGACGCGGCTGTTTCCGTCTCTGACCGCGTCCTTCCTGAATTTCCTGGTCATCTCGCACTACAGGTACATTGTCCAGCTGAATAGCAGGTGACAAATTAGGGAACTCAACCGGTGACACGCCAAATTATGGAGACATCGATGCATATATTTCAGGGAATCTTAACATCTGGGCTGGATAGTTCTTGTGAGTACATGGGTTGATGAGGCGTGAAATACGTTTGATCATACGACTGATGCAGTGGTCGAGGAGTATAATAATCTCCGTACATGTCGCTAGCATATGACGAAGATGGACCTGGCATATATGTCGGGACATAGCTTGATGGGCCAGCATCACCAACAACTGCATGCATCGGCTGTACTTGTTCTTCGTCACTCACATGCATCGGTTGTACCTGTTCTTCATGAGTAACATGTCCCTCTTCGTAGGGCGGAAAGTTTCTATCGCGTCGTTCCTGTGCGACATGCAACACATGTTGTATTACATTTCTTACATCACTAAATGCATCCACATACGCCCCTATGGATTGTTCCTCAGCGATATTACGGTCGCAGGTAACAGTTAATTGCGACAGCTGATCAATCTGAAATGAGTGAACAATTTTTATTAAGTTGTTAAATCTAAACACAATTTTCAAATATGCAATACATATGTAATAAATCAACATACCACATGTTGTCATGCGGGGCCATCTCCATGTTGATAACCAGTCTCCATAAATTATCGTTGATGGCCAATGAATCTACGTGTTACTCGTCCATACCAGTCATTGTACCCGACAATTACACACTGTCCAGCTGAATCATATCGCGGGCTGTCCACGGTATGAGCATATGCATTAACCCATATAGTCATGTACCGCCCATGGTGCACAGACCAGTCATTATTTGTTTTACCCCTTCGGTTAACTGCATGTAATATATCATCCCCTAACCGTGGATCTGGTGGGATATTTTGTACCATGCCGAATTGACGAAAAACCTGCTCAGGACGTTGCATCTCAATTATGTCATACAAAATCAGTGGACCCGTGTATGTCCATAACTCAGTACGCAGTCCTTCAATATAATCATCAGGGTACGGCTGCCAATTAAACTACAAATATAGTATTACATTAAAATAATGTTCAAAGACTATTATGTTTTATACATGAACATAAAAAATAAAATTACTTGGCTTAATGGCTGCTGGTCAAGGATGTCCCTAATAATTCGTAATGAATGTGTACCAGTTTCTGTAAATCTTAATTTACATGTCCACATGTGTACTCATAATCATCATCAGAAAACATAAATTATATAACAAAATATTAAATATAATATTATACATTGCAACATAATTTTTAATACATCACCTTGCACCATATGGAACAACAGGTAAATAATTGTCCTCATCGATCGGTATTGGCCCAATATCAATTCTCGGGCGTCCTAGCTGAGGAGCTAAACTTTCGAGCCGCGACCATGCCCAAACATTAACATGAACAATATAAATTAAATATGCAAGATATATTTTTTCAGTATTTTAAAATAAAGGTAACGATTACCTGTAGGAGTTGTAATGCACCACATATTACTTTTTTCCCTCTCTCCACTGAAGTGCACAACTCACGATATAAGAATGCCAGCACGGCACTACCCCAGCTAAAATTACCAACAGAACTTATATCTTCTAATTTCTGTATGTATAATAATTTTACAGTATTGTCGGAGCTATCAGGGCACATAATTCCACCTATCATTAATAATGCACAACCTCGTGCATATTTAGCAACCTCATCCGCCGTACTATGCAAATGGAGGCGATTAATCACTAAATGATTACTCAACGCAGACATTAACAAACAAGCACCTTTAAAGTGACCCGGATCTGGTGTAAATCCCAAATGACGATCACAATATTCTTGCCACTCGGGTATTGTCTTATCAAAATTGGTGCCTGACACTGCAAGACCATTTATTGGCAGACCCCAAATAACTGCAATGTCTTGCAGTGTAATAGCCGCCTCTCCAGATCTAAGATGGAATGTGTGTGTCTCACGACGTCATCTCTCTACTAACGTCGTGATTAGATGAGGGTCAAGCGTAATCTTATTACACCTATATACACCATAAAACCCAAACTCATTTAACATACTTACAACACGTATGTCTAATGGGCAAAGATCCCAAAAATAGCCACCCGGATTTCTCACATGCAATGGGCGATCAATATCACCTGCCCATACATCTTCAGAACGATGACATGACTGCAATGACAACAGATGATCGTCAATTGGGCCTGGTACGGTCATCGGATCCATCATATTATATGAAACAAAAAATATATTAGTACATATAGACAACATAAAGTAAACAAAATAATTTAAAACTGATAAAACATGACGAAGCATAGCATCCACCGCCGACAACCACCAGGCATCAGCAAGCGACGGCGTCGACTGGCGGCGGACGATAGAACCGACGGGCGACAAAACTACGATAGGAACTAATGCACGGCGACATGATTTATACCTCTAAATTCTGAAACTATGAAGTGACTGGAAGCAAAATGAGAAAAAAACGATTGTAAATTGCAGGTTCTGGCCGGCCGAGGAAGAAAGATTACAAACTTGGAGGTTCTGGCCGAGGAAGAAGGTGGCGAGCAAAATTTATAACACCAAGTCACGCCAACTCAGTTGGCGTGAGCATTAATTGGTCACGCCAACTGAGTTGGCGTGACAGGCCACTAGTTGGCGTGAAATAATGGTCACGCCAACTGGGTTGGCGTGACCATTATTTTACATTGGTCACGCCAACTGGGTTGGCGTGACACGTTGTACATGCCAACCCAGTTGGCGGCTAAGATCACTTTTTAAATTTGTTATATTTTGAGGTTATTTTGATAATTGTTTATTAAATTAAGATTATTTAAATAAATAACCCTTATAATTTGCTTCTAAATATGTCTATCCTTGCACAAAAGAACTTTTCAAAATCGTAAGATCTGTCTTATTCCAAAAGTCTAATACAATATTTATAGATTACTTATTCGATTATTTCACTTTCCAATTATAAAATTTATAAATTTAAGTACGATAATTTTTATTTAATAACTAATGTGAACTTGAATGAGCTAGTTGTGACAGTATATATATATATATATATATATATATATATATATATATATATATATATATATATATATATAAAGTCTTTAGAGGTTTTCCGATATCTATATCTCGGCTAATTTAATTAAATAACATAAAAAATTCAAAAAAAAAAGGTAAAAAAAAAAGAATTGCGTTTTTAAGGTGAATGCAATTTTTATTTTTTGATGATATCACATACTATTTTTTATGTGTGGATTATAGATTCTTTTTGTATGGGGATTATAGATTCTATTGAGTTTCTAAGGTTAATGGAAATTATGGAATCTCTTACATTCAAACTTTAAAATTATATATATTTTAGAAATATGTATATTTTTTTAAAAAGACCCAATCTAGTAGCCCTTTAGATCATTCTTGTTTTTCATCTCGTTCAATGATTCTATCCTGAACTCAACTCGCCTCTTCGAAATTTCAGGCAATTTACTGCGTCTTAAAGCGTCGCACAAGCACACTCCATCAGTTCGCGATCGGAGCACCAATGCACGAAGGAGGGTACAATGATTACGTGGCTTAGATCTATATATTATGTGAAATGAAACATAAGCCAACATAGCGTGCATCATTACATAACCCACACTCTTCATGAACACAACATAAACTTTATGCCAAACCTGTAAGATAATTCAACAACTATATCACTCTGTATAACATAAACTACACCAATAAATGACAAAAAGGAACAGTCAAGAATTTGAAATCCTGAAACACAAATTTTCATTAATCTGCTATCTACAATAAACTCCTCATTTAGTAAATTCATTCGAGAGGCAGACATTTAGATTCATAAGTACTACACACTTCAAGTTCACAGACACAAAAACAAACTACTTATGTAATCGTTGCTGCCACTCACAATTGCTGATCTAGAAACGGATCCCTCGCGGCGTTTCCTCCAAGATATCCTGAAACAGTCTGGGAAACACCGCTGTATACGTTAGTTAACCTGGATGTGCCCCATGCTAACCATCCCATCTCCGTTTCGCTGTGTTGTTCGAGCAAACTTCTCTGTTGTTCAGCTTCCAATATATCAAGCCGCCTCTTCATCATGTATTCCATGATAGCTTCAATCCCTTCATTCACGATCTCCAATGGAGGGATCACGAGTGGATTCTGGTCAACATTAAGCTTGGTAAGATTCTGCAGCTGGTATACTGACTCGGGCAGAGCTCGGATTTGGTTGTTACTAAGATCAAGCTCTTTAAGATTTGTCAGATCACCGATTGTTTCAGATACTTCGGTTAAATCATTGAAATTACTGCTGACATTCAGAATTTCAAGATTTGTGAGTCTCCTGATCGCGTTTGGTAGACTGTGAATTGCATTGAAATGAGCATCCAAATTTCTCAATGATTTCATTTCACAGATGGAGTTTGGAAAGGCTCTTAGCTTGTTGAAGGGAACCGAGAGCTTTTCAAGATTCACCAATCCATAACCAATATTTGTTGGCAAAAACATCAAGTTATTAAAGCTCGCATCCAACTCAATTAAAGACCTGTTGAACAAAAAGGGTTATGATTAGTCAGACAAGAAATGGCCAATTTAAGACATCCCAATTTTAATCGGATTCAGAAGCTTACATGCAACCAGCAACGCTTTCCGGGAGCTTTTTTAGCTTATTTCCTGACACATCCAAGACTTTAAGATTTATCAACAAGCCTATGGAATCAGGTAATGTGTCAAGAAGGTTGGATGAGACGTTGAGCTCCTCCAATTTCTGTAGTCCTGAAATTGAATCAGGAATAACCTGGAACAAAACAAAAATCTCGTCAACAAGAATTTTAGGGAGATCTACTTCTTGGTACTAATAAACGGTCGTACAGGCAAACAGAATCACTTTCTTGGCAATTAATCGACCTCGGAGAGACACGGTCATTTCATAAACCCATTTTCAACTCTTTCATAGTATTCTACTACACAGCGCAAGTTTCTAAAGTAACCCCAATGGAATCCTTGTGAGCAGGTTTTTCCACTAACTCTCATGTATTATTATTCTCAATCATTCTTCTTTCTTCCTGAATACCATTTTCTCCACTCCTCTGAATTCCATCCACCTTCACTCCCGTCTTTGTGTGTTTATTGGGGATGGGCCAAATTACAAAGGTTATCTCCTTGTCTTGATTTACTGTCGTGAACGGGTCTATACCAGTCGACATGTAATTTTGAATGATGAGTCCTTACCTTATTCTAATGTATTTTCTTTGACTTCCAATTCTTCCTCATCAAATGAGACAAAAATTTCACTTTTATGATTTCTTAAATTTTAGATTTTGCAAGAAGTAGAAAAGAGGCACTTTGAACAACCAAAATGCCCAAGAGAACTCATCCAAGTTACAGCCTTAGAAAAGGAAGACTAATATGGTTCAAAAGAACACCTACACAAACCATATCAAGCTTCTTTGTAGTTGTCATAATTGGCACAATTCAGACAATTAAAATTAATTAAACTTGCATTACAAGTCCAAAGTCTAAAGTTCCAGATTACTGACAGTGATTATGGCCTTAATGATAATTCATGTTCAACCATAAAGAATGGAACATTTCTTTTGGAGAAACAAGACAAACCTAAAAAGAATTTATTCTTAAAGTCATCTTGAGCTCATCGCATACAAACAATTGGCCCTTACAAAGAGCAATATCAAACCAAACTTGTAAAAGAAAGCCATCAGAAATTTGCACAAGTCCGCCCAAAAACTCTGTTACCTTCAATTTTTAGACTTCACTATGATCGATTACAAAGATCATTCCCAGTTATGAGTTACAAGCCAGACATCTCAAGCTTGATCTAAGAATTGATCGATCCAACTTCCCAGTCCAGTCAGAAACAATATTCTTGTTTCTTGTTTGTGACAAACTTCAAATATTCAAACTTAGAACATCAAAGTATAATTAGTCTCACAGTCCTATCTCATTTCTCAATACCCCCATCAGCCAAATCAAGAAATCAGCAGACTTTTCAACCAAAAGGATAAAAAAAATCTCAACCTTCACAAACCACCACTTGAAATAACCCGCAAAAAACGAAAAAGAAAATTGACATTATTGGCTCAAATAACACAAACCTCGAGATGATTCTGCGAAAGATTAAGAACCACCAAAGCATGAATCTTGCCAAAGGGTTCGGGCAGAAATTTCAGCTGGCGCCCAGAGAGGTCTTTCAACCAAATTTTCTTGATTCAAAGCTTCTTTTAAAATCCTTATCACCTCTTCATCCACAGACTCATTATTTTTACTGTTAAAATCATCATCAGCCAATCTTACCTCCATAAACTCATTTCCAAGATTCCTATCCATATTTTAGAACAAAAATGTATTTAAGCATGCATGACATCACAGGATAAGATCAGAGAGAAAAATAGGCAAATACATGGGAGTTAGTGCAGAATGATAGAGTGAAGTATAGATTTTGGGAGTTTGAAGGTTTCCCAGTCTTCGCAACGATATATACAAAGTACGTTTTCCAAAGTTACGACCATTTCAAGTTTTTTTATGAATAACAATTGTTATATACAAATAGTTAAATAACATACAAAAGAATTATGCGAAGTGTTTCACATATTAGCAGCAGGATGGACGAGTAAAATGAATCAAGTGAGACGGTTAATTTTTTAAATGGCTAAAATATAAATTTTTTAAAGTATTATTTGAAATATCGGAAGCATAATCAAGTAAACCCGCTATATTCTCATTGAACCTAATTTAAATTATTTTAGTATCATTTCATTAATGATATTTTTCAATTATTAAAGTTAATTGTATGATTACATGTATTTAACTTTAATTACTAATATCAATATTCTTTACTGATTGATGTTTTTTTCGTTTTGAGTTCATGGACTATATACAGGTTGATTTTTTTAAATAAAAAACTTAGAATAAATATACGATCACCGTACCATTTTGTTCTTTTCGTCATTATCTGTATGTGTGACAGATGTATATTTTAATATAATTCATGATTTCTGTTCAAAAAAATAAAAATGAAACAGAGCCAAGTATTTACCATATTGGTGTCGGTATAAATCAGTGAATTTATCTATAATTCATATTAAAATTATATAAATCCAACAAATTATACTAACTAAGATTTATTTTTAATGGTATATCATAGACAACCTAAAAATAGACGTCAGCTTCTATAAAAAACATCGACTCCATTTGTTTAACTAAACTAAATAAAACAAAACAAAATTCCTCGCAAAACAATCAGTTTACAGGATATGAATGCAAAATAAATAAAATATAAATCCACAATTACCCAGACTTTAAAGTGAGTAAAATGTTAGTTTCCCCACATTGAGGAACATAAAATCTAGCAAGGGCCCTCAGTTAGTCTGTATGAAAAAATTGAACTATGCATGCATATCTCCAATGCATGTGATATGTTCAAGAACATTACATCCTAGAAAAAGGTAAAATTGACAATTTTAAGCCGATACACTGTTTAACCGTCTCTGAAGTTCCTCCACGAGTCCACCCCGGGGAACCTCATGCTCAGTAGCAGCAGCAACATCTTTTAGTTTTACGATACCTTCGTTCATTTCACGTTCTCCTACAATTACCATGAACGGTATCCTGGATTCTCTGGCACGGTCAATGTGTTTCATCACTCTTTTATTGATCATGAACTCAGCTTTCAGCTTGGCACCCCACAGTTCGCTCACAAGTTCGGCACCCAAGGACAGCTCATCACCTAGAATGCTTACTAGGACTTGAGTTTCAGTTGCTCGAATTTCCTGAATGGTGGAAAGACAGAACTTTCAATGCCACACAAATGGCACAGTTTACTCCATCAAAAAACAAAAAAAAAACCCCACAAAAACTTGTGAAATCTAAGCAGAACGCAGCGCCAAAAAAAGGAATGATAGATTAAAATTGAGTCGGAGGACAAAAGATAAATTATTGAACTCTTGTGGTTGGTGCATTCATGTTTAAGGAAAATTTTATAAATGTATTCTAAAGCCGGCATATTTTGAATTTCTAAGTAAAGTAAAGAGATTATACCTGATTTTTATCCTTTTGTAGCTGCTCCATTATTGTAAACACTCTCTCTATTCCTAAGCTGATTCCAACGGCAGGAACCTGTTTTGTCCCAAACATTCCAATGAGATTGTCATAACGTCCACCAGCGGCAATTGAACCCACCTGCATAACAAAATTTAAACATAAGCAAATGCAACCATAGTAAAGATGAAGGTGGTTGGGAAGAGTGGGAGATGAGAGAAAATGAAGTACATATACTTTGTATTGACTCTGCAACCTCCACACCAGCAGCAAAAACACATTAGGCATGATAGAGCACCAGTAAATTTTCATGTCTATTGTAATTAAGTTAGTGAGGGATGTCCCATATGAAATTTACTTTTGATTGAACTGTCTAAAACAGGGAAAAATTATAAGGAAAATTTGAAAATTAACCCTGAATCAGCTTTCAATTTGAAAGATAGGGCCCAAAATTATAATCCATAAGCCAACAGCTTTACCAATTCTCTTCACTTCTCCGGAGCAAGGATATATGTCTCATCCGCCTAGACAACTAAATATCGTTGCAACAATTTTCATTTATTGACTAGTTAAAATTCAATTATTATTAATTGAATTGAGAGATTAGTGACCCGGTATCTCTTGTTTGTTCTACTCTTACTTAATATTCTAAGGGTTTCCATCTCATCTATCCCCTTTTCAAATAGAGAGAGGTTGTTGAATACTTTATTTCGCTGCTTTGTTATATTTCTAAAACAAAAAACATGCCAAACATGTAAACTCTTTCTTCACTTAATTATAAAAATGACCTGTGTAGCCCCTTTAAAAACAGCTTCAAATATGACTCCAGTATAGTAATCAAGGCCTCTTGCAAGACTTAAGTCAAAAATAACTTGGTCGTTACACTTGGACTTCTCCAGAGCTTTGAACAAAATCTCCAATTCATTCAATGCAAGCTCAGCATCACTATTCTTCAACAACTCACTGCCTTCCTGTTTTAGCTTAGAAAATAACTCCATGGGTGATCCTCTTTGTTTAACAAAAGTTCCAATTTTATCCGCAATCTCCTCAGTTAAACCTTTTTCTTCCACCTACACGTGACACAAACATAAGCAATATCGTAGACATTTCAGAAATGTTAAACCTACAACAGTTTCTTCAGAAATAATAAATTCATTTCAGTAAGAAAAGAAAAACAAATATAGAAAAGTCGGAGTCTGGATAATTTTTTTTTTTCAACTAATGTCTCATTCATTGTCATCAAGTTAACATAACCTTAAAAGATGTAAGAGGTTAATGGTGGACAAGAGACAGTTCCTAAAGGATGCTGATCCGTCCTAGCATTTCCTAGAAAACTTGCTTTGAAGTTCTCTTGAAACCAGTCATGATATACCATCCAAAACACCAGGATAATAAAAGTTCAAGTTTGCACTACTAGAAGGGATCATAGAAGCGATAAATCAGGGCTAGATCCTCATACTCACCATTTCTTTCTTTATCTGCTCAAATGTCAGCTTGTCTAACTTGTCGATGCTCGAACAAATGGTTCTAAATTTTACTTGTGGCACCCCACATATAGCCAACATTCCATCAAGTAACTTCCGGTGGTTCAGCTTCACCTGAAGGTTGATTATAAGTGAAGTAAAACATGACAAACATCGCTTTTCATTGGACCAACTACCAGGACGTTTAATGTGTTACGAATTAGGAGTACAAAATATAAAACTATTTCTCTAAACCAGCATAGAGAGTCAGTAAAGGCAGCAAAACAACAATATCATAAAAAAACTAACCTCATAATCCCCAATATCCAGCTCATTTAGCAACTCGGTCAATATTTTTATGACCTCAAAATCTGGTCCCATTTTCTCAAATTGACCAGCAATATCAAAATCGCACTGATAGAATTCACGGTATCGTCCCTTAGAAGGGTTGTCCCTTCGATATACTTTTGCTATTTGATATCTCTTGAATGATGTTAAACCATTCATAGCAACAAACCGAGCGAATGGAACAGTCAGATCATAACGAAGTGAACAGAGTTCTCCACCCTGTAAACGTGTGAAAACATTGAAGCAATCTATACGTACATAAGTTGCATTTAATGCTGTATTTCTGAAGCAGACATCAAGAAATTGTTACCCATTTTCTGTAAATTCAGCAAGGCTGATATGTTGCTAAATAATTTTAGCAGGAGAAAATCTGGAGTAATGACCAATATTTTTCAAACTAATAACTGTTTTTGAGTTGAGCCACATAAGGTAGGAAACTCTCAAGTACTTTCTCATGGAAGGAATTGATCCATCTAGTTGAACAGGGGAGAGCGGTCACCATTCATAGTACACTTGTTGATGAGTATGGTCCCTTTCGAATTCTTTCTTTTCCGATTTTTGGAAAAGAATAGGAATTTTAAGAGGAAAACATGGATTAACGGTATATTTTTTTACCATTGTTTTACAATTCATTGAACAGAAAAAAGGTGTAAAAGATGCAGGTCCTCAAGTTGACAACAGGCAGGCAAACTTGGGGAAGGGCTGTTACGAGCACACAGGTTGAATAATTTCTGATCTGCGAGTCGCAGCCTCGCAGGTGAGGCTGGACTGAACCAGACAAAAGTAACTTTTGCAATATTTTTAAATATGTTTTATTTCCCGGGACAAAACACATGAAGGCGCAAAATTTTTTTTGCCTCTATCAATGAAAATTTAAATCAAGTGACCAGAAGAGTTTGATTAGAAAACTTGTCAAAATTGTGGAAAGCCGGTTTTAGCATAAAATGCACAAAAATAAAATTTATGACGGGGATTTTGTTTGAGAGAAGTCCGTAGACAAATAGCATACCTGATCAGCAAGATCATAGATCAACTTCGAGTCTTCCCCGTACTTTCCCATAAGTGTCTCTCTCAACTCAAAAGCAGGAGTATCTAAGGCCGTGGCACCATGCCTTTTGAAAACCTCAACTATAATTGAAAAAGCTTTCTCTCTGACGGACATCTGCTCCTTTGCAAAATCACGAGTGCCCTGAGTAACATCAAGAACAAACATAGCAACTTACTAACTTCACTCAAAATCTACAAGTATCTAAAAAAGGAAACATGAATAAACATCTACAACCAATAAAAAGGCACACGTGTGAGACAAACAAACTATACGTAAACAAGTGATCTCTTGGTTAACAAATACAAAGACAAGGTAAACTAGCTGCAGCATTATACCTTTGGGAGTTTCGGAAGCCTTCGACTTTCATTGCTTTCCACGATTTCCTTGATTTTCTTCAAAAGTTCATCAAAACCAGAATCTCTTGGGTTCAGCAACGAATGGAAATCCTCAGCAAATCTATCCAAGTCAGTAGCTCCGCTTAGAAACCTCTCCTTAATGAACTGCACGAGAGCATTAGTCCCTTTTCCCAGCGGTACCTTCTTCTTTTTTTCACTCTTCCTGTCGGTTTTGTTTCCATCCGCACCCGAAGGAAAATTTAAGCTCCCATTTTCCCCTTGATTTTTCTCAACGAACTCACTTGCTTCAAGAGCAATAAATGCAGCAACCCCCTCCCAAGATACGACCTTCCTCACCATATCCAACAATTCATAAATTTTATGCAAGAATGAAAGGTAATCTTTCTTTGTAAGTGCATCCTGCGACGATGCATACAACTCTTCAAAAGAATCAGCACGTGGGCATTTAGCATCCAACATCTTAGACAAACGGGAAGTCAAATCTTTATCAAATATTGAGTTGACAACAATAAGCTCCACACGGCGAAAGCTAATATCCACCAAATTACAGAGAGACAAAGCCAATGATGACAATGCCGTTGTCATGGCCTTCGATGAGCCAGCTCTAAAACCCGAGTTTAATTGGACTCTAGTTTTTGAACGAAACAATCGAGAAATTTCCCTAAAATTTCCATGGACCGAAGGAATCTCCGCCACCGCAGACTCCACAGGCTTCTTTACGGAATTAACCAACTTCGAACCTTTAAAAAATACTTTAAAATCCGCGGCCACAGCAACATCATCCTTGGCGGAAGAACCGTCACCGGAATCAATCAAATTAAACGGCGAAACGTCAGCTCTCAGAGCCTCGCATGAAATGGCAGCAACGGCGTCAACGATGGCCGATAAAGCAGAAGAGAAATGGTCAATCAACGCAGAAACACCGTCGATTGCTGCTGTGGAATAATCAACGAGAGACGCGTCTTCAGGAATGGCTCCTTCCAGCTTAATATCGGAACCGATGACATCTTGTTCGATAACTTGAAGGAGCTGAGCTGCGGCGGGTGATGATGTCGGAAAGGAAAGTAGCAACTTGTTCAGGAGAATAAGTAAGGAAGCCCTAGATTCCTCGGGAGTAAAGTAAGTTGGAACCGAAACTGAAAAGTTGGAGGTAAAATTGGATGTGGAGGAACTTCGGGATAGAGCGGAGGAATCAAATGCGATACGTGCGACACCGGTCGCAACCTCGAACACAGCGGAGGATGTGAGAGACGAACCCTTGCCGCCGAGTGCCACCAGTCGTCTCCCCCCCGCAGTCGCCATTGCTGCTGAAATTAGAAATTTTTTGTTTTTTGTTTTTTTTTGTTTTTTTTTTAACCGGAGGAATTTTTGTTTTAAGAAAATGGGAGTCCACAAAAAATTTTCAATTTATTTAAGTTCATCTCCGGGTCACAGGATACTAATAAGTAATAACCCCTCACATAGGTATTGTAGCACATGTATCAGTATTATAACACGTAGTTGTGGGTATTGTAGCACGTGCACCCCATTTTTTGTTTTGACTTTGAAATTCAAAATTATTTTGGTAGTGCATTTGCTTATTATTAATTTGATGCATCTAAATTAGACAAGTTGATACACGTAATTTTTTTTAAAAAATGATATTTACAAGTGCACCCGTAGACACAAGCTGTGAAAACATTATGCAAACACACTTTTTAGGTTAGATGGTTGTGCACTTGCTTATTATTAATTTGATGCACCTAAATTGGACAAATTAGTACACGTAATTTTAAGCAAAATGATACTTAACACTGTGGTGCACTTAATTTTAAACTGTCTACCAGTGTACGCTTTACAAGTGCACCCGTAGACACAATCTGTCAAAATATTATGCAAACATTTTTTAGGTTTGATGGTGGTGCATTTGCTTATATTATGTTGTGCACTTGATTTTAACAAAGTAATACACTTAATTTTAACAATTTGGTGATTTTAACAAAGTGTTGCACTTTATTTCTTTCCCGATGCACGTTCTTCCCTCCTTGTTTTCTACTAATCCAAAAAACCACTTCACCCGATGGACTTGTTGTGCACAGAAACTTTGTTGCTGCCATTAAGGACGTTGCCCTCAGGAGCAAACATCAATCATTCAAATGGATTTTTTTTTTCTTTTAAAAAAAAGATCCCAAATGAATGTTGATAATGCCCCTAATGTTGGGTTTCCGTACCCCGACGCCAGATCCAAACGCAGCGAAAATAATACAATAGACAGATCTGACCCGTGGACGGAAGATCGCTCCTGATTCATATATAAACTTGCATAAATTTAAAATAAATGCACGGAAGAGATTACCGTTCACCGACGTGAATCTGATAGCGGTAGTCCCTCGAGTCCAATCAACCTGACCAGATCTACAAGCCAACACCAGTGCTAGTTTGGTGTCGGCATTTCTATGAGAGTGAACGGAATCAAAAATCACCAATCATAGAGAATGACTGACATATTTATAGTTGTCTAGTTGGGCTAGGGTCCATTAAGCCCAACAGGCCAACCATTGGCCCATTGGCTTGAAGGGCATTGCTAACAATCTCCCACTTGCCCAAAAGCCAAAACAAAACTACAAACTCATAATCCAAGCAACTCAATCCAATTGAATAACTTGATGTGCTATTAATGTACATAATTATGAGACATAAATATATCAAACGTTTTAATTTTAGAACTTTCTATAGATGAAACATTTTCAAATATAGAAACTCCACTAAAGTGAGGAGCTTTCAAAAATTAAATGCATCTCTTCTAAATCACTCAATTTGAGCACTTAACATTTAAGTCTCAATTCTCATCAATAGATCGGCGGCCGGTTGATTGTGACCCAGCGAGGCTCAAGTGTATCATAGCAGTAGGATCACAACCTTTGTGATTTTAGAAGTCAAACACTTCTTTGGGCTTACCCTGAATGCCTCATTGTCAATTAAACTCCTTTAATAGACAATGGCTGAAATACAATTTCAGCAACAACCTACCGATCGTGGGTAGCGCCTAGCATCTGCGCTTCACGAAGACCTAGATACAAATGACTAGCAACGTACGAGAACCTGTCAGCCATAGTTAGCGTGCAGTACATTCCTTTCACTCAATATGTCCCGACTGAATCAAGGGCATTGGTTGATCGAGACCCTTTATGATTTCAATAACTATGTATTTGTTTCACGTTATATGATTCTTTGTGTGCGTATATGAAAAACTCTTTTTTCACAAGCACTACCCACTCTGGCCAGAGATTCCTCGAATCATATATAGAAAAACACATAGGACATCCTGGTTCATCAAGACCAGTGGTGAATCCCCAACGACAATCATAGGTCTCTGACAGCATCACTGAATGCCCAAAATAATGACTTTATGACCCACATGTGATCAGTCATTAAATCAAAGTACACAGCTATCTATCAAGACCTCAATGACGCCTCGGGTCATGAGGAGTAATGGTGCACAACTATGACTAGAAATTCTATACTCGACAAATGGTAACCACTTATAGAATTTCGAGTAGGGTCGTTCAGTGAACTCATTCCTAATGAGCACCTATTCATGTGTGCTGACTTCTCCAAGCCAACGCCGATGAAACGCGGCGTACTACACTAGACACATCATGAATACCAGTCTCTAACGAGCATATGTCGATATCTCATTCTCGAAGGCTCATCGATCAGGAACATTTAGAAATCGCAGTCGAGAATGTATTTCATGGTCACCATCATATGCGCAACCACATTCTATGGACTATAGCAACTTCAAGGACTTCATCAATACATCAAGATGTATGGGTAAACAGATTAAGAGGTGCCATATATATTAATATTCAAACAAAGATTTGTCATAATAAGATTATAAGTACAATCAATCAACTATTGATTACTATCATGTATGACAACAATATATTTCACTTCCCAAAGCCAACTACTCATGTGCCTTAAGACCATCTTCCCAAGATGTCTAACAGACACCAATCATTGTAAATGCTTTGTCAGTGGATTCACTATATTTTTCTGTTGAAGCGATTCTCTCGATAATAATGTCGCGTCTACCATCTCTCTCATTAGATAGTTATTTCTCAATATATGTTTGGATCCTGATGAGATCTTGGCTATTCATAATAGCTCAAATGTTGTCACAGTACACAGAGAGTGTGTCAACTGCACTAGAAATTACACCCAACTCTTGGATGAAATTTCTTATCCAAACTGCATCTTTGCTGCATCGTATGCTGCAATGTATTCAGCTTCACTGGTGGAATCCAATGTGGTGTCTTGCTTGGAACGTTTCCAAGAGACATCACCATCATTGAGCTTAAATACAAATCCGAACATCGATATGATATCATCTACATCCAATTTAAAAAACCAGCATCAGCTTAGCCTTCAACTTTTATTTCTCCACTTACAGATCCAAAAAAGCCATGAACATATCATAAGTTCTTCATAAGAACTTGAGGATTATTTTCACAGTTTTCCAGTGACCTTCACCGGTATCTGTCTGATGTCTGCCCATTACTCTAAGAACATACATCAGGCCAAGTACATACCATAGCATACAATATGCTATTAAAAGTAGAAATATAAGGTATCAATGCCATCTTTTCTCTCTCCTCATCAATCTTAAGACCCTTTGACTCGAGATGAATACTTTGACATATTATGAAATAACTCATTTTTCGACTATTCTATGCTAAACCCTTTTAGCACAATGTTTATGTACGTAGATTGAGAGATCTCAAGCATCCTTTAGATCTATCCCTATAGATCCTTATGCTAAGCACATATGACGCTTCTCCCAATCTTAAATGGATAAATTAGTAGATAATCATGCTTTAATTGATTAATCCAATACCATTCACAATGAGCATGATATAATCGACTTAAAGCATCACAAATGTAACCATGCTCCCACTAACCCTTTTCCATACACATGTCACTTCCGGATTGTTAACAAAACCAAACACTTTGATGATGCTATCAAAACGAAAGTTCAAACTTCGAGATGCCTTCTTAGGCCGATAAATGGACCTCTGGAGTTTGAAAACATTTTTCTCACTCCAAGAAGTTGTAAACACATTTGGCTGCTACATTTCTACCTGAATGCCACCACTGAGAAATGTTATGTTCACATCCATTACTCATATCTCATATTCATAATATAAAGATATAACTAATAAAATCTAAATAGACTATAGCATCATAACCGATGAAAATTTTCTCATAAACAACTCTTTGCCTATGAGAATAATCGTTTCTCACTAGTCAAGCTTTGAAGGTCACTACCTTCCCATCCACTCCAAGCTTTCACTTGTAAATCCATCCAGCCAATGGGAACAATTCCCAAAGATGATCTACTAAGGCCCATACCTTATTGGAGTACATGGAGTCCATTTCAGATTTCATGGCATCTTGCCAATGTCTCGAATCAATATCTGACATCGCCTCCTTGAAAGTCCAAGGATCATATCCATGGTCTATTTCTCGACTACTTTCAAGGAGTTGATTCATTCTATCAGGAGCTCTTGAAACATTTTCAAATCTCCTTGGTGTGTGTAAATCAAAGGTTGTGATTGACTAAATTAATTTCACTGTTTTCACTTTTCTAGTGGTTTGTGGTTCTTGAACCCTTTCAAGTTATATTATTTTGTCATCCTTTCTAATAGAAACATTTTCTCTAGAAAGATTGCACTTGCGAAACAAACTCTTTGCCTGCAATTGATAATATAAATTTCCACAAAATAACATAAGATGGATCAACTATCCAACTCATCTCCCACTGGCTGCTTCACATAAGCAGAACAATCTCAAAAATAAAAATTTGGATTATTTTTCAGTCCATATCGTATATGGAGTTTTGGTCATTGCATTGGTATGAATTATATTCAACAAATATGTAATTTAGAGAGTTAGTCAGAGATAATCACATTCTCTTTAAGATAACTCAACATCATCTTGCACTAACATTTAGTGCTCCACATACGTCCATATGAATCAAAGTCAATGGACATTCAGCACATGTTAAATATATGTTGGATTTAAGTTATCATTCTTTTTATATTCTTTGAATATAATCATACTAATCATTCATTAGTTCACCAGATTCAGCACATATCATTCTCTATCAAAATAGGAACAATGTTCATGATTAAATCTAGAACAAATAAATAATTGCTCAAACCAGTTCCTAACCAGTTCAAGATTTTATATTAAATAAATGTTTCAAACAGTCTTTGCAACAACTCTTGCTACAATGCTTAGCCTCAGACAGGTTTCACCTTCCTAGGGCTCTCTACTTCTTCGCATCACATGCAACTCTTTGCAAAAATGTGAGCACAACTTGGCATCATATACAAAAGAAGTAGAACCAATAGAAACATTTAATTTTAATATATAACATACCCTTTCTAGAACGCTTCTAGTCTAGGTATTCTTTACAATTTTGCGCCAGTGACCATCAGTGAAAACATAGATGCCTCTCCTTTCTTAGTTGCTACTATATGTTTTTTTTTTTCGTCTTTTGAGGTTGAGAACCAATTCCCTTCCTCTACTTTATCCTTGAATCATTCCCACCAATTGTAGAAGATTCAGCAAGAAGAACACGTTTCCCCTTTGAATCAAGGATACATGAGTTTCCAACATTTTGACTATAAGATCAAATCAACATTCAGTTAATGAGAATTTGTCACATTCAGATTTCAAATTTCTCAACAAGAGATATTTTTCTTACACCATGCTCATAGACCGAAACCCCATCTCGCATGTGAAATGAAAACAGCTCTTTTGAAATCGCGAGTCTCAGTAATCGCGTCCGTTCACCAAACAACATTTGTAGGTTGTAAGGACCCCTAGCCCTTAACCCTTGATTAGTGTATTAACCACTATGTGTGGCACATGCTTCTATACAAATCAATCGGGAAACTCAGATGATGCTTACAAAATTCCTTTAATGTTCAACGTTATAAGATCATCTCTACTAACATATAGACTCATAGAGTTGCCCATTACCATCCCCATTTTGCCACTTTTTACATTGTGAACTTTTATAAAAATTTGGGCAGAGTCTCCCCGTAAATTGAGCTATCCCGAAATAAAAGCGCAACACATAACATAATTCCCGGCCAGGGAAAACATAATACCCATCAGAATGCAGCAATACCAAGTAAATTCCCAGCCAGAGAAGACACCACACACAAGACGACAAAAGTGGGTTTCAACCCCCACATAATACACCATCGAACTCTCATATCATTAGCAATTCTACCCT
Source organism: Haberlea rhodopensis (assembly GCA_907163345.1). Lineage (NCBI taxonomy): Eukaryota > Viridiplantae > Streptophyta > Magnoliopsida > Lamiales > Gesneriaceae > Haberlea > Haberlea rhodopensis. The sequence continues at coordinate 206,437 of CAJQUN010000082.1, forward strand.
TAATTGCATGCAACATAGAATGAAAGAGAGAAAGGCTCATGCCTTTATATACAACCCATATACAAGCATAACCGTGCTCACATGCGAGCATCATAAATATGTATATAACCCTCGGGTGTATATAAGTACTCTATACGATACCGTGCTCCATCAAGCCCTGGTACCACGATCCTGGGAGTACATCCAATCAACAGCTCGAGCTCAACTCCAAAGCCCTCGATGTACCTGTTCACCTGCCCCAACAGAGACAGCCCCCAACGGGGTGAGCATACCAATACACAAAATCCCATAATCACAGTAATAAAATTCATAATTTACAACAAAAGTAAATATTAATGAATTTTAAATGATACTCCCTGGATGGCAACGTCCTCATCCGGGATTTCGTGTACTGTCCCTGTTCTCACAATCATCAAACTCATCAAATCTCAAAAATCAGTAAATCCACACATTGATTTACTCATCGCATGCCTGATTCTCAAATATCAATAATCAATGGTTCCAAGTTCATTATACATGCAAATATAGATATCTCAATATCTAATACTGATTTCTCAATTTCGCTATCGATCACAGATAGCTCAAATGCCTAGCATTTATTTTACCAATTTTCCATTATGCCTAGACACCTCACATGTCTTATAATGAATACATGATCCCACGATCATTCTCAGGCATCTCAAATGCTGTACAATAGTCATATAGACCCAGTACCCCATATATATCAACACATAAATATAACCATGCGCACAACCATCGATGAAATCAAAATACATTATGCATTTCACAAATGCTCTCACATAAAGTAATGCTCGTACGTCGCACGTACCTTAAATTTCCGAAGTCCGAGCCAAACCTTGCTCGAGTTCCATGCCCCGAGGAACGATGTGCTAACACGATAAATTAATTCACAATTAATTACGAACATGCAACCCATGCTCAAGCACACCCATAACCCTCAAAATATTGTCAACACACGACAATTAACCATTATCGAAAATTGCTCAAGAACACCCCACAAATTTTCAAACCTTCACAACACAAATCGAACCCAAACTAAACACCACAAATCATCTAAAACATGAATTAATCGGTTACTAACAAGAATCATCACCCTTGCCAAAAATCCCCAAAATTCGAACATAAACCCCATTTCGAACCCTAACTCACGAAAATAGCGCTGAAATTCGAACCAAATGCAACAAATATTTTCGAACCATAAAAGTCTGAAATTATCGACTCAATATCAGCTCAAAAACGCCCCAAAAACACCAGAATAATCGTACCAAAATCATACCAAAATCGAGCCCCAAAAATCGGATGAACTCCAGTTTCGAACCCTACGCTTTCTGCAGAAATCCGAGCTCAAATCGCTACCAAACTTCAAATTGATGGTATGAATAGCTGCGCCTCGGAGAGACGAATCCAACGGCGAGTGGCACGCGCCGAACGGCGACCGGACGGCGGCGGGCGAACGGCCTGAAGTCGCGTGGGTCAAAGGGGATCGGGAAAGGGTGTTGGCGCGGGAGAGAGAAAGCGACGGGAATGGTGGGGAAAATGGTTCCAATAATTAAAATCTCGGGTTCAACTGGTATTTATAGCAAAAATACCCCGAAATACTAATAGCCCCACAAATACATCATGATTTATTAAAAATCATCTGTTTTCAAAAATTCTCTCTCTAACTCAAAAACCCCCTACCGGTGCCCACACAAAGCACCCGAGATTCTGAGTCACACTAAAAACCCAACTCACAGGTTTTCACCGAAATGAGAATACAATCTCAACCTCGGGATCCAACGATCTCAACTACTCAAATAGACGAGCCCAGAAGGCCCAACACCGCGATTAAACTCCAAATCGCCACGTAAAACAACTTTACGGGTTATTAACACTCCGAGATTAACATCCCTAATCTTTGGTCATCACAATATCCCCCACTAAAAGAATTTCGTCCTCGAAATTAGCACCGGTGTAATACGTAACACCCAGGCTACCCAACAACATGAAGCCATAACCTCGATTCTTGACCATATCAGAATCGTCTTAAAAAAAACGCGAGGATACTTACCTCACATCAAACTCTGAAACAGAGCGACATACCAAAACCAACATACCACCCAAGAGGCAAAACATACCTCGATGCGGTTCATCCCAAAGGTCAGTCTCTCATGACCGCAAAACAATCGATACTTACGGCTGTAGATCAGACAGTCATCCTTAGTTCTAATACCACTTAGTAAGAACGCATCCTGAATGACACCTCAACCGTGAGAACGTTGACCTCGTGTCAAACTCTGGAGTGGAATAGACTTCCAAATCCATTATAACGTCGAAGAGCGTCAGTACAACTCAACGCTAACAGTCCAAAAGCAGTTAGTCAACTGAAACTGTAAGGATTCGAATTGCTTCCGATTCCATCGTAGATGTCATTCAAAGACATCTCTATCATGACTCATGATGTCTAACATACATCGTTACGGGGGAAACATTAGCATACCACGGTGTACACATACCAAACCTGGTTCCTGCTACACAGACCACCTCCATCCAAGGAGCAGTTGCACCCTCTGCAACTCGGATTGGGCAACTTACGGCCACCGATCCACGTCCGAACACATCTCACAAGATGTCCACCTCCGGATGTTCCAAGAATCACATCCTGATCATAAATAAACAACCGAGACTCCGCAGAATTTCAAATTCTGAAAGGACATGCAATAAACCCATTGCATCCTCAACGCTTGTGTCGACAGCGACACCCAACCAATCCGAATTCCTGCCATCCCTTGATAAACATAGGATTTAACAATCCAAACTTGGGAAGGCTATCGCATAACTCGAAGGAAAACACCAACAGGGAAGTACCTTAACCCACACAAGATAATCCCTCCTCAAAGGAGTCAACTAACCTCACGATTATGCCTCATAATTATCGTGCCATGGAGATTCCCAATCTCAAGGTGTTCCATATCTCTCATCAGAGATTTAACCATCCAAAAATAGCATAACTCTATGCTTGACAAAAATAAATCAATAACTGGCATCCGTATACTCATCGGTATACCTGCCTAAGCACGAACACCTCATGCATACTCAATGCACTTGGCTCGGGTATCTACAACCTACCCCTAAGCCCCAAACACAACCGTCAATTCTGAGTCATTCCTTACTCAGTGGAGAATGATAATCGACGATCAACAACACGGTGTGATTCCCAAAATCAACACCACACGTACCAACTCACCGAATCTTTCAAAGATTCCCAATAGGTATAATACTACCTCCTTCCTCACAAGGGAAGTGCCATCGAACTCGAGATCCACTAGTCTCGAACCACCGTTCGGAAAGCTGGATACAATAACACCCATTGTATCCCAAATACACGGATTCCCCTCAAATCGAGTCAATAACGACCTGATGACTCTCTCGTTGGTATACCAACATCATGAGCTGTCCCAGACAAGTCTCACCAAGATTAACCATAAACGTATACACGTTTCAGTGAGGCATGCACAACCTCAACCTCAAATGACATGGTGACTACTAGAGTCCACCACAATCTACATCGTATCACCTTACGATTTGCCAAACTTGGTTCCAACGAGCAGTATAACAGCTCTAGCAAGCCCATCATGGTGCTGCACACACGCGGCAGACAACCTAGTCTCTGCCTCTTTAGGTTTACCTCAAACCTACCAACAAGACGGACGTTTCCGCACGGCACACCATACCGTGGGAAGGAAAAATCAATAGTGGGTCTGTACCCAACGTTCCTCTAATGCCGATACACCCTGGACACTCCAATGTCCCTATGTACCTAACATAACCTGATCCTACTCCCTTAGGACCCATCCTACACCCTCAAGGGTGGTGTGACCATGTCCACCACATGTCATATCGACAGAAAGCGAGTAATTTCCCCCATGATTACTCTTGTCGTCCAAAAACATGGCCAAAAACCATTCCAACGAGTATACCTAAAGGGTATCACCACTCGTAATATGATCACCCCAAACATAAGCAGCGGTACAATCACATGTACAGCGCATCCATCCATTCCTCGAGCAACCCGCTCGGTATAAGGGTCATGTCAATCGGTGACGCACACACCACCTTGTGCTCGGTACTGGCACTCAAGGCATACCACTGAATGCGTATACTCAACGCATTGTTCATCGTAATGATGATGCATGTCTAAGAAGACATCTCCTACACCATCGTCATCGTCATCCCATGACGACACATGCCAACTCATGGCATCTAAGGCATTGCCAACTAGTGACGATACACGTCAACAATGACATCTAAACAACCCAGTCAACTCGTGACGGTCCATGTACCTCAGCGTATGTCATCCATCATCATGCTAATAAAATAGTCATAATAAAACATGTATATCGTCGCATGCCAGCTACAATAATGCTAATAGAATAGCAATAACTCATACCTCATCGCTAACAATATAGCGGCATACCTGTCTCCGTCGCTCAATAATAGTACGAAATCAGCACCCATCGCTCGAAGGCGGCAAAATCCTGTGCTGAGTACATAGCGGCACAATCCATCGCTATAGAATCGACGGCATGATACCTCGTCATATAATAAGTGGCATGAAACCTCGCCATACACCTGAGCATGAATCATCATCCACATAATAGCGGAAAGAGGCATCGCTATCAATACACATGGCGGCAAGAACCATCGCCAATCAATATAGCGGAATGAACCATCGCTATCAATACACATGGCGGCAAGAACCATCGCCAATCAATATAGCGGAATGAACCGTCGCTATCAATATACATGGCGGCATGAACCATCGCCAGTCAATATAGCGGAATGAACCGTCGCTATCAATATACATGGCGGCAAGAACCATCGCCAATCAATATAGCGGAATGAACCATCGCTATCAATATACATGGCGGCATGAACCATCACCAGTCAATATAGCGGAATGAACCGTCGCTATCAATATACATGGCGGCAAGAACCATCGCCAGTCAATATAGCGGAATGAACCGTCGCTATCAATATACATGGCGGCATGAACCATCGCCAGTCAATATAGCCGATCCCTAGTCATTGTCACGGTAGTGTATTTTAATGCCCCTCGCTCAAGTAAAAACATGCGGTACTCCCACCCCTCGCTTCACATATAGGCGGCATAGAATAACCTCGCTTAAATGGAAATGCGGTACTCCCACCCCTCGCCTCACATTTTAGCGGCAAATATTCTTTCCTCGCCTCATATGCTAACCACGCTTCAATGTGACATGCGGCGCTCCCACCCCTCGCTTCACATTTTAGCGGCACAAAACAATAAATAGCGGCAAGCATTTAAAATCATCACTCATCCATAACAATGACTCATGGGATATTCACCAAGTATTTCATCCATACCTGCATCACAAAGCATAATCCATATACCAACATACATCATCATGAGTGTATTTTAATGCACCTCGCTCAAATGCGACATGCGGTACTCCCACCCCTCGCTTCAACATTTGGCGGCAAAGCATTAAAATCATCACTACATGTATACATGCAACCACAATGCATAATTCCAGGATGTATATCAAACGCAGGTTACCGTTTCGTGTCTTTCAACCATGGCCTTAGCCTTTCCACGTCATAGTGTCCCTACAGGAACATTCCCAAACCATGAGTATACGATAATCCATATTCCCCACAATATGATTATAATGAGTAATGCATAAATTATGAGTACAAAGTACTTCCAGTATCCCAATGCATTTCAATATGCTCCACTTGGTTGTCCCTGTGTCACAACTCACAATCATAATCAACAGGTTATATTATGATTCTATAGATGTCATGACATATAATCGTTTCACTATGATCACATGTTACAAATGCACATGAGCAAAATAGTTGTGTCACACAACACTAGCTACTATCATGCATAAATATGTGCTACTCATCCCTATCAGCATGTTCCAGGCCCTCAACAGCCCCAAAGAGCTAACCACTGCTCTGATACCACTAATGTAAGGACCCCTAGCCCTTAACCCTTGATTAGTGTATTAACCACTATGTGTGGCACATGCTTCTATACAAATCAATCGGGAAACTCAGATGATGCTTACAAAATTCCTTTAATGTTCAACGTTATAAGATCATCTCTACTAACATATAGACTCATAGAGTTGCCCATTACCATCCCCATTTTGCCACTTTTTACATTGTGAACTTTTATAAAAATTTGGGCAGAGTCTCCCCGTAAATTGAGCTATCCCGAAATAAAAGCGCAACACATAACATAATTCCCGGCCAGGGAAAACATAATACCCATCAGAATGCAGCAATACCAAGTAAATTCCCAGCCAGGGAAGACACCACACACAAGACGACAAAAGTGGGTTTCAACCCCCACATCATACACCATCGAACTCTCATATCATTAGCAATTCTACCCTTAATTGCATGCAACATAGAATGAAAGAGAGAAAGGCTCATGCCTTTATATACAACCCATATACAAGCATAACCGTGCTCACATGTGAGCATCATAAATATGTATATAACCCTCGGGTGTATATAAGTACTCTATACGATACCGTGCTCCATCAAGCCCTGGTACCACGATCCTGGGAGTACATCCAATCAACAGCTCGAGCTCAACTCCAAAGCCCTCGATGTACCTGTTCACCTGCCCCAACAGAGACAGCCCCCAACGGGGTGAGCATACCAATACACAAAATCCCATAATCACAATAATGAAATTCATAATTTACAACAAAAGTAAATATTAATGAATTTTAAATGATACTCCCTGGATGGCAACGTCCTCATCCGGGATTCCGTGTACTGTCCCTGTTCTCACAATCATCAAACTCATCAAATCTCAAAAATCAGTAAATCCACACATTGATTTACTCATCGCATGCCTGATTCTCAAATATCAATAATCAATGGTTCCAAGTTCATTATACATGCAAATATAGATATCTCAATATCTAATACTGATTTCTCAATTTCGCTATCGATCACAGATAGCTCAAATGCCTAGCATTTATTTTACCAATTTTCCATTATGCCTAGACACATCACATGTCTTATAATGAATACATGATCCCACGATCATTCTCAGGCATCTCAAATGTCGTACAATAGTCATATAGACCCAGTACCCCATATATATCAACACATAAATATAACCATGCGCACAACCATCGATGAAATCAAAATACATTATGCATTTCACAAAGGCTCTCACATAAAGTAATGCTCGTACGTCGCACGTACGTTAAATTTCCGAAGTCCGAGCCAAACCTTGCTCGAGTTCCATGCCCCGAGGAACGATGTGCTAACACGATAAATTAATTCACAATTAATTACGAACATGCAACCCATGCTCAAGCACACCCATAACCCTCAAAATATTGTCAACACACGACAATTAACCATTATCGAAAATCGCTCAAGAACACCCCACAAATTTTCAAACCTTCACAACACAAATCGAACCCAAACTAAACACCACAAATCATCTAAAACATGAATTAATCGGTTACTAACAAGAATCATCACCCTTGCCAAAAATCCCCAAAATTCGAACATAAACCCCAATTTCGAACCCTAATTCACGAAAATAGCGCTGAAATTCGAACCAAATGCAACAAATATTTTCGAACCATAAAAGTCTGAAATTATCGACTCAATATCAGCTCAAAAATGCCCCAAAAACACCAGAATAATCGTACCAAAATCATACCAAAATCGAGCCCCAAAAATCGGATGAACTCCAGTTTCGAACCCTACGCTTTCTGCAGAAATCCGAGCTCAAATCGCGACCAAACTTCAAATTGATGGTATGAATAGCTGCGCCTCGGAGAGACGAATCCAACGGCGGGTGGCACGCGCCGAACGGCGGCCGGACGGCGGCGGGCGAACGGCCTGAAGTCGCGTGGGTCAAAGGGGATCGGGAAAGGGTGTTGGCGCGGGAGAGAGAAAGCGACGGGAATGGTGGGGAAAATGGTTCCAATAATTAAAATCTCGGGTTCAACTGGTATTTATAGCAAAAATACCCCGAAATACTAATAGCCGTACAAATACATCATGATTCATTAAAAATCAAAAATTCTCTCTCTAACTCAAAAACCCCCTACCGGTGCCCACACAAAGCACCCGAGATTCTGAGTCACACTAAAAACCCAACTCACAGGTTTTCACCGAAATGAGAATACGATCTCAACCTCGGGATCCAACGATCCCAACTACTCAAATAGACGAGCCCAGAAGGCCCAACACCGCGATTAAACTCCAAATCGCCACGTAAAACAACTTTACGGGTTATTAACACTCCGAGATTAACATCCCTAATCTCTGGTCATCACATAGGTGTTGGAAATTATCAGCAGTGTGAACGAATTTCTCATATCTATGTTGAAACTCATTGGTGACATTGATGCTATCATATATCACCTGGCCTAGAGATCATCGTCCCACCACTTCTCAAGTGTGGCGATATTTTCATGAGACGAACGGGGAGACACTTCAACATGAGGCCCCCACCAAGGGTATATATCAAACTTTAGAAGCAAGCACTATTTTAAAATTAATAGTCAGTCGAATAATTTGGTGCAATTACTTTGTTTGTATCGAGAATTGATGCAATCGGATTCACGGCAATCACAATACTGAGAATAAACAGAAAATACATGCAAACCGTTTGATTATTAATTAATTCAAAAACTATGGACTTTAGTTATTGAATGCTCCCACGAAATTTTTCGAATTCATCACCCTCATGACAAATGAACGGAAAATCATATTTTCTTAGTGGGCTTGGAGTCCAACTAGCTCATGAAAAACCCCGGACGTGGGCCCACCAGCTTCATGATACTAAAGGTAGATCACAATTGCATCATATGCAACCCCCAAGATATTTGTCTCGCGATTGACATAACCCTACGTGGGCAGGACAATTATGCCTTCTCACGTCAAACTAACCCATCCCACGGATGGAAATGTCACGCCCAAAAGACCCCACGTGGGTGAGTAATCTAGAAGGTTAACATAACCACACCCTTAATTAAGTGGCAGTTAAACGCACAGCTTTCCCATGCCAGATGCCCCCCACGTGGGTGAGTAAGGCAATATGACACAAGTAGCGTCTCATGGCTTAACTGTTGATGGAAGACAGGAAGCAACAAACCCTTTTGAGCTCCCCTTATCAGTTTGATATTAAAAGTTTTGAATCATATTCAAAAGAAGGATTTTATAATTTTAAAATCTCATCATGTGCTTGTTTGTTTGTTTGCCGGATTCATGCAACTATGTTTTATTCATGCAATCATATGTACTAATAAAACACACAAAAACACATTTATCATACATCACATGCATAATAAAAATTAAATATGGACGATTACGACCTTTTCCTAATTGATCCACGTGAGCCATACGTGGATCACAAGTCTGTCTAAGGTGATGCAGGTATGTTATGCAATCCTATTACATTTTTGCTTCCATTATACATGTTGTTAGGATCGGTCCGGAGTGTTTAGAGGGGGGGTGAATGAACACTCCTTGTAAAATTTAATCCCTTGTGATTTCTTTCGGATTAGTGAAAGAAATCTGTTTCTTAATCAACTCTTTTATAGAACAGACCACTGAATGTATAAGTGCGGAACGGTCTGTTTTTATATTTGTAGGAACGGCTCGATGGCTTGAATGAAAGAACGAGTGCAGAAAGATAAGACACAGGATATGTTTCTGGAAGTTCGAAGGTGGTGTAATCCTTCTACGTCTCCCCTTCTTCCAATTAAGGAAGGTTTCTACTAGAAGACTTTGATTTATACAATCCTGTTGTACAAACCCGATTCAGCTGGATTTACCTCACTACCAGACTGAAACTCCTAGTCACTCGATCTGTTCAGACACTCTCTGTCTGACAGTTACAATTTGTTTATCACTTCTATTTTTCAATACAGAATACACAAGATGCTCACAGTGATCCTAAATGATCAAATATTACAATGTAATCGTGCTTAAGAATAATTTCAGCTCGAAAGATTCTGAGCTTGAAAGCTTGTGCTGTTTTTTGATTGATCAGCGAGAGTCACGTGTGTATCTGTATTGTTGTTGCATCCTTTTATAGTTGCATGTACCAACGACATTATTTCCCTTAATGTGCAACTCTTAACTATGCTTAATCTCTGAGTAAGCTACAGTCTTCTTCTTCAGGATACTTGCCGTTCTGGTTCATGCTTTCGGCGACTGTCAGGTAAGCTCTTCTTTGTCTTCTTTCCTTTTATGGTAATCTTCAGTCTTTGGTCCTTTGTAGCATTAATTGCGATATTAAATGCTACAATAAATAGCCGTTAATGATTCGGACTGAAGAGTCACTCTTTATGCATCCTTGACTGCTCTGATCTGATAAAGATTGAGATCGATCTGAAGCTTCGATCTAGTCAGTCTGATATCTATCGATCCGGTCTGATATGTGATATACCTTATCAGCTTGTTCTGTTTTGAGCTATCGATCTGGTCAGTCTGATTACCCTCGATCCGGTCTGATATGCTTTGTCATCTTATCAGCTTGATCTGTTTTGGGCGATCGATCTGGTCAGTCTGATTACTCTCGATCCGGTCTGATATGTTTTGTCATCTTTAAAATCTCATCGATAAAGTTCGGAACTAACAAATTCCCCCTTCTTGATGATGACAAAACCTAGCTTCTAAGTCTTTTTAACCAGTCTGATAAGAACTCTGAAGCATATACTTTCGGGTCGATTACTTATTCTTGTTCAAAATAAATGAACATTATTAAGTTGGATCGATTAAGCCTTTTATTATTAAGCCTTTTATTTTAGTTCAAAATAAATGTGATGTCCGGGGATTTATGGTGTTAATCCCGGTGTGGTATTAATCCTTGATGGATTTTTAATTGTGGCAATTAGGAATTAATTGCGGTTTTGCGTCTCCCGAGGTTGTTTAATCGGGCATTTGGGATCGTTGGATCCAAAGGTTGAGATTGTATTCTCATTTCGGTGGAAAACCTATGAGTTGGGTTTTCGATGGGACTTGGTGTCCGGGGTGCTTTTGTTGGGGCCTGTATGAGGATTTGATGTTGGAGAGAGAGTTTTTGAAAACAGATGATTTTTAATGAATCATGATGTATTTGTGGAGGATTTGGTGTGTTTGGGTATTTTTGCTATATATACCAGTTGGACTCGGGATTCCGTCATTTGGAGTCCATTTCTCTCCTCTCCTCCCCCCTCTCACGCCACCTTCACCCCAAACCCTTCCCCTTCCCTTTGGTTGAAGCAAAATCGATAGAACTCGATTATGGGGGCCGGATTTCTTGAAGAAAGATAGGTAATATTCTTCTCCTCTCTTTTGGCTTCAATTTGATTATGGTTTTGTGTTGTGTGGTTGGGTTTTGGGTTGGTTATGGCATTTGGGGGTTTTGGGTTAAAATCCAAAATGTTGATTTCAGTGTTTTCATGGATTTTAATTGTTGTATTTGAGGCGTTGAGGTTGTATGGGGTGTTGGTTTGGAGTTGGGTGTGAAAAACACCATTAGAACTCGAGTTTTTTCAAAAAATCGCAGTCCGCGATCGATCTTGGCGAGGCTCCGATCGATCGCGACATGCTACTGGAATTTGAGGATGATGTACAGTATCGGCGATCGATCGCGAAAAGGGGGCGATCGATCGCGGAGGTCTCAGAGATCGATCGCGCCTGATGGGCGATCGATCGCAGCACTGTTCACCTGCATGGATTTTCGAAAATATTGGAAAATGTTGGGATTTTGGAACCGAGGTCTAAAGGGCCGACTTCCGGAGTGTTGTTCACATTCCAATGGGAATGTTAGACTTTTAACATGGTTTGATTTGGAGCCAAGTTTATTAAACGGAATTTTTGGTTGGGTTTTTGGCTATCTATTAAACATATAAAATGGAATATTTTGGGTATTATGCATGCTTAGCCGGGGGGCTTTTATTTTGGTAATCGTCATGGATTGACGATATGTTTGGGAGTCTTGAATGTGCTTGGACACGTGGTTGCATGCTTATACTTGATTGTGAGTTGTTTATGTGTTTTAGCACATATCTCTCGAGGTAAGGAACTCAAGCAAGGTTTGGCTTGGACTATGAAATTCTAAGGTACGTATGACGTACGAGCATAACCCTTTAATATAATTGCAATTGTTGAGTGCTTGGTACACTGTATTGCAATGAATGTGTGTGGAAATGCATGACACATGGTATTAACAATAAACGGAGATTGAGATGCATGGTTTATTGTACTTGCTTCAAATGTCTATATATGCATGGATAATTGCATGGTGCCGCTTTTGAGCGAGCAATGATTGGGATGTTGTCGCCTGTGAGCGAACATCGATTATGACGCCGCTGCCATCGAGCATGCGTGGAAATGGAATGCCGCCATTGTAGAGCGAGCAATGAATAGAGCTATGAAACCATAAGTGAGAAACATGTATTGTCTATAATCATTGTTTAATGATTTGATGTTATTGATTATGACATTGGTATATGGCTCATAGAATTGTTAATCAATGTAATGATTAACTGGCATTTGGGAATTTGATGGTTTCAGTGTTTTGAGAACAGGGACAGTACAGGGAACCCCGGATGAGGATGATGCCATCCAGGGAGTATATTTTGTATTTCATAGCATTTACATTGTTGTAAATTATGAATTGTATTGTTGTATTTATTGGATTGGGATATTGGTATGCTCACCCCGTGTGGGGGCTGTCTCTGTTGGGGGCAGGTGGTACAGGTATAGCAGCAGCTTTGGAGTTGAGCTCGGGCTGTTGATTGAAGTACTTCCAGGATTGAGGTACCAGAGCTGGATGGACAGGCGCTCAGATCCACAGTCGAGATCGAGTTGCGCTTGAGAGGTGCTTCCAGGATCGGAACACCAGTAACGGTATCCAGCAGAGTGTTTTATACATTAGATACACGCTTATTCATTGGGTGCTCTTATGTGAGTACATATTACGTGTATATGGAATGTATAAACGGGCTACGGCTCTTCTCTGTTCATTTATGGTTTGCACGCAATTAGATATAGAATTGCTAAATGAACTAAGAGCATGATAGTGTATTACGAGGGTGCATGTTATATGGATAATCATGGTTGGGGAATTCGAATATTATGTGGTTTAAATGCAAGAAGTTTTCTGGATAGCATATGGTGTTGCACTTGCACATGTTTTCTTCCCTGATAGTATGATTATATGCACTAATGATATGGCTTAATACACTAATAACGGATTAAAGGGCACGGGGGTCCTTACATTAGTGGTATCAGAGCAGTGGTTGCTCTTTGGGGCTGTTAAGGGCCTAGGAAGTTATTGATAGCACATATTTATGCATGATGGCATTGATGTTGTATGACACAACTAGTTGTTTATGTGCTTTTATGATATGAAAAGTGGTGCTAATCATTATAATTGCAGGAATCGTGTAGAATGCGATGTGATGGCATTAATGGTGATGTCTAGCACTTCATGTTAAAGGATCTGATTTTGTAGGAAAATCAGGAAAGGTGAGACGTACGGGCTTCGGACGGTAAAACGCGCTACACCTTTGATTATGTATATCATGGATAGTGGATCCTTACATGTGATGATATATGTGAAATGATAGTGATATATTGTGATAATGGAACCAATTGTTGTGTTTGATTATTGTGGTAGAATTGATGAATGTTCCGGTAGCCTTTATCTCCGAGCGAGGGAGGTACTTGCCGCTGTCATGTCTAAGCGAGGTAACATGCCGCTGTCATTGTCGAAGCGAGGGGTCCTAAAATTCCGCTGTTGTATTGAGACCGGAACAGTCACAATTCTAGTGATTAATGTGGAATATTGTGGTTATAATTGGAACGTGATATCGATCATTATATTGTGAACTGTTGTATTAACCTGGATGCAGGTACATGGAGCTAGTGGAAGTTCCGGTAGTTGTTATATTCGAGCGAGGGAGGTACTTGCCGCTGTCATATGAAGCGATGGTAGTATGATATTTGCCGCTGTCATGTCTAAGCGAGGTAACATGCCGCTGTCATTGTCGAAGCGAGGGATATCATATGATGCCGCTCTATGTCGAAGCGAGGGGTCCTAAAATTCCGCTGCTATAACAAGATCGGAACAACCACATTATCGATATTGATAGCGATGGTTCATTCCGCTATATTGATTGACGATGGTTCATGCCGCCAGGTATATTGATAGCGATGGTTCATTCCGCTATATTGATTGGCGATGGTTCATGCCGCCAGATATATTGATAGCGATGGTTCATTCCGCTATATTGATTGGCGATGGTTCATGCCGCCAGATATATTTATAGCTGATGCGTGTGAAACGTACCGCAAGTGTACGGTGTCAAGTTTTAGTATAGGAATTTGAAAGTACGGATGTCGAACCCACAGGGATTGAAAATTAAGTTACACCAAGTACTGTAATTAGAATAGTCTCGACTTTATTTAGATAACCGATAGCATAATTATTATATTAATCTACTAAAATAAGATAAATTAGCAAGATGAAGAATTTAAGTGGAGAAAATCAATGAGAACAGATTCTAGAGGTTCGACTTCACTCAACTATCCACTATGTCGTGTTTTCCTAGTTTACTAGCCGAGAATTCTTATTTGTTTCTACTCCCCCTCCCGGGTGTTAGATCACGAATATGGAATCATTCAATCCATGGCCAGTAGATTAAAAGCATTAAGAACAGGAAAACATAAATAAACCATATGAAAAACCAATGACATAATTTCAAGTCAAGATCCGTCTAACTCTAGAATAATAAATTAGTTCATGAATAAATTAAACAAACACATAGACATGTTCTTAATCATCATAAACATAAGGGAAGATATAATCAAACGAATTGGATGATGGCCCTCCGTCCCCGGTAGTCGCCGTCGTCTTCTCCGTCGTCAAAATCTATATCCTTCGTTGTAAGCGCACTGCCTCGATCGATCTCCTCCTCTTTTCTGAATTTCCCTCGGTTGTGTACTGCTCTCGCCTCCTCTTGTTCTTCAACCCTAGCCTCCTTCTCTCCAAAAATATGTCTAGGTCTGAATAGCCTTCGAAAATCCTCCTCTAAACCCTTTAAAAGTCCTGTGCAATCAAATAAGGAAAGTCTCCAAAATTGCCAAAATTCCATTGGCGTAATTACGCCTCCGAAGTGGCGTAGTTACGCCTGTCGACGTGTCCAAAGTCTGGCTTCCCGCGTGACTGGCGTAATTACGCCTCCAAAGTGGCGTAATTACGCCACTTAAAATTCTTCAAAATCTCAAATGTCGTGGCTTAGGCGTAGTTACGCCTCAAATCAGGCGTAGTTACGCCTCAAGAAATTCGTTTAAAATCTCAAATGCCGTAAGCTAGGCGTAGTTACGCCTCAAGACAGGCGTAATTACGCCTGTTGCTTTGATTCAAAGTGTAGATTTTTGACTTCAATTCATCCGTTCTTTCCGTCATTTGCACCATTTTAGTCCACAAAACATGTAATTACCTGGATTCCTGCAAAACAACACATAACAATACCAAAAGCGTAATTCTGATCGAAAACTAACACTAAACCATGCAAAATAAGAAGAAATATAAGTGTATAAAATACACTTATCAAACCCCCGAAACTTAAACTTTTGCTAGTCCCGAGCAAAATAGAAATGGAAAAAGACTAAGAAATAAAAGAGAAAAAGAAAACACACTACTAACGCAAGTCATGAAATGTTATAATTACAAATTGGCCTCGAAGATCAATTGTCTAAAAATTTTAAGTCAAGTATGCATATCAGTCTACTCAAGAGTTCTCAAGTGTGTGTGTCACCACTTCCATTTAACCATTAAAGCAATCTTTACTCACACAAATCAATAGGACTTTGCAAGGTGTATTGGTTCATTTGCATTGTTCATAAAAAGGAGTATAACCTTGACAAACAGTGAACAATGCATCAAATCAAAGTAATGAGATGTGCGTGTGTGAATGTCAAAACCATATGCATTACAAGTGTTTCTCGAGTGTCCATAAGCTTACTATTCGTAACCTTCTCCACTAGTATATTAGACGAATGTGGCTCGGTCAATAGGTCTTAATAGGCTTGTAACGTTAGCCTTTGGCTCATGGCTTCAATAAAAAGATAGGAATTTCAAAACAAGAGAGTAAGTCATATTAACCATGTTGCGCACTCTCATCTCACTTTTCAACTTCTCTTATTGACGATTCATCATTTTTTTTTCTTTTCAATTCACCCTCTTTTCTCATCCGCCTCATCATTCACCTCATTATTTTCTCATTCTTTCCATCACTATTTTCTTCACCTCTTCAACAAATTTTTTTTTATGCATCCACGCCCTTTTTTCATTATTATACCCCTTCTATTTTTTTTAATTAGGAACATGGGGGGGATATTTGAAATTTTAAAGTGCAATATGGGTCTTACTCACTTGAGGGTAGGAAATAGTGTATAAGCTTTCAACAAGGTGGTCGATGTGGGATTTTGAAAAGATGCCGAATGGGGGTTATTATGTGCCTAAGCACATGCCATTCGATTTTCAATAAGCTCAAAAGGGTAGCTAGGGATAAAAAATGATGTCATTTGGTGGCTTCAAAGGCTCAAACGAATCAAAAATTGCCTAAATCATTCCTAAGCCACATATGTCTGTATTTCGCCTCAAAGGGTACTAAAGCAAGTTCTAGACTACTCTCAATTCACAAATAACTTATATGGTATGACCAATGTGCTCAAATAGTATCTCAAAACCAAGGTGATATAAGAAACAAATTTGAATGAGATTATAAAATATATTGCAACAATTCAATCCTCATTCTTTTACGTTTAAGCTCAAAGGGGCTACTATGGCAAATTTATATCAATGAGTAAAGGCCCAAAATATTATCAAGAATTGCCTATATGATATTTGTGTTCATTCAAATCAACTTTAATTGGTCAAATGGTCATGGTCTCTAGTGCATGAATGTGTAAGAAACTCAAGAGCAAAGCGAACAAAAATTTTAAAATTTTCACAAATAAGCTCAATTCTTCATCATCGGCCTTCACAATTACTTCAAATCACGACTTATGACACAAAAAGAAAAAAAAAAACGACTAAAAAAAACACAAAACACAACACACATAGGAATCCAGGAAACAAAACATCTCAGTGTTTAAACACCCCCTAAACTTAAAATCGTGCATTGTCCTCAATGTACCATACAACGTATAAAATAAGGGACAACACACCAACCTGCGACGACGATCGTCAGTAATCGTCGCCCATCTCATGCTCATGGGTATGGTGAGAAGATGATGATAGGGACCTCCACATCAGTATAGACCTGCAATGGGAAAAATAATGATCAATCGGCTATGAATAAGACATGCTACTAAAATGCAATACTAAAATTAAAAACTGAAATAAAATAAAAAGGATACAAGGCTTGGGTTGCCTCCCAAGAAGCGCTTTGTTTAAAGTCGTCAGCCAGACTATGCGAAGCAACCATCAAATAGCGGCTTCCGCCCATAGTAAGTATCATATGACACTACATGTGGGTCTTGGTTGTGTATGCCCTCTAGCTTGGCAAGATACTGACAATTAACGCTCGTCGCTCCAACAACGTCTTTCGAAAATTGATAAGCATGGGAGAAAGATTCTAAGCTTGGCTTCATCTCGTGGAGGACGTAGTATGGTGAAGTTGGCATCAATGGGAAGAACGGATCCACATATGGCATATAAGACATCACCATCGATGAGTGCTCCTCACTATTTCCAAAAATATGCTCATCTTCCAACGTCACGCTAGGCTCATCTTGACACGGGAATTCATCAGATAACTCTTCCACAGTAGGCTCAACCACTTGAAAATGCTCATATTCCCTTGAATCTTCCGCATGAGTAGGATCACTCTCCCAAACTTGGTTGGTTGGGTTCACTTCGGTGTTGCTAGGAAATGATCCTCTTTGTTGGTTGTTCATGGCATTAGCAAGCTGCCCAATTTGCACCTCAAGAGACTTCATTGTAGCACCCATGTTGTTCATGTGACCCTCAATCGTATCAAGCCTCGACTCATTCTTATCAAGCCTCAATGTCGAACTTTGAACAAAAGTATTCACCAAATCTTCAAGTGAAGGTTTACCTTCATTCTTTTGTGGAGCATATCTAGACTCATCTTGACACGGGAATTCATCAGATAAATGAGGGTAATGATTCTCTGGTGGATATTGGTGACTCCAACCCAGCATTGAAGGATCAAAGTGCCACTGATAGTCGATATTCGCCATATGGTTAAACAGGTGCACCCTGTCATCATCTCTACAATATATGGGACTACCAGCTGCCAAAGCTCCATTAAATACCCATTCTTGTGTGTCTGCATCCAATCCACTGTAGAAAGATTGAAGAGGAGCGTAGTTTGAAAAGTCGTGGTTGAATCTGTCCCAAGCTGCATAGAATGGTTCATACGGTTGTTGGGCAAAGCTTGTGGAAACTTGCTGATGAAACATCTCCAAGTACCTCACAAGAAAAACATCAAAAAAAATAAAATTAACACAAAAAATAAAATTCTAAATTAAAATCAAGACTACTTGGTAACAGTATCAGTAAACAAAATTATATCAATCCCCGACAACAGCGCCAAAAACTTGATGCGTGTGAAACGTACCGCAAGTGTACGGTGTCAAGTTTTAGTATAGGAATTTGAAAGTACGGATGTCGAACCCACAGGGATTGAAAATTAAGTTACACCAAGTACTGTAATTAGAATAGTCTCGACTTTATTTAGATAACCGATAGCATAATTATTATATTAATCTACTAAAATAAGATAAATTAGCAAGATGAAGAATTTAAGTGGAGAAAATCAATGAGAACAGATTCTAGAGGTTCGACTTCACTCAACTATCCACTATGTCGTGTTTTCCTAGTTTACTAGCCGAGAATTCTTATTTGTTTCTACTCCCCCTCCCGGGTGTTAGATCACAAATATGGAATCATTCAATCCATGGCCAGTAGATTAAAATCATTAAGAACAGGAAAACATAAATAAACCATATGAAAAACCAATGACATAATTTCAAGTCAAGATCCGTCTAACTCTAGAATAATAAATTAGTTCATGAATAAATTAAACAAACACATAGACATGTTCTTAATCATCATAAACATAAGGGAAGATATAATCAAACGAATTGGATGATGGCCCTCCGTCCCCGGTAGTCGCCGTCGTCTTCTCCGTCGTCAAAATCTATATCCTTCGTTGTAAGCGCACCGCCTCGATCGATCTCCTCCTCTTTTCTGAATTTCCCTCGGTTGTGTACTGCTCTCGCCTCCTCTTGTTCTTCAACCCTAGCCTCCTTCTCTCCAAAAATATGTCTAGGTCTGAATAGCCTTCGAAAATCCTCCTCTAAACCCTTTAAAAATCCCGTGCAATCAAATAAGGAAAGTCTCCAAAATTGCCAAAATTCCATTGGCGTAATTACGCCTCCGAAGTGGCGTAGTTACGCCTGTCGACGTGTCCAAAGTCTGGCTTCCCGCGTGACTGGCGTAATTACGCCTCCAAAGTGGCGTAATTACGCCACTTAAAATTCTTCAAAATCTCAAATGCCGTGGCTTAGGCGTAGTTACGCCTCAAATCAGGCGTAGTTACGCCTCAAGAAATTCGTTTAAAAGCTCAAATGCCGTAAGCTAGGCGTAGTTACGCCTCAAGACAGGCGTAATTACGCATGTTGCTTTGATTCAAAGTGTAGATTTTTGACTTCAATTCATCTGTTCTTTCCGTCATTTGCACCATTTTAGTCCACAAAACATGTAATTACCTGGATTCCTGCAAAACAACACATAACAATACCAAAAGCGTAATTCTGATCGAAAACTAACACTAAACCATGCAAAATAAGAAGAAATATAAGTGTATAAAATACACTTATCAATAGCGACGGTTCATTCTGCTATATTGATTGGCGATGGTTCATGCCGCCAGATATATTGATAGCGATGGTTCATTCCGCTATATTGATTGGCGATGGTTCATGCCGCCAGATATATTGATAGCGATGGTTCATTCCGCTATATTGATTGGCGATGGTTCATGCCGCCAGATATATTGATAGCGATGGTTCATTCCGCTATATTGATTGGCGATGGTTCTTGCCGCCGGATATATTGATAGCGATGTCTCATTCCGCTATTCTATTGGCGATGGTTCATGCCGTCGGGTATTTTATTGACGATGATTCGTGCCACCGGATATTACATAGCGACGGATCATTCCGCTACACCTATGGCGATGGTTCATACCGCCGGATATCTATGGCGATGTCTTATGCCGCTGACTCTATGACGAGAGATCATGCCGCTGATTCTATAGCGATGGGTTATACCGCTATGTGCGTAGCGCTGGATTATGTCGCCTACGAGCGATGGATGCTACTTGTGTACCGCTGGTGGACGATGGATACAGGTATTCCGCTATCTTGATAGCGATGAGGTATGGCATATTACATTTGTTAGCATTATTGTGGATACTACATGTTGTTATATATGTCATGTATTTGACGATGAGATTATGGATGTCGTGTATTGACATGTACCGTCGTATGTTTGACGATGTTAATTGGATGTCATGTGTTGACATATGCCGTCACGGGATGACGATGACATAGTTGATGTTCTATGTAGACGTGTGGCGTCGTTTTGATGATTAATACATTTATGTTGTGTATTGAGTTGTATGGTTTGAGTGCCTTTGGTGGGCACATGGTAGTGTCTGGGTCATTAGTTGACGAGACCATTAGGCCGAGCAAGTTGCTCGAAGAATTATCGGGTGCACCGTACAGGGATTGTACCGTAGCACATTTTTTTTGAGTATATTATTCGAGTAATGATACCCTTGGGAATACTCGCTGGTTTGGCTTAGGCCAAGTGATTGGTGGTAAGAGTAGTCATTGAGGAAACTACTCGCTTGTTGTTGTGATCTGCGGTAGGCGTGGTCACACCCACCCTGAGGGTGTGGGATAAGTCCTAATGGATTAGGATTGTTTCGCGGTTGAGCAAGGACACCGGGATGTCCATTATGCTTTGGTTTTAGAGAAATATTGGGTGATGACCCACTCTTCTAAATGGATGATACGGTATGGTATACCGGGTGGAACGTGTGAGACGTTGGTAGGCTTGATATGAGCCTTTGGAGGCAGCGCTCGTTAGCCAGATTTAGTGGCAATGTTATAGAGTGCTTTTGAATTGCCGTTATACTGCTCGTTGGATTCGAGTTCAGTGAATCGTATGATGATACGATGAGGACTTTTAGTAGACTCTTGTAGTCTCTTTGTGGCATGATATTTGAGGCAGAGAATACCTCACGGAGACGTTTATACGTCAAATGTTTTAAGAGGCTTGTTTTGGGACAACTCAATTTTGTTGGAATACCAACGTGAGCGTCGACAAGTCGTTGTTATCTCTGGTTGAGCATCTTTGCTTATGGTATGCAACGAAAGTCACAATTGGTTGTGTGGTATAGTTAGTGGAGTGACACTACTATATTGACTTTATCTCTTGGAGAGATTTGGGTTGTACTGTCATGGAGACAGCTACTTTTGGTTGAGGGTTGATCGTGAATCAACCAGGGTAAGCCCTACTAGTGTTGGACTAGGTAATGGCTTCGTGCTTCCAGTGAGACGTTCGAGGAGACGTCTCTGGGATGATGCTCGAGTGTGGAGTACTATGGCAATAGTACAGGGCATCGTTGTTTGAGTATACATGTCGTATACGAGTTTCGATTTGATGATAGTGGCTTCGATGCACTATTCTGAACCAATTGCTTATTTTGGTTCCGAGATATATGTTGGTATGTATATCCAGTTTTCCGGACGGTGGTTCGAGGTTAGAGGGTCATGGATTCATGACACTATTCCTTTTGGGAAAGGCGGTATTGTTATACCTGCCGGTCGAATCTTTTGGGAGATTCATTGCTTTGGTTGTGTGGTGTTGATGTTGAAATCACACCCTTTGGCTTGGGTCTGTTGACCACTATTCTCCGTGGAGTGAGAATAATCGAGGCTTAGCAATAAGTTTTGGGACTTTGGGTATGTTTGGAGATACACGAGCCTATTGCTTTGAGTGTGCCTGTTGTGTTGGTGCTTGGACATGTATACCCGTGTGTGTATACGAATGTCAACTCTATTTCGTTCCTTGTTGAACGTCGGTTTAGTGTACTTGGTTTGATGAATCTCCGGTGGGAGATTGTGGCAATTTGAGGTTGGTAATCTCGATGGCACGATGTATTCTAAGGAATAATCGTGAGGTCCGTTTGACTTCCCCTGAGGAGGGATTGTCGTGTCTTGGAACCTTGGCAGTTCTTGTTGGATAATTCGATAGCCTTCCTGTTTTAGGATTGTTGAATCCCAGGATAAATTAGGGATGGCCAGGATTCGAATTTGTTTAGTGTCGCAGTCGACACGTGTTTGGGAATGCAATTGTTTGTCTTGCATGTCCTTTGTGGAACTTGAGACTTTGTGGAGTCTCGATAGTGTGTTTTGGACCAAGATGGGATTTCTTGGAACACATGGTTGTAGACATCTGTAGTGATGTGTTTTGTGTGGATTAGTGACCATGGTTTACCCGATCCGGTTTGCAAGTGGTGCAACTACTCCTTTGGAGGAGATGGACCGGGAAGCGAAAACCGGATTTTCTGTGAGTATACTAATGGCCCACATCATAACGATGTGTGTTAAGCATCGTGGACGATTGGTGGATATCATGGAGAGATATCTATGTTAGAACCAAATGGTGTTTTGATTGAATTGCAGTCATGGTGGACTGACTTCCGGGACGATTCACATCGAGGTATGTTGTTATCTTTCGGGTATATATTGGTTTTGGTATTTGCTCTATTGTAGAGCTTGGTGCGAGATCAGTGTTCTCGCAATTGATGACTCGATTCTATTGTGGTCCAAAATCGGAGTTGTGGCTTTACCTTGTTTGTGTAGTCCTGGTGTTACGTAGAGTATGCCGGTGCAAATTTCGAGGACAAAATTTTATTAGTGGGGGATAATTGTGATGTCCGGGGATTTATGGTGTTAATCCCGGTGTGGTATTAATCCTTGATGGATTTTTAATTGTGGCAATTAGGAATTAATTGCGGTTTTGCGTCTCCCGATGTTGTTTAATCGGGCATTTGGGATCGTTGGATCCAAAGGTTGAGATTGTATTCTCATTTCGGTGGAAAACCTATGAGTTGGGTTTTCGGTGGGACTTGGTGTCCGGGGTGCTTTTGTTGGGGCCTGTATGAGGATTTGATGTTGGAGAGAGAGTTTTTGAAAACAGATGATTTTTAATGAATCATGATGTATTTGTGGAGGTTTTGGTGTGTTGGGGTATTTTTGCTATATATACCCGTTGGACTCGGGATTCCGTCATTTGGAGTCCATTTCTCTCCTCTCCTCCCCCCTCTCACGCCACCTTCACCCCAAACCCTTCCCCTTCCCTTTGGTTGAAGCAAAATCGATAGAACTCGATTATGGGGGCCGGATTTCTTGAAGAAAGATAGGTAATATTCTTCTCCTCTCTTTTGGCTTCAATTTGATTGTGGTTTTGTGTTGTGTGGTTGGGTTTTGGGTTGGTTATGGCATTTGGGGGTTTTGGGTTAAAATCCAAAATGTTGATTTCAGTGTTTTCATGGAGTTTAATTGTTGTATTTGAGGCGTTGAGGTTGTATGGGGTGTTGGTTTGGAGTTGGGTGTGAAAAACACCATTAGAACTCGAGTTTTTTTGAAAAATCGCAGTCCGCGATCGATCTTGGCGAGGCGCCGATCGATCGCGACATGCTACTGGAATTTGAGGATGATGTACAGTATCGGCGATCGATCGCGAAAAGGGGGCGATCGATCGCGAGGGTCTCAGCGATCGATCGCGAGATGTGGCGATCGATCGCGGATTTTTTTCGGGCAGTAGGCTTGCGCGATCGATCGCGCCTGATGGGCGATTGATCGCGGCACTGTTCACCTGCATGGATTTTCGAAAATGTTGGAAAATGTTGGGATTTTGGAACCGAGGTCTAAAGGGCCGACTTCCGGAGTGTTGTTCACATTCCAATGGGAATGTTAGACTTTTAACATGGTTTGATTTGGAGCCAAGTTTATTAAACGGAATTTTTGGTTGGGTTTTTGGCTATCTATTAAACATATAAAATGGAATATTTTGGGTATTATGCATGCTTAGCCGGGGGGCTTTTATTTTGGTAATCGTCATGGATTGACGATATGTTTGGGAGTCTTGAATGTGCTTGGACACGTGGTTGCATGCTTATACTTGATTGTGAGTTGTTTATGTGTTTTAGCACATATCTCTCGAGGTAAGGAACTCAAGCAAGGTTTGGCTTGGACTACGAAATTCTAAGGCACGTATGACGTACGAGCATAGCCCTTTAATATAATTGCAATTGTTGAGTGCTTGGTACACTGTATTGCAATGAATGTGTGTGGAAATGCATGACACATGGTATTAACAATAAACGGAGATTGAGATGCATGGTTTATTGTACTTGCTTCAAATGTCTATATATGCATGGATAATTGCATGGTGCCGCTTTTGAGTGAGCAATGATTGGGATGTTGTCGCCTGTGAGCGAACATCGATTATGACGCCGCTGCCATCGAGCATGCGTGGAAATGGAATGCCGCCATTGTAGAGCGAGCAATGAATAGAGCTATGAAACCATAAGTGAGAAACATGTATTGTCTATAATCATTGTTTAATGATTTGATGTTATTGATTATGACATTGGTATATGGCTCATAGAATTGTTAATCAATGTAATGATTAACTGGCATTTGGGAATTTGATGGTTTCAGTGTTTTGAGAACAGGGACAGTACAGGGAACCCCGGATGAGGATGATGCCATCCAGGAAGTATATTTTGTATTTCATAGCATTTACATTGTTGTAAATTATGAATTGTATTGTTGTATTTATTGGATTGGGATATTGGTATGCTCACCCCGTGTGGGGGCTGTCTCTGTTGGGGCAGGTGGTACAGGTGTAGCAGCAACTTTGGAGTTGAGCTCGGGCTGTTGATTGAAGTACTTCCAGGATTGAGGTACCAGAGCTGGATGGACAGGCGCTCAGATCCAGAGTCGAGATCGTGTTGCGCTTGAGAGGTGCTTCCAGGATCGGAACACCAGTAACGGTATCTAGCAGAGTGTTTTATACATTAGATACACGCTTATTCATTGGGTGCTCTTATGTGAGTACATATTACGTGTATATGGAATGTATAAACGGGCTACGGCTCTTCTCTGTTCATTTATGGTTTGCACGCAATTAGATATAGAATTGCTAAATGAACTAAGAGCATGATAGTGTATTACGAGGGTGCATGTTATATGGATAATCATGGTTGGGGAATTCGAATATTATGTGGTTTAAATGCAAGAAATTTTCTGGATAGCATATGGTGTTGCACTTGCACATGTTTTCTTCCCTGATAGTATGATTATATGCACTAATGATATGGCTTAATACACTAATAACG
Organism: Haberlea rhodopensis; assembly: GCA_907163345.1. Classification (NCBI taxonomy): domain Eukaryota; kingdom Viridiplantae; phylum Streptophyta; class Magnoliopsida; order Lamiales; family Gesneriaceae; genus Haberlea; species Haberlea rhodopensis. Next base: position 231,981 of record CAJQUN010000082.1, read on the forward strand.
GATTAAGGGCACGGTGGTCCTTACAATAAATGAACAAGGACTTAAAGAAAGATTTCTTTATTGATCACCAACAATCTTGCATACAGACAGTCTGAATATTTAAGCAATCTATTTTCTTGAAGATTGAGACTGAGCGGCTTGAAGTCTTTTTTCTTTTCCCCCTTTTTGTCAGCAGCAATCTCTTGGAGAAAATCTACAACTTGTGCTAGCTGAGCGCTGATAGCGTCAAGACGAACGTCTTGAGCGCGGAGGGAACTGGCGACGGATGCTCTAACTTCAGTGGCCAGCTCGATCTGCTCTTTTCTCAGGTTATTTTTATAGGAAGCTTGCTAAGAGAACAGATCATTCAGTCCTCGCTGAAGGCTGCCGATACTGGCTGTCATCTTCTCTTTGAATGAATCAAAGTCCAAAGCTGTAAGCCTCTGACCTTGATGAACTTCTATAACACGTTGAGAGAGTGACAGGCAGTTGTCAGATAAGTACTGAAGGGTCCTTGCCAGGGATGGAGGTGCATCAGATAGTCGGCTTGGAGAGTGATCTGATGATGATAATGCATGATCATCTTCTTCAGCAATCAGTATAATTGAAGATACAGCAGCTTGGTGACTTTCGGACCGGATCAAGGTGACCATATCCGAAGAAAATGCTTGTATGAAAGCCATATCTTCATCTAATTGGACTGGAGGAGTGCTGGGTCTGAAGGGCTCCTCAATCTGTAGAGCTGCAACAACTGTGGACACCACCAGATCCGGATCGACGAACTCTGGTGCGCCAACTGTTGCAAGTTCTGCGGTTGGACTGATTTGAACGTGGGAGACTGATGATCCCAAAGGAATAGATGTTGTTGGAGAGTCCAACAAGACATTCAATGGTTCATCTTCTGTAGCAGACGGAGCATTAGGCAATGGCTGCTCCGCTGCCTGATCGGCTACTAGTTCTGCAGTCTGATCTGCTGCGCGATCTGCTGTCTGATCTGCTGCGCGATCTGCAGTCTGGTCTGCTGCTCCAGAGGGAATAACCTCAAAGAAAGGTTCTGCCAAAGTCTTGCTTGCAGAGGGATGATCCGGGCTGGTTACTGGAGTGGATATGCTGATTTTCTATCGTTGAAATCGGACAGCTAAATGGAGAGCATGAATATCCATCTCTAATTGAGCAATAACAGCCCCATCATCTCTGACAGTTGGAGCATTCGGATCGAAGTTCGCTTTCTTAGCAACTAAGAGCAGAGTCGCCAGTCTGAATCTTTGATTGGCCTTAAATAGCTCTTTGCGCTGCACAGCAATCCGAACATCATCAGTCTCTGTCCCCTTCAGAACTTCTTCTTCCATTTTCTGAAGGCGTCTGAGTTTGCCGAAGAACATCTCAATGTGGTTGATCGTTATGTACTCGATGTACTCATCAAAAACCACAATGAGCTCCTTCACTTTCTCTTCAACGTCCTCCATAGCAATGTCAATTGCTGTCTGCGCTGCAGATTTGGGCTTAGAGGAGAGTGGTTCGGAGAGAATGACTTTGCCCTTGCCGGTGGAGGAAGGGGACTTGATCCCTGATTGGGTATAGTCTCCCAACTCAGTGATAACAATCCCTTTGACCACGGGAATGGCAAAGGGGACTGGGATGGTTACTTTGGGTGCAGTGGTTGAAGTGGTTGAAATTTGGGTTGTAGGTTGGGGTGCAGGGGTGGCTTTTGTTGGAGGCAATATGGGTAGTGTTTTGAGAGGTAGAGTTTTGATTGGTTTGGTAATCTGGGTTCTTGGCTTCTTGGGAAGGGGCTTGGCTGGTGGCGAGGGAGCAGACTGAGTGTCTTCAGAGTCAGTCTGGATAGTTAACTTTCGCTTGACCCGAGGTTTGCGAGCAACAGCCTGTTCTTCCCCCTTCTCAATCTTGACTGCCACCAGATTGGTAGAGGTAGGTGGAGCACTCTTGGACTTTAGCAGTGCTAGCACTTTGGAGTTGAGAACTTTGAAGGGACTCAGAGCAGACTGCTTCCCCAGCTCAATGTCCAAAGTTTCCAGTAGCTTGCTGAGAGGAATAGCAAAGCAGACGGCCTGTTTGGAGGCAATCACTGTTTCCATCAGGACTCCAAATAGAATCACGGACCAGTCATCTTCTGTCCGGAAACAATAGCAGCCATGGCCCTGAATTTCTCGGCAGTGACGGCGTCAAAACTTCCAGCTTTGCCCAATAATGGCTTGCCCACAATTTCGCACAGCACCTGGAAATGAAAGAGCATTTCCTTCTTTTTGAATGAGGGCTGCAGGCGGTGGCCAAATATAGAAATCTTCCCCTGAAGAGCTGTGAGAGAAGCTTGAGGAATCTGCCCAAACTCAGTCAGTCCGGAGTTGGGAAGACCAAAGGTCTTGGCCAGCGTCATCGGCGAGATTTCAAATGTTTTGCCCTTTACAGAGGTGGAGATAGATGTCTTCTGGGATACAGCATTGGCAAACATTTCACGAATCTCTGATTCGTAAACCACCGTGCCACACTCCAGAAAATTCCGTAATCCAGACGATTCCAACGCTCGGAAAATGGAGACCATCTCTGCATCTTCAGCCCTGTAAATATCATTGAACTCAACGGAGAGAGAGTTGTGAGTTATGGTAGCCATTGGAGTAAAATGGAAGAATATACGAAGAGTTTTGAGAGGTTATGAGAGAGTTAGAAAACGGACCGCGGTAAATGGTAAAAAGTGAATGAAAATGAAATTGTCAGCCCGCTAAATAAGAGAGAGAAGACACGTGTCTTTATCTCGAAGACTGATAATTAAATAATTCAAAATAAACGGTCAGGATAAAAGAAAGATAAGGCGGTTAAAATTTGCAATCAGTCCGGGCTGTTTTTGTTTTAAATAAATACAAAATAAAGGATTTATTGTTCAGACAGATCATAGGATAACATCAGATTGACATAGATCGGTCTGAAAGTTCGGACCGGTCTGTGTCTTTCTGAACATTGTATTATCGATCTGTGCCAACAAAAATCTTTAAGCGCGAAAAGAAGAAAACATCTAAACTATCAAGATAAGTCAATTAAACCAAGAATTTGACGGAAATAATTAAACTTAGCCTCAGGGAGCGGTTTGGTGAAGATGTCTGCTGCTTGCTGCTCTGTTGAGATGTGCTCGATCCGAATCTCCTTTTTGCCAACATGATCTCGAATAAAATGATGTCTTATATCAATATGCTTTGTTCGAGAGTGCAGAACTGGATTATATGTTATAGCGATTGCACTTGTGTTGTCGAAAAATATCGGAGAGTCAACAGCTTGGATGCCATAGTCTTTGAGCTGGTGTTGAATCCAGAGCATTTGAGCGCAACAGCTTCCAGCGGCAAGATATTCTGCTTCAGCTGTAGATGTGGCAATTGATGTTTGCTTCTTACTGAACCAAGAGATCAATCTTTCACCTAGAAATTGACATGTTCCACTGGTGCTTTTACGATCAATCTTACAGCCAGCGTAATCTGTGTCTTAATATCCGATCAAGCTGAAGTTAGAATCTTTGGAGTACCAAAGACCAACGTTCTGAGATCCTTTCAAGTATTTCAGAATACGCTTAGCAGCAATAAAATGTGATTGCTTTGGTTCTGACTGAAATCTGGCGCACATACAGACTGAGAACATAATATCAGGCCGGCTCGCTGTAAGATATAAGAGTGATCCGATTAGTCCTCTATACATAGTCACTTCGACTGCCGTTCCCCCTTCGTCTTTGTCTAACTTGATTGTAGGACTCATTGGAGTTGATGCAGTTGAGCATGTTTCCATTCCGAATCTCTTAAGCAGCTCTTTGGTATACTTGGTTTGGTTGATGAAAATACCATTGCTGAGCTGTTTGACTTGGAGACCCAAAAAGAATGAGAGTTCTCCCATCATGCTCATCTCAAACTGTCCCTGCATCAACTTGGAAAATTTCTCGCATAATTTGGGGTTAGTTGACCCAAAGATTATATCATCAACATAAATCTGAACTAACAGGGTATGTTCCCCCTTAGTAAATTTAAAGAGAGTTTTATCTACTGAGCCGATCTGAAAATCATGGTTCAGCAGAAATTGAGATAGAGTGTCATACCAGGCTCTTGGTGCTTGTTTCAGACCATATACTGCTTTATTCAGTAGGTATACATGATTAGGGAATGAGTGGTTCTGAAATCCAGGAGGTTGCTCAATGTAAACTTCCTCCTGAAGCTTACCATTAAGAAAGGCGCTCTTGATGTCCATCTGATATACCTTGAAGTTTTTAAAGGCAGCATATGCAAGAAAGATTCTGATTGCTTCAAGTCTGGCGACTGGTGCAAAAGATTCATCAAAGTCAATTCCTTCTTCTTGTCGGAATCCTTGTGCCACCATTCTGGCCTTGTTTCTAACCACAGTTCCATCTGCGTCCAGCTTGTTTCTGAAAACCCATCTGGTTCCAATAACAGGCAGATCGCTTGGTCTGGGGGTTAGACTCCAAACTTGATTTTGTTCGAATTGATTAAGCTCATCTTGCATGGCCTTAATCCAGTTGAAATCAGTCAGAGCTTCATCGATCTTCTTAGGTTCCAGAGTTGAGATGAAGGCATCATGAGTGAACTCATCCATCACCTGTCCTCTGGTTCTAATCGGTGCAGAGGGACTTCCAATCACTAGATTAGGTGGATGCCTCTTAGTCCATCGATAGCTTGACTCTGGATTGTCTGGTCCAGCCGGATGAGTAGTAGTAGAGGTATGATCAGCATCTGCTTTGATATGAGAGTTTGGATCATCCGGATCGGCTCGATCTGAAGAAGCTTCATTGCCTTGATCCGATCTGGATGGTACTTCAGGTTCTGGTGGATTGTCTCTTGACCTGTTAGCTACAATCTCATCATCACTGTTAGCTTCGAGATGGATGTTTTCCATCTGATTTTGAATTGATTCTTTGTTACCCTCAACACACAAAGATTCATCAAAAACTACATGAACTGATGGTTCGATTATTAAAAACTCGATAAGCTTTGCTAGTTGATGAATATCCTAAGAATATTCCATTATCTGACTTAGCTTCAAATGCTGTAAGATGATTCTTACCATTGTTGTGAACGAAGCATTTACAGCCAAATACATGAAGGTGAGAAATAGACGGTCTGTTACCAGTCCATATTTCATATGGAGTGAGATTCAGCTTCTTGTTAATCATAGACCGATTTTGAGTGTAGCATGCAGTATTTACAGCTTCTGCCCAGAACTTTTGTGAAATTCCAGAATCAGCAAGCATTGTTCTTGCTGCTTCTTTGAGCGTTCTGTTTCTTCGTTCTGCAACTCCAGTCTGTTGAGGAGTTCGAGCGGCTGAAAACTCATGCTTAATTCCATGATCTTCTAGAAAGGATTCAAGATTCTGATTTGAAAACTCAGTGCCTTTGTCACTTCGAATCCTGTCTATGCTGGATGATTTCTCATTCTGAGTGCGTTTCAGCAGCTTGATCAACTTCGGACCGGTCTGATCTTTACTGCTAAAAAATATAGTCCATGTAAAGCGTGAGTAATCATCAATAACAACAAGAGTATACCGCATTCCCCCTAAACTTGTTATTGGTATAGGACCAAACAAGTCCATATGCAATAGTTCTAAACAACGGGAGGAGGATTTGGCATTCTTGTTTTTGAAGGATGATCTGATCTGTTTGCCCATTTGGCAAGCTTCGCAGATCTTATCCTTAGCAAAATCGATCTTGGGCAGACCGATAACTAAATCATGTTTACACAGGCTAGAAATAGTCTTAAAATTGATATGATTCAAGCGTTTATGCCATAGCCAGTGTTTATTATCATTGTTAGCGATGAAGCAAGTAGGATTATCAGGTTGAGCATGATTCCAGTTAATCTTATATGTATTTCCATTTCTGATTCCTACAAGCATGGTCATACCATCTGACGATTTAACAGTGCAAGTGTGTTTGTGAAATTCTACAGCATAACCATTATCACAAAGTTGACTTATACTAATCAGATTATAGCACATATTTTCAACTAACAGCACATCATTGATAATAATGTTACCATGGACAATCTTACCCTTGCCCACGGTTTTACCCTTTGAGTTATCCCCGAAAATGATCTTGGGTCCAGTACATTCTGTAACTTCAGACAGCAGCTCGATGTTTCCAGTCATGTGACGAGAACACCCGCTGTCCAAGTACCAGTCTGATGCAAGTTTCTTCGGTACCCTGTCATCAAACATAATTATTGTTGGTACCCAATCCTATTTGGGTCCAGAAAGGATTAGCCCTTTGGGAACCCACACCTGTATCAGCTTTAATGGCTTGTGTGTGTGTGTGGTGTGCTGTGAGCTGGTCTGTTTCGATGTTGTGTGTGATAATGTGTGCGATATGGAAACCTTTGATTCTCATGGGGTAGTCTATATCTTCGTTGAACTAGTTTTGAATTATAGTAATTGTATTGTCTTCCTTGCCTTCGATCTTGCACCCTTAGATTTGGTCTGAAAGACGCAAAGCTTGCTGGTGCCTTTTCTTTGGCTTGGTTGACATATCCAATTCCTTTTCTCAAACCTTGATTCACGAAAGAGACTCCCGTTTGAATCGTAGGTGCTTCAGTCTCATATACTGTGCTGGATTTAACAAATGTCATTTGTTTGATTTTGTTCTTTACCAGCAACAGTTCAGATTCATCTTTGGTGGATTCTTTGGTGTCAAAGCCTATGCCGGTGAAATCACCAACGTTTCTTTGTACCTCTTGTAATTCTTTCAAAGATGTTCTGGATTTTGTCCATGTTTTGAATATATGAGAAACTTAGCATTTTGTGTGCTAATTCTCTTATTTTCTTCATGGAGCTGATCATAGGAGATTTTCAGCTTATTCAGCTTGATCTGGAGATTGTTGCACTCACCCTGCTCAGAGCAGCTTGGTTTGTTGTGCTCATCCATTTGATCATTGACTTTTGCTTTATTTTTCTCAAACGATTCAGCTAAGATCCTATAATCATTAGCCATGTCTTGCAGTGCTGACATGAGCTCTTCGCGTGTAAATTCATTTGAGTCAAAATCAAATACCTCGTCTGTCTGACTCATCTCTTCGTCTGCCATTAGACATTGAATATCTTCTTCGCTTTCGCTGGAAGAATATTCGGAGCTTTCTGAATCGGAGTCAGTCTGAGCCCACTTGCTGTTTCCTTCTTCAGCTACTAGGACCTTTTGGGACTTTCCATGATTTTTGCGGTCTTTGTAGTGCTTTTTTTTCCTGTCATCGCGATGCTTCTCCTTCCGTTCTTCTTTCTTCGGTCTGGTGCAATCTGCAATGAAATGTCCGGTCTTACCACAATTGTAGCAAGCCTGATCATTAACAACATCGTCCTTTCTTGATTTATAATGAAAGGCATTGAAATTCCTCTTATTTTTAGACATGAATTTACCAAATTTCTTGATAAATAATGACATAGCATTATTACTTATCTGTTAGATAGATCGATCTGATGTGGAGGCGATCTGGTCTGGAATAGCTGCCAGTGCTTTGTTTGTTTGAGAGATGAAAGGCTCTGCTTCACCTCTGCTTATCAGTTCGAACTCATATGCTTTAAGATCTGCGAACAGATCATGAAGTTCAACCTTGTTCAGATCTTTGGACTCCCTCATTGCAATGGTCTTAACATCCCATTCTTTTGGCAGAGCTCTCATAACCTTCAGAGCGATCTCTCTGTTTGAGTATTCCTTGCCCAGTCCATTCAGTTCATTAATGATACCAGTGACTCTTTCATCAAACTCATTTAGAGTTTCTCCTCTCTTCATCTTTATGCTCTCAAATCTTTGAAGAGCAACAGTCAGCTTGTTTTCTTTGGTCTGGTCGTTGCCTTCACATAGCTGTGCTATCTTCTCCAAAATTTCTTTGGCAGTAGAGCACATTTTGATTTTGCTGAACATGTTCTTGTCTAATGTCTTGAACAAGATGTCTTTGGCAACGTTGTCGAGATTTGCTTTCTTTCTTTCCTCATTCGTCCAGAGGGATCTGTCATTCTCTACCATTTGTGGTTCTCCATCAGTAATGGCGACTGCTGTATTGACTTTCAAAATCTTCATTGGTCCATCAGTGATGACGAACCACATATCGTCATCCTAAGCTGCCAGATGAGCTTGCATTCTGATTCTCCAGTCATCATAGTCTTCTTTTGAGAACATAGGAATTTTGTTGAATGATGCCATCAGCTCAAGTGTCTTTGTGCTGATTAAGATGACCCGCTCTGATACCACTTGTTAGGATCAGTCCGGAGTGTTTAGAGGGGGGGTGAATGAACACTCCTTGTAAAATTTAATCCCTTGTGATTTCTTTCGGATTAGTGAAAGAAATCTGTTTCTTAATCAACTCTTTTATAGAACAGACCACTGAATGTATAAGTGCGGAACGGTCTGTTTTTATATTTGTAAGAACGGCTCGATGGCTTGAATGAAAGAACGAGTGCAGAAAGATAAGACACAGGATATGTTTCTGGAAGTTCGAAGGTGGTGTAATCGTTCTACGTCTCCCCTTCTTCCAATTAAGAAAGGTTTCTACTAGAAGACTTTGATTTATACAATCCTGTTGTACAAACCCGATTCAGCTGGATTTACCTCACTACCAGACTGAAACTCCTAGTCACTCGATCTGTTCAGACACTCTCTGTCTGACAGTTACATTTTGTTTCTCACTTCTATTTTTCAATACAGAATACACAAGATGCGCACAGTGATCCTAAATGATCAAATATTACAATGTAATCGTGCTTAAGAATAATTTCAGCTCGAAAGATTCTGAGCTTGAAAGCTTGTGCTGTTTTTTGATTGATCAGCGAGAGTCACGTGTATATCTGTATTGTTGTTGTATCCTTTTATAGTTGCATGTACCAACGACATTATTTCCCTTAATGTGCAACTCTTGACTCTGCTTAATCTCTGAGTAAGCTACAGTCTTCTTCTTCAGGATACTTGCCGTTCTGGTTCATGCTTTCGGCGACTGTCAGGTAAGCTCTTCTTTGTCTTCTTTCCTTTTATGGTAATCTTCAGTCTTTGGTCCTTTGTAGCATTAATTGCGACATTAAATGCTACAATAAATAGCCGTTAATGATTCGGACTGAAGAGCCACTCTTTATGCATCCTTGACTGCTCTGATCTGATAAAGATTGAGATCGATCTGAAGCTTCGATCTAGTCAGTCTGATATCTATCGATCTGGTCTGATATGTGATATGCCTTATCAGCTTGTTCTGTTTTGAGCTATCGATCTGGTCAGTCTGATTACCCTCGATCCGGTCTGATATGCTTTGTCATCTTATCAGCTTGATCTGTTTTGGGCGATCGATCTGGTCAGTCTGATTTCTCTCGATCCGGTCTGATATGTTTTGTCATCTTTAAAATCTCATCGATAAAGTTTGGAACTAACAAATTCCCCCTTTTTGATGATGACAAAACCTAGCTTCTAAGTCTTTTTAACCAGTCTGATAAGAACTCTGAAGCGTATACTTTCGGATTGATTACTTCTTCTTGTTCAAAATAAATGAACATTATTAAGTTGGATCGATTAAGCCTTTTATTATTAAGCCTTTTATTTTAGTTCAAAATAAATGAACAAGGACTTAAAGAAAGATTTCTTTATTGATCACCAACAATCTTGCATACAGACAGTCTGAATATTTAAGCAATCTATTTTCTTGAAGACTGAGACTGATGCGGCTTGAAGTCTTTTTTCTTTTCCCCCTTTTTGTCAGCAGCAATCTCTTGGAGAAAATCTACAACGTGTGCTAGCTAAGCGCTGATAGCGTCAAGATGAATGTCTTGAGCGCGGAGGGAATTGGCGACGGATGCTCTAACTTCAGTGGCCAGCTCGATCTGCTCTTTTCTCAGGCTATTTTTATAGGAAGCTTGCTGAGAGAACAGATCATTCAGTCCTCGCTGAAGGCTGCCGATACTGGCTGTCATCTTCTCTTTGAATGAATCAAAGTCCAAAGCTGTAAGCCTCTGACCTTGATGAACTTCTATAACACGTTGAGAGAGTGACAGGCAGTTGTCAGATAAGTACTGAAGGGTCCTTGCCAGGGATGAAGGTGCATCAGATAGTCGGCTTGGAGAGTGATCTGATGATGATAATGCATGATCATCTTCTTCAGCAATCAGTATAATTGAAGATACAGCAGCTTGATGACTTTCGGACCGGATCAAGGTGACCATATCCGAAGAAAATGCTTGTATGAAAGCCATATCTTCATCTAATTGGACTGGAGGAGTGCTGGGTCTGGAGGGCACCTCAATCTGTAGAGCTGCAACAACTGTGGACACCACCAGATCCGGATCGACGAACTCTGGTGCGCCAACTGTTGCAAGTTCTGCGGTTGGACTGCTTTGAACGTGGGAGACTGATGATCCCAAAGGAATAGATGTTGTTGGAGAGTCCAACAAGACATTCAATGGTTCATCTTCTGTAGCAGACGGAGCATTAGGCAATGGCTGCTCCGCTGTCTGATCGGCTACTAGTTCTGCAGTCTGATCTGCTGCGCGATCTGCTGTCTGGTCTGCTGCTCCAGAGGGAATAACCTCAAAGAAAGGTTCTGCCAGAGTCTTGCTTGCAGAGGGATGATCCGGGCTGGTTACTGGAGTGGATATGCTGATTTTCTATCGTTGAAATCGGACAGCTAAATGGAGAGCATGAATATCCATCTCTAATTGAGCAATAACAGCCCCATCATCTCTGACAGTTGGAGCATTCGGATCGAAGTTCGCTTTCTTAGCAACTAAGAGCAGAGTCGCCAGTCTGATATCTATCGATCCGGTCTGATATGTGATATGCCTTATCAGCTTGTTCTATTTTGAGCTATCGATCTGGTCAGTCTGATTACCCTCGATCCGGTCTGATATGCTTTGTCATCTTATCAGCTTGATCTGTTTTGGGCGATCGATCTGGTCAGTCTGATTTCTCTCGATCCGGTCTGATATGTTTTGTCATCTTTAAAATCTCATCGATAAAGTTCGGAACTAACACATGTCTTGATTCTTGATGCTCCATCTTCAATCTCGATCTCCCACTAATTCTAAAGTTTTTACATTTAAATCGTGCAAACAAGATTATAGGGATACAAATCCGGGGTGGGATACATCAGAAAATAGAGATAGCAGACTCGCAGGCCTGATAACCAAAAATCACAATAATAATGAAAAATAAAAACCTAAACATTCACCTAAACAAATTGGTCAATGCCCGTAATCATCCATCATGGAATCACATCATATGTAATTAAACATTAAACTAAACAATTACATCATATGTAATTGTACTAATTACATCACATGTAATTAGATCACAATAATTAATTTATTCTATCGTTTCCCACTAATCGCATCATTAATTGAAAATAAAATTGACAAATTACATAAAACCATTTTATTTAATTACTAATTAATTAATTTTCAATTAATTGGTAAAATCACTATTTTACATATTAATCATATTAATCGAAAAATAAAATTAATAAACTAAATGAAACACTTTCATTTAATTTCTAATTAATTAAATTATCGATTAATTGGTAAAATCACTATTTTAACTCTAATCATAATATTAGCCAAAAATAAAATTAACAAATTAAACGAAACATTTTCATTCATTTTTCAATTAATTAAATTTTCAACTAATTGTAAAATCTCCATTTTACACTTAATAAATTAAAAATCACATTTTTAATAAATTAAGTATTATGATTTATTATTTCAAAAATAATATCCGGATAAAACATCTAAAATGATCCAAATAAAATTTATGGACTCCAAACAATTTGGATCTAAAATTAGAAAATCAAATTCAACCCAAAATATCCTATTTTCGGATATAATAAACATAAATTTTTTTTTTCTTTTTTAAATTAAAAAATTTGCCCGAAAATAACTGTTCGCCATCTTCCCCACAAAATTCAAAATTAGGGTTAGGGTTAGGGTTGGGGTTATGAAGCCGCCGCCACCTGCCTTGCCAGTCCGCGCCGCCGGGAAAACTCTGTCCGGCCGCGAGCGAGATCCATACGAAGGTGAGGTCGCGCACGACGCTCTGCTGCACGTCACCGCTGCAACAAGTTTGCAACAGGACCCATTGCAGCACACACTCCGTCACGTCGCCTCATCGAAGTTCCTACTTCGCGCCAGCCAGGCATCAGGTGTTGCAACACTTACATCACCCTTGCCGTGACACTGGTTCGCTGTCCAGACGCTGCGACGTCGAGATCTACCATCCTGCAGTCTTTGCATCGCTGTAACGACCTGTCGCTGGCCGCAATATCACGCCCAGCAGCCACGAGTTTCAGCGGCTTCGTGCGCGGAAGCGACAGCCTCCGCCACAGACGCAACCTCGCGGCGGCAATGGGTTCTCCGATGAGGAATCGATATTGGCAACAGACTCATATGTTAAAAACGATTTTTAACTTTTCTTATGTTTATCCGGACAACAAAAATTTCTGAAATTTCGATCGATTAGTTTCGATTGAGAACGATCTAACAAAATTAATTATCAAATATATGAATCAAAACGCAACCTGGCTCTGATACCACTGTTGGGTTTCCGTACCCCGGCGCCAGATCCAAACGCAGCGGAAATAAAACAATAAACAGATCTGATAGCGGTAGTCCCTCAAGTCCAATCAACCTGACCAGATCTACAAGCCAACACCAGTGCTAGTTTGGCGTCGGCATTTCTATGAGAGTGAATGGAATCAAAAATCACCAATCCTAGAGAATGACTGACATATTTATAGTTGTCTAGTTGGGCTAGGGTCCATTAAGCCCAACAGGCCAACCATTGGCCCATTGGCTTGAAGGGCATTGCTAACACCTAAGGGCACTACCCTTAAGGATATCATCAAACAAACACTGTGCACATGTAAATTTATAACAAGTGCACCTGTGTAAGTGCACATGTGCCTAAGGATCAAAGACTGGGGTTTTCATTGTTTTAACATGCGCCAAAATTGAATTGGCCAAAACAACATTCAACATTTGAGAAAGAAGATCACAGAAAAATTAGAAGTACTACATTAATTATAATGATTTGCCACAAAGCTGGTAATGGAAAAGACTTGGCTAAAATTTGAAAACCAAATGATTAGCAAACAACTCACTTCCATTTAATATCTTGATACAGAAGCATTGTCCAGATCCTGCTTACTTTGTCTATAGTCAACACTCAATTAGACATTACTACGGTTCATAACCGACGATTATACGATTTTAGGCGTCACCGGCATTTCTTTTGCAACATTCCCTGTCAGCAAGACCCTTTCCATAACTTTTGTTCAGGCCTCAGCCTGTGGTGCTGCAGCTGCCATTTAGTAGACAGAATCACATGAAAGCAATTAGGCCACCTCCTAGCCAGGTCTGCTATAGCAGATTCTGAATCAAAGGAAGAAACCCATCACGATAAAAATATCGGCTTTCTATCCGATATAGCTGCCCTACAGGCACCCAATTAGAGATAGTTTATGGAGTATTTGGGCTACATGCAAATTTTATCAGCCTGATTCATGTCATTTGCTGTGATGCACGGGGATTAATGTTGTTATTCTCGGTGTAGTAATAATCCTTAATTGATTTTAGTGGTGGCAATTATGAATTAATTGCGGTTTTGGGACTCCCGGGGATTTTAAATCCTGTTTTTGGAGTCGTTGGATCCGAGGGATGAGATTGTATTCTCATCGTGGTGATAACCTTGGAATTTGGTTCTTGGTGGGACCCGGGTCCGGAGTACTTTGTACTGGGGCTGGTAATGGGAATTGAGGTTAGAGAGATGATTTTTGAAAACAGATGATTTTTAATGAATCATGATATATTTGTGGAGGAGTCTGTATTTTGGAGCTTTGGAGCTATATATACCAAATAGACTCAGTATTCCGTCATTATACGGAATCACTTCCCTCTCTCATCTCCCTCACGCCTCTCTCACCCCAAACCCTTCCCTCTTCTCCTCTTGGAAGAAAAATCGTTGGGGGCTCGTCTTGGGAGCCCGATTTCTTGAAGAAAGGCTGATAATCTTCTTCTCATCACCTTTAGCTTCGATTTTATTATAGTTTTGTGCTAAATGGTTGAGTTTTGGGTTGGATTTGAGATTTGGGGGTTTTGGTTAAAAATCTAAAATGTTGATTTTAGTGTTTTTATTGAGTTTAAATGATGTATTGGTGGTGTTGAGGAAGTTAGGGGCGTTGGTTTTGAGTTTGGGTGTGAAAAGCACCATTAAAGCTCGAATTTTTCGGAAACCCGCAGGTCGCGATCGATCGCGGCTTCGCGCCGATCGATCGCGACATGTTACCGATTTTGGGAAGGCGATGAATAGTCTAGGCGATCGATCGCGAAGAATAGGCGATCGATCGCGAGGTTTGGCGATCGATCGCGGATGGCAGTGTTGCGGGCAGTGAACTCGCACGATCGATCGCGCCTGATAGGCGATCGATCGCGGCACTGTTTGGTTGGTTTTTGTGGAATTTTGGAAAATGTCTGGATTTTGGAACGGAGTTTAATTAACCGATTTTCGGGGCAATGTCTACATTCCAATGGGAATGCCATACTTTTAAAAAAGGGAATGATTGGAGCCAAATTTTATTAATAAAATGGAATGCTCGGTTGAATTTTTAGCTATCTTTTAAACATATAAAATGGAATATTTTGGGTATTATGCATGCTTAGCCGGTGGGCTTTTATTTTGGTAATCGTCATTGATAGACGATAAGTTTGGAAGTTGTGAACGTGCTTGTGCACGTTACTGCATGCCTATGTTTAATTGGGAGTTATTTGCATGTTAGCACTTAACTCATCGGGTCGTGGGACTCAGGCGAGGTCGGACTCGAGCTACGGAGCAATAAGGTACTATGACGTACGAGCATAGCCCTTTAATATAATTGCAATTGTTGAGTGCTTGGTACACTGTATTGCAATGAATGCGTATGGGAACGCATGATATATGGTATTAGCAATAAACGGATATTAAAATGCATGGTTTATGGTATTTGCTACAAATGTGTATATATATGCATTGTGATTTATATGGTGCCGCTTTTGAGCGAGCAATGATTGGGATGTTGTCGCCTTTGAGCGAACATCGGTTATGACGCTCTGCTGTTGAGCATGCGTGAGAATGAAATGCCGCTATTGTAGAGCGAGCGATGGAATAGAACTATGGAACCATAAGTGAGATAATTGGAATATCTGTAATCATTGTTTAATGATTTGGTATTATTGATTATGATATCGGTATATAGCAAATGGACTTGTTAATCAATGTAATGATTAATTGACATTTGGGAATTTGATGGTTTCAGCTGTTTTGAGAACAGGGACAGTACAGAGAATCCCAGATGAGGATGATACCATCCAGGGAGTATATTTTGTATTTCATAGAATTCACATTGTTGTAAATTATGAATTGTATTATTGTGATTATTGGATTTGGGATATTGGTATGCTCACCCCGTGTGGGGGCTCTCTGTTGGGGCAGGTGATTAGGTACATCGATGGCTTTGGAGATGAGCTCGAGCTATGGATTGGAGGTGCTACCAGGGATCGAAATACCAGTGACAGTATTGAGCACCGTGTTTTATACATTGATACACACATACATATTTGATGCTCGTATGTGAGCACTATTATGTGTATATGGCATGTATAAAAAAGCAAGGGTCTTTCTCTCTTCATTTATGAGTAGCATACAATTATTTATTGACTTGCTAAATGAACTGAGAACATGTTAGTGTATTATATTGGTGCATGAGATGTATGTGGACTTGGTTGGGGAAAACTAGACATTATACGGAATAACGTAAAGAATTTTTATGACATGCATGATTGGCTATGATGATAAGTGGTTTTTCCTCTATGATTGTATGCACTAATGACATGGATTAATACACTAATAACGGGTTAAAGGCACGGGGTCCTTACATTTGCACATGGAGGAAATGACGTTTCCAATGCCATAGGCCCTTTGGCTGCGGCTTTATCTATTCTCCAAGGTGGTCTTAGTGGAACTCAGATTGTGATTCGAAATGATATTCTAGCATGGGGTGGATTTGGGATTGTTGTAGGGCTAATGATATGGGGATATTGAGTTATCGCTACTATTGGGAAGAAAATTACAGAACTAACACCAACTCGAGGATTTGCTGCTGAATTTGCAGCAGCATCGGTGGTTTTAGGGGCGAAACTGGGGCTCCCCATTTCTGCTACTCATGCTCTGATGGGGGCGTAATGGGGGTAGGATTTGCTAGAGGGCTTAACAGTGTAAAAGCCGAGACGGTGAGGGAGAGATTGTCACTTCCTGGGCTGTGACAAACTGACAATTCCTGCTGGTGCAACATTTGCTGTTATTTACACTTGGATCTTAACCAAGATTTTATCCATTGTACTTTGACTGTATATTAAACTTTTTGAGTGTATTGATGATGCGCACTGGCAGATTATATGCAAAGAATTTTTTTTTTTTTTTGGGCAATTGTGGCAGCGTATTATTTTCAACAGAAGTTGATGCCGCAGAAGTCAACTTTTTACAGTATTGCCAAATGTTTGACTATACTGTCTTGCATATACTAATCGAAATGTGATGCTTTGAGACGCTATATTGTTTAAAAGATTAGAATTATACCATCACTGTTAGCTATAGCTCTTAGTACAATCATAAGTATGTTATACTATAATTGGTATCAAAGTGCATGACTCACAAATTTGTACAATAATTAGAAGGGAGGTTGTTGGGTAACAATGTTTGAATCTATCATTCCATGTGAAAGCTCAAACGGCATAATTCCGTGATCCACTTCTGTAATGTATAAAAATGAATTGAATTATTTGAACACACTAGCTACAACTTTCTCTAGACTTTGATCTTATACTTCCCTTATTTTCATGTTCTTTGACTCCATTTCTAATACATATGCATCCAATACAAGTTTGAGGGAAACTCTGACAGAAGAAATACTGGAATGATCAAGCTGCAAATACGGTTGTATTTTTGTTCGACGATCAATCCAGTAAAAGAGTCTTAAGGAGATATCTCTTGTATAGAATTTAGACCTGGCTCCCATTCAGGTTCCTTCCATTTCGGTTTCTGGATGGGGGGTACAAATGGTCTCCTCCGTTTCACATTTGTCTTCACAACACTAGTTGACCAAGCATCACCGATATAAAAGTCTCTAGCAGAACCTATTGATTCTTCTAGCCAATCATCTCCAACATCTTCAACATCTTTCGATTTCAAGATTGACTTGCTACTCCCAACAGAGTCATTGATTCTCCCTTTTTGTGAGAATCTACGCTTCAATTTCTCCACAGTAGTAGTCCGAATTATATAGTATTTATGCCCGGGTAACAGAATATCATCAGCTGATAAAAGGGATTCATGGGGACGCTTGAAGACATTAGGCCGAGTGATGCACATACCTGGATATTTCCGAATCAATGTCGAGGCAAAGACTGCACTTTGATACATTTCTACTCGACCACCTGCATGAACTACTCGAACAGAGAGAGCTTTGAGTTGTGTGCTAGCACTGAACGAAAGAGTTTCATCTTGCAGCTCCTCTCTTCTTTTGGAATTGTTTACTTGTACCGAACTAGACCATAAACACGAGCACATCTCTTCAGCATCGCCAAGATCCTTGCAGAATTTTGTGCATAGTGCATGCTTATAATAACTAGTGTTGGAAATTTCTTGGCTCTAGGATATAAAACTTGTAAAGCTTTGTTGGTGATAAAAATCCCTTTTGTTTTTTTATCTTGGAGGGCTATAATAATTCAAAATTTTCCTAAAGGACCAATGACAACTCCAAAGCTCAGAGCAGACAAAGAACATCAGACAAGAAAGTAGTTTCTCGATTTCTCCCCCCAAGTGAATAACAACAATCAAGAATCAAACTTACAGAAGCATCCATGATGGTACTAAAAATAACTTGGGTTGTCACTTCTTTGCCAGCTTTGCAAACACATTCTAGTATTGATATCGTACTCCCAAAGCCCCGAGAATACCTGCCGTTCTAGTTTCTTCTTTCTTCCGCTAATCCAGTTGTTATGAAGGATGAGACAACCTTTATCCATACATGTTTTTTTTATATCCTTTTCCTCCCAGAGACCTTCATATGCACCATTTGGAAAGAGGTCTCTGTTCAAGAAATGAACCAACAAATTTGTTTCAGGTTCTAAGCACTGGTGGTCATATAATCTGTTGGACCCACCTTCACCACATAATATGTCGTAGAAGCTAGGTTGTTCAGAGAAATTGGAGTTAGCTGCATGCTTCACTACCTTCTCCAATGCCGTGATGGTAATACTGTCTGAATGAGCATAGTAGAAGCCAGAGTTAAGGCGTCGAGGTAAGTTTATTGGCACTGCAAGAAGATGACAAGTTTATTGGCTAAGAAACATAAAATCATCGGAATTCTCAAATTCATTATTCCAATAGAATGTTACCTGCCCTGTTATATTCATCAGACTGCACCACAAGAACGGCGGGACCAAAAGAACTAAGATGGGGCAATGGATTCTCAAACCAGTACACATCCACGTCGCTTAAAAGCACATTATAACCGAGCTTTAGTATCTGTAAAACCATTCTAGACTTGACTTTTGTTACTATCTGAAAGCATTCGGTTCCAAAATGGCAGTCATCGAAGCTTATGTTGGTTGGAGGACTTGAAAACTTGATAACTGGCAGCCCCTAGCATTGTAAGAAAATGTCAATACGAGTGCAAAACGGTATATAATTCTTGTCGAAAGTTCGGAAATGAGTCTTATTAAAAGCTTATACAGACGAATAAAGCCTAAGAAGTCTTTCGAATTTCTAATACCATAGAGCTTAAAACTTTCTTTCAAGGTATCAATAATAAATGGAAGCCACCTGCAGGATGGAAAACTCATAAATTTCATTGTCCAGAGCACAGACCAAGAAATTTGACAATTGGAGGTGGCGTAGCCTGCACACCCAGCTCATTAGCATATCTTTGTAGCTATATCCAGCAACACCTAGTAAAATTGTCTGGTTCTCATCAGCACGAATTGACAGTAGATTCTCTAGGGAGAGTGACATTGTAATTGATGTCCGCAATCTTGACTGCTCATTCACTAGGGGTCCTTCAATACTTTCGAGTGACTTTATCGAATCAACACAACACTGTATTTCCTCTTCCATAGGAGACAGAGATACACCTTTTTCCCACAAGTTTAGTGATCTTTTGTATCGCGGTATATAAGCAATGTTTCGGTTTCTATTAACAAAAAGATAGTTTCCTCCGCACTCAAATAACATGAGCAGACTTGAATAGTTAGCTTCACGAAACGAAAATGATCCATAAAGCCTTGCCAGAAGGGAGTTGCCATTTAGTTCCCAACTTCTGCTTGATATGTAATTTTCTTGGTGAAGGCCGTTGAGGTAAAAACTTGAAATAGTCGAACTTGCATCAATTACAAGCCTAAAATCAGAGTTTAAGGCCTCGGTAATGATCCATTGATTGTGGAGTCCTTTGCCATACAAAAACGGGGGAAGGACGCCCTTGTGAAGAGGAAGATCTCCATTATTCCACGCAATAATCATTCTTTCTCCAAATGGCTTACCACACGATTTCTGAGGAAGAAACTCCTGCAACTGATGAATGAGCATAAAACATTAGTTAATATCCCTCATGCCTGATCAAGCCCGGAGATGATCCTAATTCCTTCATACCTTTTTTATTCCGACATGTTTAACATCATCTGCCAGCCACGTTTTCCCATCGGAATCCAAATGAAAAGAGAAATGGGAAATATTGTGTGTTGTGGCAAAAAGGAGCCAGTCTTCGTCGAGCTTGTGGGCATAATTCAAAGTGGAAACGAAGTCTGATAAGAGAACTGTATCAGGATCTACCAGAGCAGAAATATCTGATGATGATGCCAGGGATCTTGCAACCATGGAATGAAAAAATGGTGTGGCCAGGAACCTACACAGAATGGGGTACATGTTTTGAGCAAATTGCACCATTATCTTGATTATCCACGCATTGTTTCGGAAGAATTTTAAAATCCAGAATTTCGACTAATAATAAAAATTCAAAATCTTAAAAAAATCCGAAATTTCGCCTTTTGTAACTCAAATTAGGAAAGCAGAGGCAAAGGAAACATCTTATTGCCTTCCACCCCTAAAGTTAAACTCTTTTCACACATGCATCGAACTAGTATGACTCGAACATGGATCCTATATCCTGGAAAAATGCATGCTCCACACCAGGATTATAATCTTGGCGCAATATATGATGCGTCAGACTTTAGGTCGAATTACTATTATAAAACAAGTTTTCGTTCTTTAAAATTACACGACCGATAGAATCAAAGGTTAAAACAACTAGACATTCGGAAACATACATAAGACCCACAATATTAGAGTTGCCTAAAAAACAAATTAACAACTCCAGACGCTGCACAAGAACTTAATCAATATTTTAACAAAAAAAAAAAAAAAACTGAGAAGACTCACGTGAAGTCAATATTAGGCTCAACTAAGACCCGGGATCCAAATTTATCTGCGAAGGAGAAAACGGAAGGGTCTTGGCTGAAAAGAACAACATTAATATTTCAGATAAACCCAGCCATGATCTCACAGCAAGGGCCTGCCTTTCACCTATTAAACCAGTAAAAGGCCGCGGTGCAGTAAAAATAGTAATCTTGGGGCCGCTTAAGTCACCAAAACCAGCTTTAAAGACCTTCTGTTTCTTGGGTAACAACTGGGTAGCATAGAAAGATACACAAATCAAGAAAAACCCACCAAGCCAAACAAGACACAGCCCACTTTGCAGAACCTGCAAGATTGAAAAAACTCAACATGTGACTACTATAGTTCGTGCAATCGAAACCAGGGGAGGCTGTAAAGTTTGGGTCTTTTAACCTTCTTGTTGTAGAAATTGGAGGAGAGAATGTAACAGCGGGATTCCATTGCTGTTATTTTTAGGAAATGTATGAATGAAGTTAAGCAAGATTGCTATCTGTAACAGAGCTTCTACGTGTTTGTTCAACGGAAAAGGTGGAATAGGGGAGTGGAAACGCCACAACCTCCACCTATACCCACAAAAAATACTCCTACGGAAAAAGAAACCCACCAAAAATACAGCTTAAGGCATGCGACCTATGATCCCCTATATACGGGGGAATCACATTTATTTTCAAAGTCCTATATAAAACAAAACTATTTAATTTTTGGTTTTATTTTATTATTAAGATACAATCTCCAAAAAAATAATACTCAATAAATTAATAACCTCTCCAAAATAAAAAATTTTAAAAATTGCAAACATAACTATAACAATTTAGTAAAATAAGAATTTATTATTTGTTTTTTCTTGAAATATAAATGTAGGTAGATTCAATCTTTAAATTTTCTCATTGCATTCAAAAGCTTTAGAGTCGTGTACTCGAACTCCAACAAAAATTATGAAAGCTTTTTGCTTCTATGAGTGCTTCTTTTCGCTTAATTTGATATCGAATGTACCAAATTATCATCAACAGAATTTTCAATGACACTAGCGACAATCTCTTTTCACCTGGATAATTCAACAGACGATTGTCATCTATTTATTGCGTTAATCGATATTATTAATTACATTTTCAAGCTCATGAATGATTTATTAGTAAGTTAATCCATTAAAATTTATTGAGGTTGTTTTATTATTTAAATTGATTAATTATTAATTTATTGATTAATTAATATCTCTTAATTAATAAAATTTTATGATATTAATATTATTATTTTATACAAATTTTACGGTATATATTAATTTTTTTAATTGTAGTGTTTATTTTTTGGTCATACTTCGCCTACCGAATTTTGAATTTGACTCCAACTGTAGATTATATCACGCCACTTTCTGCTACGTCCAGACAATATTACCCCTACAAATCATAACTTTCCATGATTATCCGACTCCGCCAAACCAAATCATCAAGCTCTTTTACGTCTTTTCATATCTACTTTCCTAAAATATCTCCCCTCCATCATCATCTCTCCCAACAGAACTCAAAGCAAAACCTCCATACCAGCAACTTCTGGCAAATATCTCAATTTCTCTTCAACCACACGACATCGTTTCCATGGCCGTGGTAGTCAGCAACATATCCCCTTTCCTAGAATTCTCCGTATCACATCCTCGAGTCCCAGACATCCGAACCCGCCTCCTCCCCTCCGACGTCGTTTTGAGCATCTTCAAGAAAGATATACACCTCATCACCCACTTCGAATCTGTTTTCGATCATAAAGATCGAAACTTTACCAAGAGGACATCGAATCATTCCAGGGTGAACGGTGTTGAGTACGAGAATTACAGCGACGATGAGAATGGGAACGGGAATGGGTTAGATGAGGAGTTGGGAGAAGATGATGGGTTCGATTGGGAGAAAGAGATGAGGAAGAGGGTGAAGGAGATTGAAGAGATGAAGGAGCTGGAGAAGAAAGCTGAGGAGTTGCAGAACAAGGTTGATGAAGAATATGGCGATAGAAATGGCGGTAAAGAGACTGAAGAACAGAAGCGGATGAGAGTGAAGAAAGAACTGGGAAAGGTTGGTCCTTTACTAGTTTTCTCGACTGTTGGTTAAATTTTGCCTTCTACTACGGCGTGATTGTTTGTTATGATAGTTGTATAGTATTTTGTGATTGAATCTTTGAATCTGGCTTCGTCTGTATAAGAATATAATGGACACTTTTGCCAATACACAGCAACCGAGGGGAGAGGCTAACAAAGCCGGCTGTGCCCTTACATTTATTCATTATATATTCACAAAGATGTCCCTAATTTTTTTTAAGTTTAGAGCTTCCTAAGCTAGGCCTCAATTTTAGTATAGAAACTCTGCTCTGAAAATAGAAACTCTAGCATGCAGCAGTTCGAACCAGTGGGAGGGGATCAACGGATAATTTAATTTTATTGGATTATTGGAGTATGATGAGTTGAAACAGGCACGATTAGAAGCTAAAAGTGTTGTTTTTTAGTTGTTTTTCGTGTGATGGATTGAAAGTGGATTTTTTATAACTGCGTGTGTAAATTACATGTAAACTGGTATTCCTAAATTTTTTGCTTGTTTTGGGAGAAGCTGTTTGTTATGTAAAAAATTATAATGTAACAGAAATTAAATGAGACACACGATTTTTACGTGGAAAACCACCCCAAAATATGGGAAAAAACCACGGGACCTAGTCCAGTATAAATTCCACTATAATATTCAAGAGTTACACTATTTTTGTACAATAAAATGGTAAATAAAGTAAAGAGAAAATGGTATAAAAAATGGTGTTTTGGGTAGCATTATTGATGAAGTCTTTTTTTTTTTTTTGAAATCTTCCCTTTAACCATCAGTCATTCTCCTCTTTTATATAGGAAAAGAAAGTCTAAGTAATCATTATTTTATCTGACATGCCTTTACCTTTACCGTACTTTTGTCCATTATGACTCTTTATTGGAACTTGAAATGTGAGATTTCATCATACATGTGTGTACATATGTCAATTTCATATCAAATTCTGTGTCCTGGTTCTTCTCTTCTTGGGTCTCTTCCCGGGTGATGTCTCTTCTCTTCCTCTGGGTGATGTCTCTTCTCTTCCCGGGTGGTTTCCTTCTCTTCCCGGGTGGTGTCTCCTCTCTTCCCGGGTAGTGCCCTTTCTCTTCCCGGGTAGTGCCTCCTCTTCCAGGGTGGTTTCATTTTCTTTCCGGGTGGTGGGCAGTGTCTCCTCTTCCAAGGTGGTTTCATTCTCTTTCCGGGTGGTGTCTCTCTTCTCGGGTAGTATCCCTCATCTTCCCGGGTGGTTTCCTTCTTTTCCCGGGTAGTATCATTCTCTTCCCGGGTGGTGTCCTTCTCTTCCCGGGTATTTTTTAATATATATCTCGAGGTTGTATTTCAGCCCAATTGTTATGCCTTAATTCATTCAAGGTATAACATTGTTTGATGTCTTTTGATGAGTTTTTTTCATCAAGAATGTGTGGGGTGGACATGAGTAATTTATAACATTGTTTGCCAAATTGGTCTGTAAATATGAAACAGAAGAGAAGGGTTTGAACTTTGAAATGATTTTATCTTGTTATTTAAAGATGTGATAGATAGTGAAATAAACGATCCTTTTTTTGGACCAAGTATATGACCAATCTTTTGTAATGAGGGGTTTTGGATGAGCTCTGAGAACTTTTTATGAGGTCTTTGTCTGTTGTATTGATTGTTAATTGCATCCATGCAATTATAAATCAGAGAAATAGTTAGCATTGTGTGCTGGTCGTCTATTCCTGCGTAGTTTACTATGTATTCCCTTTTGAGTTCACTTGTTCGTGTGCTGTTTTTTAACTTAATAATATTAATTTATGTAAATAAAATAATTATTTTTAAGGAAAAATATATCCACTTTTTAGGTTCATTGTGTCAATTTTTTGTGTAGTGCAATGTGGCGAAAATTTAATTTTAGGGTGCATTGTGCCAATGGTGTATTCTTATGGGGTGCAATGTGCCAATTACCCACAATTAATGCCCCATAGGAGAGTGGAATTTTTGTTGAGTGAGCTACTTAATAGTAATACTTCTTTCTGTATGAATTTTGATTGCCTTTATAATGTGTTTTGGATGAATATTTCGAAACTACGAATTTGTTTGGATGATGCTTTACTATGGGGAATTTCAAATCCACCTTTTGTTAATTTTGAACTAGAGTTATAATGACGATAAAATTCAAATGCACCAAAAACTAGTGTTGTTTGAAATCCTTGTTTAAATCCATCCACAGATCAGATTCATCCACCCAAATTAAATTCCTCTTGCTACACTCAATGGAAGCAGATAAGAGTAGACATGAAGGTCTCAACTGGTGGTTGGACGGCCTCTTGTCCTGAAGATCATTTGATGTAATAGATATCTATAAATTGTTTTGCTGTTTATAGAAAGGACCCTTGAATCTTGATATCCATCGAGTGAAATATCTTCGTTTCTACAAAAAAAAAGAACTTTGTTTTGATAAACTTTTTCAATGGAACTTATCAGTTGAGTAAGCATTCACTATTTAGGCGTGCGGATTATAGGTTGCAAAGGAGCAAGCAGAACGAAGACAAACAGCTCAGCTGATGTTCCAATTGGGTCAAAAAGCCTATGAAAGGGGCATGTACGGACGTGCAATCGAATTTCTCGAAGGTGCCCTCACGATCATTCCCAGATCAACCTTGTTTGGCGGGGAGGTGAGAGATCCCGAGTAATATTCATAAATATGTTTTCTTCATTCAACATCTAAGCTAACTGGTTTTCAAATGTTCAGGTACAAATATGGCTTGCTATGGCTTACGATGCCTATAATCGCCATGCCGACTGCATTTCTTTGTATCAGCAGTTAGAAAAGACGCATCCCAGTGTCAGCATTCGACGACAAGCTTCAAATCTGCGCTACATATTGCAAGCACCCAAGCTTAAGATTACTCAAGAAGAGATGGTTACTATTCCAATAATTGGTTCAAGTTATGACAGGTGAGCTTATTATTGCGACTCATTTCCCGATTGATGCTTCACATCTGGTTGAAGTATATAACTTTATTTAAACTTGAATTTTTTGGAAAAAAAGTGTGTTTCCATATAATATCAGAGCATGGAGGTCGTAGGTTCAAAATGACTTGTCTTGTCTACAGACCCCTTCATATTTGGTTGATTCAGTTTTGGGTGCTTATTTCTGCGAATTTGTTTTTCCGCACACAACCAACATCCATATATACGCGTTTGAATTTCCCGAACGTTGGATTACACGCGAGAGAGCGTGTTAAACTATACAATTACTGTTTTGATCATATCCAATGAGCTCAAGCTTGTGAAAAAATGGTTTCAACACGTATATGTATTATGAAGTTCACAAGATGTTTGACGAGCTTTGTTGTTCGCTGTTATCAGTTATGCAGCGACTTGGTCTGACAAGTACAAGGACCAAGATCGAAGAATGAGTAGCTCCACGACAAACCAACTTCCAACAACCAAAGACTACTTGGCCGACTTTTTGGTGTGGAAACCACCAGTTGGTTTGGAGAAAAGCCGTGGCTTCTGGGTGACGTTAGCTTTGTGGATTGGTCTGATTGGAGCCGCTCTCTTTCTGCAAAGATAAAGAACTCATTATTTGAATGTAAATTTCTGCTGCTTATCTTGTATTCTTTCTTCGGTATAGCTCGCTATTGTTGTGCAAATTGTCATCTCACATACATGTTCGCTTACTTTTTAACACAGTTATATATATGTGCTTTTCCCCTTGTTAACGAATTACAATGTTTTTTACAAATTCTAAGATAAAATCAGAAAACCATATGAGGTTGTGAGAGAAACGGTGCGGTGAGTGAAGTGCTCTTTCTTGCTCTCTTTCCACCGAGAAAGTGTCAGAGATTGCAAAATACACATATGCTCAAGTGAAGTCAAGTCACCGAGAGAGGTTGGACGCGGTGGAAGATTTCTGCTTTCTTAGAGAGGAAATGGCACAGATGGCAACATGCATGGTTTTTTGCCAGTGACACCCATATCATGGTCTTATCTCTCATTAATCACACCCCGATTTCTCAAATTGCCAGTGTTGTATCTAATTACAGCATGTAGTTAAGCCCGGAGTTGAATATCACTCACAATCTGACATGTCATCATTTTTCTGACATTCAGCCTCTCGTTCAGTTCCGTCATTTTTTCTCTACCATGGTTCAACCCATATTTTGGGTATAACCTACCACATCATTTACCACTATCTATTTTCATATTATTACTTATTTATATTTAAAATGTTAATATATATACCTATAATAATTATTTAAATAGATAAGAAAACATAAAAAAATTCATAATTTAAAAATTATATTTTTAATTAATAATCAAAATTAAAAATGGAAAATAATTAGTAATTTAAAATTATATTAATAATTGGGATTATAATGTAAATTTTAAATAATTAAAGTTTAAAATTATATTAATAATTAAATTAAATAAAAATTAAAAGTACAAAAAATTATATTGTTCCAAAAAGAACTTTGTCTTACTAGAAAGCAATTGTAACCTTGATACATAGTGATGAAAATAATTGAAATAAATATATTTTTGGAGCAATTATTAGACAACAAAGAATGATTGTACTTACAATTACATTTAATTAATATTTTTTTTTAAGTGAATAAATTATTTTATCAAACCACATTATTTGACCCTAGATAAATTTCTTATACAATTTTGCCATTATCTATTTTTCCAGAACTTGTGTGCAGGATTTGGGATTGTTCAAGTTTTATCAGAGTTGTCGATTAGAGGGGGAGGAGTACACGAGGTAGTGCCATCAATGTATCCCTCAAGATCATGTAAGGACATGAATTGTACTCTCCAGGAGGGGTAGTTGATTTTTGTGAGTTTGAGTGGCAACATTAATGGCTATGACTCGGCTTGCTGGGTTTGGTCTGGTGGATGCGGAATTGGTGTCGGCCATTGAAAACTAAAAGACTTGATTCCATTTCAGTAAGTGTACGTGTGAAGAAATAATTGAGGAAACTAAAAGGCATGGAAGTTACATTGTACTTATAAAATCAAAATGTATGGCATAATCCTCACCATCAATATGAATTAATATGTGATGCTCAAGAAAGAAAGCATAACGGATGTTTTTCACATATCATTATTACAATCAATGGATTAAATATTAATAATTATAAATTATCATGCATACAAATGACCACGGTTCAGTTTATTATTAATAAACTGATGGTTAGACGATTCGGAACCGACGGTTAGACGATTCGGAATCGACGGTTAGACCGTTCAAAAATCTCAACCCTTAATTGTAACCTTTCGTAGACGGTTCCGGTTACGGTTCGTGAACCGTCGGTTACGGTTATGGTTAACCACTGGTTACGGTTAACCACCAGTTACGATTACGATTCGACCCTTGTATTTTTAAAAAATTGTTTAAAAAAAAATACAAAAAGTGCTTTAATGTGCTTTTTCTCCATTAATCAATCATAAAATAATGCGAAGTAAATTCAATTTTAAATAATTATATGAGTTTGTTAAGCGTAATTACTTGATGGAAAAAGAATTACAAAATTTTTCAATTTCCAATTCAGAAAACAACATTAACCATTTCAATTTTGGCCTACATAGATTGCTCCATTTTTTGTAGTATTTTATTTAGTAAGCATTTGCTCTTCTTTTTTCTTTTTTTCCTTTATGAGTTTATTTGGCGTTTTTCTATATTAAATTTGTTGTAGAGTTGCTCCAATTTTGCATGATTTTATTTAGGAACGCAATTTTTTTTATTCCCCTATTAATATAATACCAAATAATTATTGAAAATGATGAAATACTTTTCTTAATAATTTTGATTATATATGTCAATATGTAATGTTTATTTATTATGTTACACGCATGCAATATGTTTACATCTTCCGCTAGTATATATAATTATAATACCGGAATTAGCTCAACAAAGTTTATGGCTTAGTGGTAGGAACTTAATCATCTAAGTTAGATGTCAAGGGTTCAATCATACATCAATAGACATTAGTTTTAAATTGAAAACATTAAAAAAAAATATTACACCGGTTCACAGGTTCCTACTTCAATGAAGAGTAACCGACCCGTCGAACCGGGTAACTGGCCCGTTGACCCGGTTCCATGTCACGATTTTAAGTAAACATTGGTCATCTCTAATAATGCATGGGTAAATGAATCCTAACACGAGACCAGTCTGCGAAGTTTGTTCTTCCTCTTTTTAATGACATTCTTGCCTGAACCATTTTACAATTTGTGATGCCGGGGAATTAATGGTTGTTGGAATCGAAGAGGGGGGTGAATGAGATTCCTTGGCTACTTTAGCGTTTTAAAATGAGTTTGAAAAATAAAAGAGTTTTGCGCTTTGCGGAAGCCTTACGTCAATCGATAAATAAAAAGAACAAAGTAAATAAATGCGTAAAGGAAATAAAGCAATAAAAGACAAGGATATTTTTTTCATTTTTCTTCAAAATATTCAAAAAAAATTGAATTTTTGAATATATATATATTTGAAACATGTGGCCGTTTCATAAAATGTCATTGGAATTAGAACAATGACATCTTCCGGCCACAGGGACCGCGACAACTAACCATGTTGGGACTGTCAAAATCAGCAGAACCAGACAGTGCTGAAAAAAAAAACTTAAGATTTCATTTACATGTGCAACAGATTTTTGAGTAAAAATGGTGGAGATTTGGGCTTTGTGAGAGAAGATTGAGAAGTCATATCTTAGAGCAAAGATAGTAAGGTACTCAACTCTCCAGTCATTTCAATGATTCTCTGGATTCCCTTTTGTTTGTACGTTGGATGGATGTAATATCTCTTTAATGTGAAAAGCCAAAAGTAAATAAACAAAAGCAATATGGACTTTGGAGTACAAGTGTTGAGTTTTGAAGGAATCTATGTTGTTACACGTTTTCCAAGCTTCAAAGTATTGGCATACATAAGTAAGAGAGAAAGAGTGGGTCATTTTGGATATTTAAATCATAATGAATATTTAAAAAGATTATTATGAAAAAAATAACAAATTAAGTTTTTTTCTAAACTTATGTACCCAATTAAAACATAAATTTATCTTTAATATAGACTAAAATTTTCACAATACTCTCAAAATTAGTACTTGATATTGCGAATTTTTTTTTGTATAATGAATTAAAATCTTGAAATACTTTCATTTGGAGGGGTATAGGTTCACCCAAATTGCCATCAATTTAGAATGATGGACTGATGCTGCTTAATTCATCAACCGATGTACTTTGCTTTCCGATACTTGTAGATATTAAATTACACATCCAATGTATATATTTCAAAATAAAATAATGTTATTAAAATGAATATAAATTAAGGGGTATATATATGGTTTTTATAGGCATAGCTTAGCAACAATTTTCTTTGACAATTAAAATAAGCTTATGTATTTAACACAATGTGGGAGTATGATTCATGCAAATTCTTGAAAAGGTGTAAGAACGTAAAAGCCTAATAATTAGTTACACTTTAATCATTTTTATTAGCAATAGTTTAATTAATTATATTATTAGATAAGATGGGCTCAAACTTGAGTACGGGTGCGCCTTAATGTTTCTATTAAAAAATTATATATATATATATATATATGTATATATATATATATATATATATATATGTATATATATATATATGTATATACACACACACAAACACTCTGATGAAATAAAGTTAAAAATAACTAACACACATCATATTTGACAAACTTACAATATTTTTATATGTTACAGGGCAATTCAAATCTTGTTCGATCACTATCCAAATAGGGATAATTATTTTTCTCCGAAAATATATATTTTAGAGAATGAAAAATGAAATTGAATTATTAATATTTGGTCATAAGATAATGAATTCGAAAAATGAAACCAAAAATTACATTTGTGCTTCAATATTTTTGTAATAGTATGATTTTATTACAAATGACTTATATTATTTTCCGGAGAATTAAATATGTCTAATAATTAAATTCACGACTTAGTAAAACTTAGTATGTGACTTAATAAAACTTAGTCGTAAAGCGTTGCACGTGCACTCAATGTGTCATATCACTACCAGAGCGTCAATGCGATTTAGTATAACTTAGTGCATCTTAAAGCGTCGCACAAACACTCAATGCGTCAGTTCGAGAAAGGAGAGCCAGTGCGCAAAATGGGCAGGAGGAATTCGTTGACTTAGGGTGGATCAATGGTCCAAACTTATCAATGGATTGGATCCTACATAAAAAAGTGGATAAATCTGAGTCATTGATCCACCACATCGGTTGCTGGAAAAATGGTTAATGATTTAAAAATTAAACATCGAGGACCAAACGAAGTGTACTGAAGGCCGCGATCGATCGCCATATGTTGGCCTGATCGATCGGGTGTGTGGAAAAACAAATTGCCAAAAATCTGCCAGGCGTGATCGATCGCCACTTCTGGTGCGATTGATCGCGCCCGGCAGTAGGCGAAAGATAAAGGGCACGATTGATCGCGCCTCTTGGGCGATCAATCACGCCCTATGCATATTTTCGGGTTGGGTGTGTTTCTTCATGTATTGATGCTGTTTTTCCTGAATTGTTGCCTCCAGGTGGTGTCCCTAGGTGGCATTACACGATCTAGTATGTAATGAACAACCACTGGATAGATTAAACATCAGATTTTTCGAAAATCACATCACATTCAAGAGCAACTTTTGTGCATCTTGTTCATCATACTTCTTGTTCAAATTTGAGTGCTTTCAAACATTTGTGGTTTGCGGACTTGTGATTTGAAGTGCTTCCATTACAAGCATAAGTCGTTGTATCTTACGAGACAAATTGCCAATTGAACCGTTAGTATCGTAGGGGGCAATATTGTCTTAAGGACGGAGATTCTAAATCTCGCCGCGACATCTGTTCTAAAGAAGCCATTGTTGTTATTGCTTGTTACATTCCTAAGATACACGCCCCATAATATTTTTTGCTACGTCGGTAACATACATAATCGGCTAATTATATTACATGGAACAGATGCAACTTTGCTCGTGTTAAAATTCAATAGCGTTTTGCCCATGATAAGTTTTCTCCAAAGTATACAAAATAAAGAACATCATAATCTTGTACAATACAGAATTCTTCCCATGGGACTTAAGGGGACAAAAAGTTCATACTCAAACGAAACTAAGTAGCAGGTTCCTCAACTCTTCGTCATATGATGTTATTTATCTGTGTGATACCTTTGTCCCACATTGGGTGTGGATGAAAAATTTAAAGTGGTTTATAAAGGCTTACAATGGACTATTATAGCAACTTGGGTTAATCATTTTCGTAGAGCGAGGACGGATACTAATTAGTTACTATAGGAGCCCATTGTACAGTCGCACTTGCGCGAGCCTGGACCCGGGGCTTGACAATATGACTAGCATAATAATTGTTCAATGGGACTCCCAAGTCGTAAGAGGCTCCTCTTTTTATTTATGATAACTGCACTATTTTAGAAATACGCCTATAGGTGTATTATCGAATCTATGGACGGTGCATAAAGGTTGGTCTCGGACCGGTATAGACAATTTGAAACTTCAGATTTAGACAACGATACAACTCCTCAATAATTTGCTAGAATTTAGATATCCTTAAATGAAGACTATTTTAGACATGATTTCCTTTAGTATCTGATTCCCCTCCCCATGTCTTGATCCTTTTAGCAGCAGAAGATGCCTGAACCACACCCCAAATAAATTAATTAAGATCATATCACAAAAATAAAATTAATGGTTAAAAAAGAAAATGATAATAAAGTAAATGAAAAAGAGTGTAATGAAGCACTAAATTGTTCATACCTCTTTATTCCAGTTTGTTCTATAAACAATGAAAAAGAGGATGAGTGTTTGCACAGCTGTTCCTGTTACCATTCCATACCATATACCCTGAAATTCAATCTTGTATAAATATATTTTAAATACATAAATAACTTTAATTTGCAGGGAATACTGTGTACATTAGGTCCAAAGTGGCCTGACCCCTTCTCGAACCACGTTCATAACGGGAGTTTTGTGCACCGACGTTTGCCCTTTTACATATATAACTTTAATTTATGTGAGATATGACAGAAACTTACTTGTACTCCCATCTTAAGTGGATACCCAAATATAAGACCCAAAGGAATTCCAAAGAGATAGTAGCATCCAATATTAACATAGGCAACCAATGCTTGCCATCCAGCCCCAATAGCCACTCCTGCATTTGATTATTCACCAACAATATGCTTTCTTTGATTATTATAAAAATATGAGTAGAGATTATAATATAACAAGAAATTGGAATTTAAATTACCTGAGAGAGCAGGCTGGACAGCGTTGATGACAATGCTGAATGAAAGCAATGGTGTGAGGTAAAACACCACTTGTTTGACAGTGTCACTGTCTGAAAATAAGGAAGGATACTGTTTCCGGAAGATGAGAATGAATGCAGCGACGACGAGGCCGACAAAGAACGACGATACCACCACCACCACCACTGAAAATTTCGCCGTTCTTGGATGCGCCGCGCCCAATTCATTCGACACCCTTACACTGCAAAAAAAAAAAAAGTAGAATATCAAATGCAATGGCCAAAAGTTTGAAAAGATCTATTAGATGATGTAATATATTAGTCTTGAAAAAAAAATATATATATATATATATGAAACTTTGTATAGATATACCTTATTGCTGCATTGAAGCCAATGGCTACCATGGCAGTCCACCCCACTATGTTTGTGCTGCACCAAAAGGTAAGGCATGAAGTACAGATAATTATTTATTTAAATTTTGAAATTTACATTTAAAAAAATTAAAAATTATTATAATATTTGAATAATACACCACAAAATATATACCAAGTGTAGTTTAGATGGAATGATTTGAAATCAATGAAATTCAAATTTATGGTCTGAATCCATTGTCACACCTGTTTAATTCTCTTTAATTCCATGAATTTTGAAATCCATTCCCTTCTATTTATATCAAATATATTAATTGATATAAAATAATGTCATCTCTAATATCATTTTTTTGAAATACAAATAACTTCGTAATACAACCTATTTGAAAAATTGGATTTCAAATGACATCAATAATCATCAGTATTTTGAAATATCTTGATTATTAAAAAATGCTATGAAGATGATGTATTTGAAATACATTTTTTCAAAATTATCCAAACAATTCGAATTAATTTGTATTAAGAATTCGAAATTTAAATCAATCAAATCTTTTCATCCAAATAGAGCATAAACAAACAAGAATATTTCCCTTTGAACACATCTTAAGATTATCATTTATGGACTCAATCAAAATGAATGCCGTGGCCGTCACAACATTGAACAAAAGTTCTAATAATCCAATATGTTATTGTTAGATGACAAATTAAATTAAATAAAGTTAAATCTGAATATCGACGTGTGAAAATTGACCACTTTATAATTAATTTTTTAGGAAAAAAATAAATTAAAAAATTTGAATTAAATTAATTTTGGAGCTGACATTTACCATATTGACAGAGCATCGACAGCCACTTCTGCGTTCTCTAAGTATCCAGCAAAGAGGACCAACGCCATAAAGTACCACGTCTCTAAACTGTCAACATTAAGTACGCATTTATTCAAAAAATAATATATCAAAATGATTTATAAAGAACATTGCACCAAACTACTAAATTGCTAGGATATATTAATTAGCTGTGTGCAGAATGCAGAAAACACGTGATCTAATTTGCCACGTAAACTAAAAAAAATATTTATATGAATCGAATATTTATAACTTATATATATATATTTATATTTTTTTGTTGGCACATAAAATACCTCAATAATTGATTATTACTTTTTTAGAAAGTAGAAGAATTCTGCCACATAGCTTTTAATCAATCACCTTCTCCCAATACAAAAAAGGGTTCCATATAAGAGGTTGGAATATCATCAAGATCTAGTGACATTTTTTATATCACACATTTTGTAATTTTCCAAAATAGTACCATAAAAATAGCATCAAATTTTTGGGATTAATTAAATATAATCTCGTGAAAATTAATTTTAACCAAAAATAGTCAAAGAGGGGTTTTCTAACAAATTTAGTATGACAGAAATGAATTGTTACAAAAGTATTGAACAAGATGATTTGAGACCATTTTTTATTAAAAACAAAAGTTTAGAACTAGTATGGATTAGAAATAAAAGTTTGAAACTCTTTCTGAAACTTTGAGAATAGGCGAGGAGGAATTGAAGAGGACAAGGGGCCTTAGATATTATATGTATCGTTAGGTTGTGCTGAGTCAAATCTGCTCCGTTTCTATCCGGGCAAAGAAAAGGATATTAGGTTCATAACTGCACACTCACACGATCTTTGCCGAGAGATAGGAGCATGGGAAAAAGAAAGATGTTTACCAAAACTGGTACTTGAGAGATCATGTGACTTCTTCTTTCGACCCTATTCTCCTTTGTTTTTTAGTAAAATATCAAATATTTCATTAATCATGAGATTAGTGGTTTTTGTGTGCATATTTACTAAGGAAAGTAGGACTAGATTCAACAAAATCTACAGTGTGTGCAGTTGTTAGATCATATTTTGCAAGAGAGTGTATAAAAAAAAAATCAAACATCGAAAATTAAAAATTTCTACTCACCACAACATCACGGCCGATGCGAGAGACAATCTCACAAATCCCCATAGATTATGAAACGCCTTCCAGGAGAATCCCGACCAAGCTCTGCCGCAATTTCCGGCGAATATGTAAACCATCTGCGCCAGCACTATGAACCACCACGACGCGTTCAGAACTATGGCGCCGCCTCCCATCCCCAACCCCAGTTTCAGCATCAGCAGCCAACTGAAAAGTATGTGAAAAACTAAGACCACCGCGGCAATCCACGCCATCGCCATCATCTTGCTCTGCGCTTGCAAGAACTTGGCCATTGGAAAATTCAGCGCGTATGCGTATAGCTGAGGGATCATCCACAGACCGTATTTCCCGGCGAAGATTGATATGCTTTCCTTTTGGCCGATTAGTAGCAGGAATGGAGTGGCGAAAATGTACAGAAACATCAGAATAAAGGATGTGGCGAGGAGGATGACCCATGATCTCTGCATATACACGCCCAGCATCTCAATTTGTCCGGCGCCGTACGCCTGCCCGCAGAGCGTTTCCAGCGCGCTTCCCATTCCCAACTGTTCAAATTACCAAATAAAACTCAAGATCCCATTTTTCATATCAGAGTATTGAGTATCCTTTCAACATGCACTTAATCAGAACGCAGATATTATACTAATAGAATACCAGAAGTGTTTCAAACAACAAAAAATGCCATAAAATTCCATTAATCCCATATTAACTCAATGCAGTCTGTTCGAGAACATCAGTGAGGTGAAATACCCAATCTTAATGGAATTGGGAGTCACTAAAGCTTACGCGATCAAAAAATTCTTCTATGTTTTATCATACTGGAAACTAGATATCGGAGGTTACAAATCAAATATTCGAGATAGACTAAAACAAGCTGAAAACGGAGTGAAATGAAGTTTCACAATTAAGAAACTGACACAAAGAGTTTAAAAGATATACCATGACCCCGAAAGATAGACCGGCGATAACCGAGTTCTCGATAGTGAAGGCGGCGAGTTCAAGCGTGCCCACATGGCCGGCAAACGTTTGCGTGATGGCACCGAGCGAGTACTGGCAAAGGGAGGTGAAGATAGCCGGTGCAGCCAAATACCACAGCTTCCTCGACTCCGTACGGAACGCATCGAAGAACTGGCGGATCCCGGCGACTGGAGCTATGTCATCGCCGTCTGCTACGAAGGAAGAGGCAAAGGAATGGTTGGATAATGGATAGGATGAAAGCACTGGAAGTTCTTCGTGCTCATCTTCTTCTTTTGGAGAAAGAAGTGGCTGCTTCAATTTGGCTGTTTCCTCCATTCTTACGAGCTTTGCACAAAAAATTGTTAATGTGCACAGAAAGATGAGAGCGGGCTAGTAACTTATGGAGTTATTATCATCATTAAGACGGCTCGACCGATTTAAGGATTAGGTGAATCTGAATATTCATAAAGCCAGTAAAATTTTAAAACAATATAACCGTGGGTTAAAGAGACTCGAGTTCGAGTTTTACGATGTGCGAAAAAATATTTAGATCATTCATTTCTAAAAAAATTTAAAAAATTAATGGCATTCCTATTTTATTCTTTGGAAATTTAAGAGAATGCTTCAATTAAAAAGATTTACAAACTTAATTTTATAACTACAAGAATCGGTAACAAATTACAACATAATTATGACTTCAACGACGACGACGAGTAGCAAGTTTTCCTCCAGTACCACAAGGAGGAGGATTTGTCTGTCTTCTAACTCTTCGTGGCTCAACGACTTCCTCGCCTCTTTGCCTTGCAGCAGGTGTGTTGGCAGGCTGCTGAAATGGAGTCAATTGAGGGAATAGAACTGGAGAGACATCGAAAGGTGAAGTCATAGAATAGAATGTTGCAAACCCAATATCTACATTTGTATCCACGCTGCTAGACTGGGCTTCGGTGGGCATAGAGGGATATCGCGTGAAGGGAGATATATCATCTGATGGTGCAGGCACAGGAATATAATAGTCTGTATACATATCTGGCTCTGTCCACGTAGATGGACCTGCAATATCTGTCTGCATATCCGACCCTGTCCATGTAGATGGACCTGCAACATCTGCCGGCATATGTGTATCAACAGACTGGATTTCATTGTATGCCGGGAAGTTTCTATCTCGTCGTTCACGAGCCACTCGCACCACATTCTCGAACATACTTCTGTGTTGCCTCATCGACTCTGTCGTCATAGGCAAGTCATCAGCCAGATGTCGGTCATAGCTTGTAGTTAATTGCTCCATCTGCTCAATCTGCAAAGTCCAAATATAGAATATAAAATATATACATCTAATCACAATTATAAAAACAAATTTAAACGTAATTCACGTACCACGTGCTGCCATGTCGGGCCATCGCCATGTTGATATCCCGTCTGTACAAAATATTGGCCACGTCCAATGTATCTACGTGTGACTTGTTCATACCACTCGGTGTATCCGCCAACAACGTAGTAACCACCATCAGTAAATCGTGGTCTCTCAACACGTAGATCATTTGCCATCTCCAAGCAAAGTATGTATGCGAGATGCCGAGCGCTCCAGTCTTTGTTGACGTTTCCCCTTCGACCAATATGATGCAATGCCTCATCCCCCGATTGAGGATCTTCTGGTATGTCTTGTAGCATACCAAATTGTCGGAGTATTCCCTCAGATCGTTGCATCTCAACGATATCGAAGAAATCAACGGGCCTTTATATGTTCCTAACTCCGTAATTCCTTCAATATACTCATCGGGGTAAGGCTGCCAAATAAACTACAAAATAACATTGCTTTAGAAAATATCAAAGTAATGTTGTTTGTATAAACAAATTTAACAGCGTGTTTACTTGAGTTACTGGCTGCTCATCGAGAATGTCCCTCATGATACGTATAGAATGACTCCCAGTTTCAGTAAATCGTAAATGACATGACCACCTGTATATATTCAGATAAATGATTAGATGCATTAACATATACAAACAGTTATAAAACAAGACATATTCGTGTTACCTTGCACCATATGGAGCAGCAGGTAACACATTATCTGGACCGATCATTAGTGGCCCATAATCAGATCTTTCAACACCCAATTGAGGAGTCAAACTTGGGATTCGTGACCATGCCCAATCTCATTTATTGTAATGACATCAATAATACAAGTTAGATTTATTTAAAATAAACAAACATATTTAATTATTTAAAATAAACAAACATATTTACCTGTACGATTTGCAAGGCACCACCTATCACTTTTTTCCCTCTCTCTGATGACGTACACAACTCACGATACAAGTGCGCCAACACAGCACTACCCCAACTATA
Source organism: Haberlea rhodopensis (assembly GCA_907163345.1). Taxonomy (NCBI): domain Eukaryota; kingdom Viridiplantae; phylum Streptophyta; class Magnoliopsida; order Lamiales; family Gesneriaceae; genus Haberlea; species Haberlea rhodopensis. The sequence continues at coordinate 270,415 of CAJQUN010000082.1, forward strand.
TGTATGGGCAGCGTCGATATCCTCCAACTTCTGTACATACAGTAACCTAACAAAATTACCTGATGTATCAGGGCACATAATCCCCCCTAACATCAACAATGCACAAGCCCGTGTAAACTTAACAACATCATCTGCTGTACTATTTTCATCCAATGGATTGAGCAGCAAATGATTATACAAAGCAACTAATTTCAAACGTGCGCTCTTAAGGTCTGTAATGGCTGGTAAGAAACCTAAATATGTATGGCAATATTCTTGCCAATCGGGTAGACTCCTATCAATATCAATCCCCGACACTACGATGCCATCTACTGGCAATGACCATATTACTGCAATGTCTTGCAGTGTGATAGACGCCTCTCCCGATCTGAGATGAAATGTGTGTGTTTCACGGCGCCATCTCTCAACTATAGCCGTGATCAGATGCATGTCAAGCTCGATCTTACCACACCTATATATACCATAAAATCATATCACGTGCAACAAATTAACAACACGTGTATCTAGTGGACACAAATCCCAAAAATAACTATGTGGGTTTCTCCCACGCAGTATGCTATCCATATCACCTGCCCATACATCCTCGGATCGATGTGAAGGCTGCGATGACAAAAGATGTGTGTCGATCGGGCCTGGTTGCCTCATTTGATCCATCCTGAAATATAACACAAAAAATTAAAAACATTAATCTCAACATTACAAACAATATCCGCCGACTACTTACGGTCGTCACGCAACGACCGTCAACAACCGCCACCCCCGCCGGGCCGCCACAGCCGCCCGGCCGCCACCTCGCCGGCCGACACCCCACCGCCGGGCAGATTTATTTTTGCACCCCGCCCACCGGAACCAACATTTCAACATCAATATCGTCAATATATTAACCCACAACACATATACTCCCAATTTACATATCAAAATCATATTTAATCTAAAATTAAACAATAACAAAAATCAAAGATTCTAAATAAAATATCATGATTTATCTAAAATCAAAATAACAAAAATAGAAAACATACCTTAAATAAGTTAGATGAGAAATTGATTTTTAGACGGTGGATTAAACGAGAAGAAGATTTTATGGAGATTGAGCGTGGAATACGGTTGAAGAGAGATTGAAGCGGCGGCCGATGAAATGAAGAAGTAGGGTTTCTTATTGTGTTGATGTCGCCATCTGAGATGGCGACATCAATAAAAAAAAAATTTTTATTGATCTCGCCATCTCAGATGGCGACATCAATAAAAAAAAATTATTGATGTCGCCATCTGAGATGGCGACATAAGTTTAAAAAAAAAAAATTTCTTTGATGTCGCCAACTGAGAAGGCGACATATTAAAAAAAATTTTATGATATTGATGTCGCCATCTGAGATGGCGACATTATTAAATTTTTATTGTTGTCGCAATCTCAGATGGCGACTTAGGTTACTTTTATTAAAAAAAAAATATTCCGATTATTTTAATAACTATAATAAAAATTACGGTTAAATTGTTAAAAAACCCTTATTTTTTTGTCATACTTTGCCTACCGAATTTTGAATTTGACTCCAACTCTAGACTATATCACGCCACTTTTCTGCTACGTCCAGACAATATTACCCCTACAAATCATAACTTTCCATGATTATCTTACTCCGCCAAACCAAAGCATCAAGCCCTTTTACGTCTTTTCATATCTACTTTCCTAAAATATCTCCCCTCCAATCATATTCTCTCCCAACAGAACTCAAAGCAAAACCTCCATACCAGCAACTTCTGGCAAATATCTCAATTTCTCTTCAACCACACGACACCGTTTCCATGGCCGTGGTAGTCAGCAACATATCCCCTTTCCTAGAATTCTCCGCATCACATCCTCGAGTCCCAGACATCCGAACCCGCCTCCTCCCCTCCGACGTCGTTTTGAGCATCTTCAAGAAAGATATACACCTCAGCACCCACTTCGAATCTGTTTTCGATCATAAAGATCGAAACTTTAACAAGAGGACATCGAATCATTCCAGGGTGAACGGTGTTGAGTACGAGAATTCCAGCGACGATGAGAATGGGAACGGGAATGGGTTAGATGAGGAGTTGGGAGAAGATGATGGGTTCGATTGGGAGAAAGAGATGAGGAAGAGGGTGAAGGAGATTGAAGAGATGAAGGAGCTGGAGAAGAAAGCTGAGGAGTTGCAGAACAAGGTTGATGAAGAATATGGCGATAGAAATGGCGGTAAAGAGACTGAAGAACAGAAGCGGATGAGAGTGAAGAAAGAACTGGGAAAGGTTGGTTCTTTACTAGTTTTCTCGACTGTTGGTTAAATTTTACCTCTTGTTTCTACTACGGCGTGATTGTTTGTTATGATAGTTGTATAGTATTTTGTGATTGAATCTTTGGATCTGGCTTCGTCTGTTGTATAAGAATATAATGGACACTTTTGCCAATACACAGCAACCGAATGGAGAGGCTAACAAAGCCGGTTGTGCCCTTACATTTATTCATTATATATTCACAAAGATGTCCCTAATTTTTTTTAAGGTTAGAGCTTCCTAAGCTAGGCCTCAATTTTAGTATAGAAACTCTGGTCTGAAAATCGAAACTCTAGCATGCAGCAGTTCGAACCAGTGGGAGGGGATCAACGGAGAAATTTAAGTTTATTGGATTATTGGAGTATGATGAGTTAAAACAGGCACGATTAGAAGCTAAAAGTGTTGTTTTTTAGTTGATTTTCGTGTGATGGATTGAAAGTGGATTTTTTATAACTGCGTGTGTAAATTACATGTAAGCTGGTATTTCCTAAATTTTTTGCTTGTTTTGGGAGAAACTGTTTGTTATCTAAAAAAATTATAATGTAACAGAAATTAAATGAGACACGATTTTTACGTGGAAAACCACCCCAAAATATGGGAAAAAAACACGGGACCTAGTCCAGTATAAATTCCACTATAATATTCAAGAGTTACACTACTTTTGTACAATAAAATGGTAAATAAAGTAAAGAGAAAATGGTATAAAAAATGGTGTTTTGGTGTAGCATTATTGATGAAGCCTTTTTTTTTTTTTTTTTGAAATCTCCCCTTTAACCATCGGCCATTCTCCTATTTTATATAGGAAAAGAAAGTCTAAGTAATCATTATTTTATCTGACATGCCTTTACCTTTACCTTTACCGTACTTTTGTCCATTACGACTCTTTATTGGAACTTGAAATGTGAGATTTCATCATACATGTGTGTACATGTGTCAATTTCATATCAAATTATGTGCCCTGGTTCTTCTCTTCTTGGGTCTCTTCCCGGGTGGTGTCTACTCTCTTCCCGGGTAGTGCACTTTCTCTTCCCGGGTAGTGCCTCCTCTTCCAGGGTGGTTTCATTTTCTTTCCGGGTGGTGGGTAGTGTCTCCTCTTCCAAGGTGGTTTCATTCTCTTTCCGGGTGGTGTCTCTCTTCTCGGGTAGTATCCCTTATCTTCCCGGGTGGTTTCCTTCTTTTCCCGGGTAGTATCATTCTCTTCCCGGGTGGTGTCCTTCTCTTCCCGGGTATTTTTTAATATATATCTCGAGGTCTCATAAGTGTATTTCAGCCCAATTGTTATGCCTTAATTCATTCAAGGTATAACATTGTTTGATGTCTTTTGATGAGTTTTTTTCATCAAGAATGTGTGGGGTGGACATGAGTAATTTATAACATTGTTTGCCAAATTGGTCTGTAAATATGAAACAGAAGAGAAGGGTTTGAACTTTGAAATGATTTTATCTTGTTATTTAAAGATGTGAGAGATAGTGAAATAAACGATCCTTTTTTTGGACCAAGTATATGACCAATCTTTTGTAATGACTAATGAGGGGTTTTGGATGAGCGCTGAGAACTTTTTATGAGGTCTTTGTCTGTTGTATTGATTGTTAATTACATCCATGTAATTATAAATCAGAGAAATAGTTAGCATTGTGTGCTGGTCGTCTCTTCCTGCGTAGTTTACTATGTATTCCCTTTTTAGTTCACTTGTTCGTGTGCTGTTTTTTAACTTAATAATATTAATTTATGTAAATAAAATAATTATTTTTAAGGAAAAATATATCCACTTTTTAGATTCATTGTGTCAATTTTTTGTGTAGTGCAATGTGGCGAAAATTTAATTTTAGGGTGCATTGTGCCAATGGTGTATGCTTATGGGGTGCAATGTGCCAATTACCCATAATTAATGCCCCATAGAAGAGTGGAATTTTTGTTGAGTGAGCTACTTAATAGTAATACTTCTTTCTGTATGAATTTTGATTGCCTTTATAATGTGTTTTGGATGAATATTTCGAAACTGCGAATTTGTTTGGATGATGCTTTACTATGGGGAATTTCAAATCCACCTTTTGCTAATTTTGAACAAGAGTTATAATGACAATAAAATTCAAATGCACCAAAAACTAGTGTTGTTTGAAATCCTTGTTTAAATCCATCCACAGATCAGATTCATCCACCCAAATTAAATTCCTCTTGCTACACTCAATGGAAGCAGATAAGAGTAGACATGAAGGTCTCAACTGGTGGTTGGACGGCCTCTTGTCCTGAAGATCATTTGATGTAATAGATATCTATAAATTGTTTTGCTGTTTATAGAAAGGACCCTTGAATCTTGATATCCATCGAGTGAAATATCTTCGTTTCTAAAAAAAAAAGAACTTTGTTTTGATAAACTTTTTCAATGGAACTTATCAGTTGAGTAAGCATTCACTATTTAGGCGTGCGGATTATAGGTTGCAAAGGAGCAAGCAGAACGAAGACAAACAGCTCAGCTGATGTTCCAATTGGGTCAAAAAGCCTATGAAAGGGGCATGTACGGACGTGCAATCGAATTTCTCGAAGGTGCCCTCACGATCATTCCCAGATCAACCTTGTTTGGCGGGGAGGTGAGAGATCCCGAGTAATATTCATAAATATGTTTTCTTCATTCAACATCTAAGCTAACTGGTTTTCAAATGTTCAGGTACAAATATGGCTTGCTATGGCTTACGATGCCTATAATCGCCATGCCGACTGCATTTCTTTGTATCAGCAGTTAGAAAAGACGCATCCCAGTGTCAGCATTCGACGACAAGCTTCAAATCTGCGCTACATATTGCAAGCACCCAAGCTTAAGATTACTCAAGAAGAGATGGTTACTATTCCAATAATTGGTTCAAGTTATGACAGGTGAGCTTATTATTGCGACTCATTTCCCGATTGATGCTTCACATCTGGTTGAAGTATATAACTTTATTTAAACTTGAATTTTTTGGAAAAAAAGTGTGTTTCCATATAATATCAGAGCATGGAGGTCGTAGGTTCAAAATGACTTGTCTTGTCTACAGACCCCTTCATATTTGGTTGATTCAGTTTTGGGTGCTTATTTCTGCGAATTTGTTTTTCCGCACACAACCAACATCCATATATACGCGTTTGAATTTCCCGACGTTGGATTACACGCGAGAGAGCGTGTTAAACTATACAATTACTGTTTTGATCATATCCAATGAGCTCAAGCTTGTGAAAAAATGGTTTCAACACGTATATGTATTATGAAGTTCACAAGATGTTTGACGAGCTTTGTTGTTCGCTGTTATCAGTTATGCAGCGACTTGGTCTGACAAGTACAAGGACCAAGATCGAAGAATGAGTAGCTCCACGACAAACCAACTTCCAACAACCAAAGACTACTTGGCCGACTTTTTGGTGTGGAAACCACCAGTTGGTTTGGAGAAAAGCCGTGGCTTCTGGGTGACGTTAGCTTTGTGGATTGGTCTGATTGGAGCCGCTCTCTTTCTGCAAAGATAAAGAACTCATTATTTGAATGTAAATTTCTGCTGCTTATCTTGTATTCTTTCTTCGGTATAGCTCGCTATTGTTGTGCAAATTGTCATCTCACATACATGTTCGCTTACTTTTTAACACAGTTATATATATGTGCTTTTCCCCTTGTTAACGAATTACAATGTTTTTTACAAATTCTAAGATAAAATCAGAAAACCATATGAGGTTGTGAGAGAAACGGTGCGGTGAGTGAAGTGCTCTTTCTTGCTCTCTTTCCACCGAGAAAGTGTCAGAGATTGCAAAATACACATATGCTCAAGTGAAGTCAAGTCACCGAGAGAGGTTGGACGCGGTGGAAGATTTCTGCTTTCTTAGAGAGGAAATGGCACAGATGGCAACATGCATGGTTTTTTGCCAGTGACACCCATATCATGGTCTTATCTCTCATTAATCACACCCCGATTTCTCAAATTGCCAGTGTTGTATCTAATTACAGCATGTAGTTAAGCCCGGAGTTGAATATCACTCACAATCTGACATGTCATCATTTTTCTGACATTCAGCCTCTCGTTCAGTTCCGTCATTTTTTCTCTACCATGGTTCAACCCATATTTTGGGTATAACCTACCACATCATTTACCACTATCTATTTTCATATTATTACTTATTTATATTTAAAATGTTAATATATATACCTATAATAATTATTTAAATAGATAAGAAAACATAAAAAAATTCATAATTTAAAAATTATATTTTTAATTAATAATCAAAATTAAAAATGGAAAATAATTAGTAATTTAAAATTATATTAATAATTGGGATTATAATGTAAATTTTAAATAATTAAAGTTTAAAATTATATTAATAATTAAATTAAATAAAAATTAAAAGTACAAAAAATTATATTGTTCCAAAAAGAACTTTGTCTTACTAGAAAGCAATTGTAACCTTGATACATAGTGATGAAAATAATTGAAATAAATATATTTTTGGAGCAATTATTAGACAACAAAGAATGATTGTACTTACAATTACATTTAATTAATATTTTTTTTTAAGTGAATAAATTATTTTATCAAACCACATTATTTGACCCTAGATAAATTTCTTATACAATTTTGCCATTATCTATTTTTCCAGAACTTGTGTGCAGGATTTGGGATTGTTCAAGTTTTATCAGAGTTGTCGATTAGAGGGGGAGGAGTACACGAGGTAGTGCCATCAATGTATCCCTCAAGATCATGTAAGGACATGAATTGTACTCTCCAGGAGGGGTAGTTGATTTTTGTGAGTTTGAGTGGCAACATTAATGGCTATGACTCGGCTTGCTGGGTTTGGTCTCGTGGATGCGGAATTGGTGTCGGCCATTGAAAACTAAAAGACTTGATTCCATTTCAGTAAGTGTACGTGTGAAGAAATAATTGAGGAAACTAAAAGGCATGGAAGTTACATTGTACTTATAAAATCAAAATGTATGGCATAATCCTCACCATCAATATGAATTAATATGTGATGCTCAAGAAAGAAAGCATAACGGATGTTTTTCACATATCATTATTACAATCAATGGATTAAATATTAATAATTATAAATTATCATGCATACAAATGACCACGGTTCAGTTTATTATTAATAAACTGATGGTTAGACGATTCGGAACCGACGGTTAGACGATTCGGAATCGACGGTTAGACCGTTCAAAAATCTCAACCCTTAATTGTAACCTTTCGTAGACGGTTCCGGTTACGGTTCGTGAACCGTCGGTTACGGTTATGGTTAACCACTGGTTACGGTTAACCACCAGTTACGATTACGATTCGACCCTTGTATTTTTAAAAAATTGTTTAAAAAAAATACAAAAAGTGCTTTAATGTGCTTTTTCTCCATTAATCAATCATAAAATAATGCGAAGTAAATTCAATTTTAAATAATTATATGAGTTTGTTAAGCGTAATTACTTGATGGAAAAAGAATTACAAAATTTTTCAATTTCCAATTCAGAAAACAACATTAACCATTTCAATTTTGGCCTACATAGATTGCTCCATTTTTTGTAGTATTTTATTTAGTAAGCATTTGCTCTTCTTTTTTTCTTTTTTTCCTTTATGAGTTTATTTGGCGTTTTTCTATATTAAATTTGTTGTAGAGTTGCTCCAATTTTGCATGATTTTATTTAGGAACGCAATTTTTTTTATTCCCCTATTAATATAATACCAAATAATTATTGAAAATGATGAAATACTTTTCTTGATAATTTTGATTATATATGTCAATATGTAATGTTTATTTATTATGTTACACGCATGCAATATGTTTACATCTTCCGCTAGTATATATAATTATAATACCGGAATTAGCTCAACAAAGTTTATGGCTTAGTGGTAGGAACTTAATCATCTAAGTTAGATGTCAAGGGTTCAATCATACATCAATAGACATTAGTTTTAAATTGAAAACATTAAAAAAAAATATTACACCGGTTCACAGGTTCCTACTTCAATGAAGAGTAACCGACCCGTCGAACCGGGTAACTGGCCCGTTGACCCGGTTCCATGTCACGATTTTAAGTAAACATTGGTCATCTCTAATAATGCATGGGTAAATGAATCCTAACACGAGACCAGTCTGCGAAGTTTGTTCTTCCTCTTTTTAATGACATTCTTGCCTGAACCATTTTACAATTTGTGATGCCGGGGAATTAATGGTTGTTGGAATCGAAGAGGGGGGTGAATGAGATTCCTTGGCTACTTTAGCGTTTTAAAATGAGTTTGAAAAATAAAAGAGTTTTGCGCTTTGCGGAAGCCTTACGTCAATCGATAAATAAAAAGAACAAAGTAAATAAATGCGTAAAGGAAATAAAGCAATAAAAGACAAGGATATTTTTTTCATTTTTCTTCAAAATATTCAAAAAAAATTGAATTTTTGAATATATATATATTTGAAACATGTGGCCGTTTCATAAAATGTCATTGAAATTAGAACAATGACATCTTCCGGCCACAGGGACCGCGACAACTAACCATGTTGGGACTGTCAAAATCAGCAGAACCAGACAGTGCTGAAAAAAAAAACTTAAGATTTCATTTACATGTGCAACAGATTTTTGAGTAAAAATGGTGGAGATTTGGGCTTTGTGAGAGAAGATTGAGAAGTCATATCTTAGAGCAAAGATAGTAAGGTACTCAACTCTCCAGTCATTTCAATGATTCTCTGGATTCCCTTTTGTTTGTACGTTGGATGGATGTAATATCTCTTTAATGTGAAAAGCCAAAAGTAAATAAACAAAAGCAATATGGACTTTGGAGTACAAGTGTTGAGTTTTGAAGGAATCTATGTTGTTACACGTTTTCCAAGCTTCAAAGTATTGGCATACATAAGTAAGAGAGAAAGAGTGGGTCATTTTGGATATTTAAATCATAATGAATATTTAAAAAGATTATTATGAAAAAAATAACAAATTAAGTTTTTTTCTAATCTTATGTACCCAATTAAAACATAAATTTATCTTTAATATAGACTAAAATTTTCACAATACTCTCAAAATTAGTACTTGATATTGCGAATTTTTTTTTGTATAATGAATTAAAATCTTGAAATACTTTCATTTGGAGGGGTATAGGTTCACCCAAATTGCCATCAATTTAGAATGATGGACTGATGCTGCTTAATTCATCAACCGATGTACTTTGCTTTCCGATACTTGTAGATATTAAATTACACATCCAATGTATATATTTCAAAATAAAATAATGTTATTAAAATGAATATAAATTAAGGGGTATATATATGGTTTTTATAGGCATAGCTTAGCAACAATTTTCTTTGACAATTAAAATAAGCTTATGTATTTAACACAATGTGGGAGTATGATTCATGCAAATTCTTGAAAAGGTGTAAGAACGTAAAAGCCTAATAATTAGTTACACTTTAATCATTTTTATTAGCAATAGTTTAATTAATTATATTATTAGATAAGATGGGCTCAAACTTGAGTACGGGTGCGCCTTAATGTTTCTATTAAAAAATTATATATATATATATATATATATATGTATATATATATATGTATATATATATATATGTATATACACACACACAAACACTCTGATGAAATAAAGTTAAAAATAACTAACACACATCATATTTGACAAACTTACAATATTTTTATATGTTACAGGGCAATTCAAATCTTGTTCGATCACTATCCAAATAGGGATAATTATTTTTCTCCGAAAATATATATTTTAGAGAATGAAAAATGAAATTGAATTATTAATATTTGGTCATAAGATAATGAATTCGAAAAATGAAACCAAAAATTACATTTGTGCTTCAATATTTTTGTAATAGTATGATTTTATTACAAATGACTTATATTATTTTCCGGAGAATTAAATATGTCTAATAATTAAATTCACGACTTAGTAAAACTTAGTATGTGACTTAATAAAACTTAGTCGTAAAGCGTTGCACGTGCACTCAATGTGTCATATCACTACCAGAGCGTCAATGCGATTTAGTATAACTTAGTGCATCTTAAAGCGTCGCACAAACACTCAATGCGTCAGTTCGAGAAAGGAGAGCCAGTGCGCAAAATGGGCAGGAGGAATTCGTTGACTTAGGGTGGATCAATGGTCCAAACTTATCAATGGATTGGATCCTACATAAAAAAGTGGATAAATCTGAGTCATTGATCCACCACATCGGTTGCTGGAAAAATGGTTAATGATTTAAAAATTAAACATCGAGGACCAAACGAAGTGTACTGAAGGCCGCGATCGATCGCCATATGTTGGCCTGATCGATCGGGTGTGTGGAAAAACAAATTGCCAAAAATCTGCCAGGCGTGATCGATCGCCACTTCTGGTGCGATTGATCGCGCCCGGCAGTAGGCGAAAGATAAAGGGCACGATTGATCGCGCCTCTTGGGCGATCAATCACGCCCTATGCATATTTTCGGGTTGGGTGTGTTTCTTCATGTATTGATGCTGTTTTTCCTGAATTGTTGCCTCCAGGTGGTGTCCCTAGGTGGCATTACACGATCTAGTATGTAATGAACAACCACTGGATAGATTAAACATCAGATTTTTCGAAAATCACATCACATTCAAGAGCAACTTTTGTGCATCTTGTTCATCATACTTCTTGTTCAAATTTGAGTGCTTTCAAACATTTGTGGTTTGCGGACTTGTGATTTGAAGTGCTTCCATTACAAGCATAAGTCGTTGTATCTTACGAGACAAATTGCCAATTGAACCGTTAGTATCGTAGGGGGCAATATTGTCTTAAGGACGGAGATTCTAAATCTCGCCGCGACATCTGTTCTAAAGAAGCCATTGTTGTTATTGCTTGTTACATTCCTAAGATACACGCCCCATAATATTTTTTGCTACGTCGGTAACATACATAATCGGCTAATTATATTACATGGAACAGATGCAACTTTGCTCGTGTTAAAATTCAATAGCGTTTTGCCCATGATAAGTTTTCTCCAAAGTATACAAAATAAAGAACATCATAATCTTGTACAATACAGAATTCTTCCCATGGGACTTAAGGGGACAAAAAGTTCATACTCAAACGAAACTAAGTAGCAGGTTCCTCAACTCTTCGTCATATGATGTTATTTATCTGTGTGATACCTTTGTCCCACATTGGGTGTGGATGAAAAATTTAAAGTGGTTTATAAAGGCTTACAATGGACTATTATAGCAACTTGGGTTAATCATTTTCGTAGAGCGAGGACGGATACTAATTAGTTGCTATAGGAGCCCATTGTACAGTCGCGCTTGCGCGAGCCTGGACCCGGGGCTTGACAATATGACTAGCATAATAATTGTTCAATGGGACTCCCAAGTCGTAAGAGGCTCCTCTTTTTATTTATGATAACTGCACTATTTTAGAAATACGCCTATAGGTGTATTATCGAATCTATGGACGGTGCATAAAGGTTGGTCTCGGACCGGTATAGACAATTTGAAACTTCAGATTTAGACAACGATACAACTCCTCAATAATTTGCTAGAATTTAGATATCCTTAAATGAAGACTATTTTAGACATGATTTCCTTTAGTATCTGATTCCCCTCCCCATGTCTTGATCCTTTTAGCAGCAGAAGATGCCTGAACCACACCCCAAATAAATTAATTAAGATCATATCACAAAAATAAAATTAATGGTTAAAAAAGAAAATGATAATAAAGTAAATGAAAAAGAGTGTAATGAAGCACTAAATTGTTCATACCTCTTTATTCCAGTTTGTTCTATAAACAATGAAAAAGAGGATGAGTGTTTGCACAGCTGTTCCTGTTACCATTCCATACCATATACCCTGAAATTCAATCTTGTATAAATATATTTTAAATACATAAATAACTTTAATTTGCAGGGAATACTGTGTACATTAGGTCCAAAGTGGCCTGACCCCTTCTCGAACCACGTTCATAACGGGAGTTATGTGCACCGACGTTTGCCCTTTTACATATATAACTTTAATTTATGTGAGATATGACAGAAACTTACTTGTACTCCCATCTTAAGTGGATACCCAAATATAAGACCCAAAGGAATTCCAAAGAGATAGTAGCATCCAATATTAACATAGGCAACCAATGCTTGCCATCCAGCCCCAATAGCCACTCCTGTATTTGATTATTCACCAACAATATGCTTTCTTTGATTATTATAAAAATATGAGTAGAGATTATAATATAAACAAGAAATTGGAATTTAAATTACCTGAGAGAGCAGGCTGGACAGCGTTGATGACAATGCTGAATGCAAGCAATGGTGTGAGGTAAAACACCACTTGTTTGACAGTGTCACTGTCTGAAAATAAGGAAGGATACTGTTTCCGGAAGATGAGAATGAATGCAGCGACGATGAGGCCGACAAAGAACGACGATACCACCACCACCACCACCGAAAATTTCGCCGTTCTTGGATGCGCCGCGCCCAATTCATTCGACACCCTTACACTGCCAAAAAAAAAGTGGAATATCAAATGCAGTGGCCAAAAGTTTGAAAAGATCTATTAGATGATGTAATACACTAGTCTTGAAAATATTAATATTAATACAGTTGTAAGTCTATTTTTCCAACATTTATATATATATATATTTATATATATATATATATATATATATATATATATATATGAAGCCAAGACAATGCATACAATTAAACATGAAACTTTGTATAGATATACCTTATTGCTGCATTGAAGCCAATGGCTACCATGGCAGTCCACCCCACTATGTTTGTGCTGCACCAAAAGATAAAGCATGAAGTACTGATAATTATTTATTTAAATTTTGAAATTTACACTTAAAAAAATTAAAAATTGTTATAATATTTGAATCATACACCACAAAATATATACCAAGTGTAGTTTAGATGGAATGATTTGAAATCAATTAAATTCAAATTTAAGGTCTGAATCCATTGTCACACCTGTTTAATTCTCTTTAATTCCATGAATTTTGAAATCCATTCCCTTCTATTTTTATTGATATAAAATAATGTATCTCTAATATCATTTTTTTGAAATACAAATAACTTCATAATATAATCTACTAAAATAGCTGATCTTTTGGTTGTTGCATTTGGATGGAAGAATTTCATTTCAATAAAGTATTTGAAAAATTGGATCTCAAATAACATCAATAATCATCAGTATTTTGAAATATCTTAATATTATTAAAAAAATGCTTTGAAGATGATGGATTTGAAATATATTTTTTTCAAAATTATCCAAACAATTCGAATTAATTTGTATTAAGAATTCGAAATTTAAATCCATCAAATCCTTTCATCCAAATAAAGCATAATACAAACAAGAATATTTCTCTTTGAACAAGTCTTAAGATTATCATTTATGGACTCAATCAAAATGAATGCCGTGGCCCTCACAACATTGAACAAAAGTTTTAATAATCCAATATGTTATTGTTAGATGACAAATTAAATTAAAAAAAGTTAAATCTGAATATCGACGTGTGAAAATTGACCACTTTATAATTAATTTTTTTAGGAAAAAAAAATTTAAAAATTTGAATTAAATTAATTTTGGAGCTGACATTTACCATATTGACAGAGCATCGACAGCCACTTCTGCGTTCTCTAAGTATCCAGCAAAGAGGACCAACGCCATAAAGTACCACGTCTCTAAGCTGTCAACATTAAGTACATATTTATTCCAGAACAAATATATCAAAACACGTGATCTAATTTGCCACCTAAAATAAAAAAAAATATTTATATGAATCGAATATTTATAAAAATTTATATATGTTTATATTTTTTGTTAGCACATAAAATGCGTCAATAATTGATTATTACTTTTTTAGAAAGTAGAGGAATTCTGCCACATATCTTTAATCAATCACCTTCTCCCAATACAAAAAAGGGTTCCATATAAGAGGTTGGAATATCATCAAGATCTAGTGACATTTTTTATATCACACATTTTGTAATTTTCCAAAATAGTACCATAGAAATAGCATCAAATTTTTGGGATTAATTAAATATAATCTCGTAAAAATTATTTTTAACCAAAAATAGTCACATAGAGGTTTTCTAACAAATTTAGTATGACAGAAATGAATTTTTAACAAAAGTATTGAACATGATGATTTGAGATCATTTTTTATTAAAAACAAAAGTTTAGAACTAATATGGATTAGAAATAAAAGTTTGAAACTCTTTCTGAAACTTTGAGAATAGGCGAGGAGGAATTGAAGAGGACAAGGGGCCTTAGATATTATATGTATCGTTAGGTTGTGCTGAGTCAAATCTGCTCCGTTTCTATCCGGGCAAAGAAAAGGATATTAGGTTCATAACTGCACACTCACACGATCTTTGCCGAGAGATAGGAGCATGGGAAAAAGAAAGATGTTTACCAAAACTGGTACTTGAGAGATCATGTGACTTCTTCTTTCGACCCTATTCTCCTTTGTTTTTTAGTAAAATATCAAATATTTCATTAATCATGAGATTAGTGGTTTTTGTGTACATATTTACTAAGGAAAGTAGGACTAGATTCAACAAAATCTACAGTGTGTGCAGTTGTTAGATCATATTTTGCAAGAGAGTGTATAAAAACAAAAATCAAACATCGAAAATTAAAAATTTCTACTCACCACAACATCACGGCCGATGCGAGAGACAATCTCACAAATCCCCATAGATTATGAAACGCCTTCCAGGAGAATCCCGACCAAGCTCTGCCGCAATTTCCGGCGAATATGTAAACCATCTGCGCCAGCACTATGAACCACCACGACGCGTTCAGAACTATGGCGCCGCCTCCCATCCCCAACCCCAGTTTCAGCATCAGCAGCCAACTGAAAAGTATGTGCAAAACTAAGACCACCGCGGCAATCCACGCCATCGCCATCATCTTGCTCTGCGCTTGCAAGAACTTGGCCATTGGAAAATTCAGCGCGTATGCGTATAGCTGAGGGATCATCCACAGACCGTATTTCCCGGCGAAGATTGATATACTTTCCTTTTGGCCGATTAGTAGCAGGAATGGAGTGGCGAAAATGTACAGAAACATCAGAATAAAGGATGTGGCGAGGAGGATGACCCATGATCTCTGCATATACACGCCCAGCATCTCAATTTGTCCGGCGCCGTACGCCTGCCCGCAGAGCGTTTCCAGCGCGCTTCCCATTCCCAACTGTTCAAATTACCAAATAAAACTCAAGATCCCCATTTTTCATATCAGAGTATTGAGTATCCTTTCAACATGCACTTAATCAGAACGCAGATATTATACTAATAGAATACCAGAAGTGTTTCAAACAACAAAAAATGCCATAAAATTCCATTAATCCCATATTAACTCAATGACAGTCTGTTCGAGAACATCAGTGAGGTGAAATACCCAATCTTAATGGAATTGGGAGTCACTAAAGCTTACGCGATCAAAAAATTCTTCTATGTTTTATCATACTGGAAACTAGATATCGGAGGTTACAAATCAAATATTCGAGGACTAAGACTAAAACAAGCTGAAAACTGGAGTGAAATGAAGTTTCACAATTAAGAAACTGACACAAAGAGTTATAAAAGATATACCATGACCCCGAAAGATAGACCGGCGATAACCGAGTTCTCGATAGTGAAGGCGGCGAGTTCAAGCGTGCCCACATGGCCGGCAAACGTTTGCGTGATGGCACCGAGCGAGTACTGGCAAAGGGAGGTGAAGATAGCCGGTGCAGCCAAATACCACAGCTTCCTCGACTCCGTACGGAACGCATCGAAGAACTGGCGGATCCCGGCGACTGGAGCTATGTCATCGCCGTCTGCTACGAAGGAAGAGGCAAAGGAATGGTTGGATAATGGATAGGATGAAAGCACTGGAAGTTCTTCGTGCTCATCTTCTTCTTTTGGAGAAAGAAGTGGCTGCTTCAATTTGGCTGTTTCCTCCATTCTTACGAGCTTTGCACAAAAATTGTTAATGTGCACAGAAAGATGAGAGCGGGCTAGTAACTTATGGAGTTATTATCATCATTAAGACGGCTCGACCGATTTAAGGATTAGGTGAATCTGAATATTCATAAAGCCAGTAAAATTTTAAAACAATATAACCGTGGGTTAAAGAGACTCGAGTTCGAGTTTTACGATGTGCGAAAAAATATTTAGATCATTCATTTCTAAAAAAATTTAAAAAATTAATGGCATTCCTATTTTATTCTTTGGAAATTTAAGAGAATGCTTCAATTAAAAAGATTTACAAATTCTCTACATTTAGGAAATTAATAGATATCCATTTATATTTAGTAATTCTTTCTACATAATTATTTCAGAAAATTTTTAGTTTTATCTTCTCATTGTCCGCTTATATTTCGAATTATATGATTATATTGATAAATTAGATTCTGATTATTAGTATTACTAGATTGGATAATGAATAGTGATAGATATTAGTATGTTTACTTCACATTATTAAGACTGAGATTGTAATATGATTAGATTAGAAATCATTATTTTACTCCAGGATATTTGTTGATAATATTATTTTTTATTTTTTATTTTATAAATTTTTTTATTTTTAATATTATTAATAAAAATTCTGATTGAAATTATTATAATAAAACTAATTATAAATTTTATTACTTTAATATTATTAATTAAAATATATTATTTTAATGTTATTAATTGAACTCATTTTAACTTAATTAAAAGTTATTATTATTAATATAAATAATAAGGGTAGAGAAGTGTTTTCTCGATCTTTCCGTCAATCAATCCCAAATAAAGATTAAATATTCCATCATTTTAACAAAAAATTGTCAATTGAAATTAATATTTTATGACATAATTAGTGGGCCCCTAATTCATATCAAGTAAACAAGATGAATGATAAGGATAAATAGTTAATTCTAGGACTATTAATAAAATGTAACCGTTGAGCATCGTACGAGAAGTTCCATTACTATGCAATCATCAGCGAACTATGTGACGTATATATATCACAAATATTATGTTACATGCTTTTGGTTACGGGTTATCTATGATGCATGAACATTCTTAAAATTATTCGATATGGTGTTGAACACTTTTTGGATATTGATACTCATTGGATAAGTGTCAGACACGTCATGTAGCGTATCATTATTTTTTAAAAAATAAAATAAAATCCGACACCCGTGTTGGACACTCCCCTCAAAATCAGACAATCGTGCCGTACACGGTCGATGGACATGTCCGACACAAAAAATATATTTTTGGGGGTTAATTGTACAAATGTTTTGACTAAAATAAAATTTGGACGTGTTAGTTAAATTTTATTTTAATTGAAGTAACATACATTTTGTGTTAGTATGAGTGATACTATGATGATTTCAGTGACATGCATTTATTTATTTGTTTCTTGAATTTGGTAAGAATAATTTTGGGGTTATCTTTTTATTTGGACGTGTTTGTTAAACTTTATGTTAAACGAATTAATATGTATTTGATGTTAATATGAGTGATATTATAATAATTATAGTGGCATGCATTTATTTAAATGCTTCTTGAATTTAATAAGAATATTGTTTATGCTTCTACAAGGTTTTAGAATTTAAAATTTTGAATTTTAGTATTTTGTAATATAGTACATGTATAATATATATACAAAATATAAAAATATACATGCGTATCAGCGATATTGTATCTTGAAAATTCATGTCATCATATCGTACATCGTAGCGGATTATATGTTTATGCCTTCTGTTCCCTATGATTCTGACCGAGTCTCTTGTTGCTTCACTGTTTTCTGTTCTGTCTTAATATTAAGATTGCAAGTTATTTACATGTTTCTTTTGTTTCTTTTAAAACAGATGCGTGATGTTCCTTTGTCTAACGGATGATTTGTGTCGGTCGTTTGTGGAAAATACTTTAATATACCTTATTCGAGTTTCATTTATGACCAACTCAATATAATTTATTTAAGATGATTGAATATTAGTTTATGTATTTTTTTAAAAAAAAATATTATATTTTAATATTTAGTTGATATATAAATGATCCAAAAATCGAATGCATACAAATATTTCATGTGGTTTGTCTTGTTAAGCCTTAAGAGGCCATTTTGCTGCTCTTCTTGTATGTTTTCAGCATTCGATCCACCTAACCTTGATTTCGTATAATATGGTAAATAGAATGGAGACATCACAATTCAGATTAATATCTCTTGCATAGTAAATTTAGCAAGAGACTTATGGTCAGATTTGTTCACCGCTTAGGCATTCGTCTCTATCTTTACGGGAAATTGAGATGATAGTATATTGACACTATCTCAATATTAAATCCAATAACTTCATATTTTGTATCATTATTGGGCCTACAGATTGTGAACCCTACATATCCAAATTAATGGGATAATACGTTATATGATCTCTTTTGTTTGTACACATTCTCGATGTAGTCCCTCTTGTTAGCACTGACCAGATTTAGTCCCTCTAGTTTTCTAATTTGTCCCAAATCAGTCTTAGCCGTTAAATGCACCGTTAAAACTAACGGAGAGGACTGAATCGGGTCACTTAAAACTTCAGGGACTGAATCGAAAATTGATGCAAACATTAGGGACTGACTCGGGTCATTAAAAAGATTGTATGACTTAATTCTTTCAATTTTTAATTATTATAGCAATTAATACGGATATTTTATTTATAATTTTTACAATTTTTTGTAAAATTATTTTATTTAAATAATGATTAATATATTAAATTCTTCGTAAACCAGTTTTTCACTCAAACAAACAAAAGAAAAATCATATACAGATATATTTCGATGGCTAATTTACTTATTAAATAAGATATATTTTTGATTTCAGTAAATTATGTCTATCAGATGTGTCATCAATTATACAAAAGTTATTTCATTTTTGATAAATCAAATAAATTTTGTGATAAATTAAATTAAATTTTGTTATAAATTAATGACATTTTTTATAATTATTTAAATTATCCATATTAATCATTGATCATTGGATCCAATGTTGAAATAATATTCATATGTTAATAAGGGATGACCCATTTATGGTATTCGAGTAGCCGATATGAGTAGCTCAATTAGCACTATGAGCTCCTAGAATTGGGAGAGATCACAGATTCGAGACCACAAACATCACATTCTCTTTGCCTATAAAAACTAAAAACTAAAACTAAAAAAGACACTTATATTCTTTATGTACATTTTGTTTCATTGACATTTAGAGAAACATGTGTCATAAAATACTGTTTTAAATATTTTGCTGCACTTTAGAATTAAAATTGATACTTCCAAAAGAGGTGATGATTTGCAAAGTATCAATGATGAGTAAAATTACCTCTCCTTGTGCTCTTTAATGGGCTAAATAACAAGATATAGATCCTGAATGACCTGTTAAGATATGAAATAAATGTTAGAAGGGTGCCGGAAGATTTTTCCGGCGTGTCCCCTCCGACGCTCAAGTCAGGTGACGGGAATTATCTTTTAAATCAGTAAGAGTATGTATTGTATCGTGCGTATAGGAAAAAATGCATACCTGAAATCTTGCTTTGGTTTGCTATTTATAGAGTTTACCTCAAGAACGTGCATCTTGGAACAGTAAGGCCACGATTCACACGATTCCCGGGATTTAGGGACATGTCTGCCAACTGATAAGGTCACTACTTATTTCCACTCCCTGAAATCTCGGGACGTGCTCGATTAATGTGGACTTGGTCAACATATTCTCAGAGATAAGATGCCTGAAACTCAGATGGAAGCCTTGAGAATGGGGTCTTCTGGTCTTGAAGTTATAACACTCCCGAAGATAAAATGGTGATTAGGTCGGGAGGTCGGCACAATAGTGTTTCTGAATTAATGTTGAATAATATGTATCTTAAATCAAGTAGCTCGGTAGGTCGGGAGGATAGAACCAGCGTTGGATGATCTATATTTTAACCCAAGTAGCTCGGGAGGTCGGTCACGTAAATAAGATGAGGTAGCATCATCCTATTGCTGAGTATCATAATCCCTCCCCCCAAGTCGAGTTGACACCAAAGGTCAGAAACTCGTATATTTGACCGAGCATTGAAGTTATAAGGGCGGGAAATTGAAAAATTTTGAATTTCAAATTGTAAACGGTAACATTCCATTTCCCGAGATTGATCCTGACCCTCTATAACGTTTTCATCCAACGGTCTCTCTTGCGCATACTTTTGCTATAAATACCCTGTCTTTTTCACTCATTTCATCCTTTGTTTTAGTTGCAGAAAGCTCGGACCCGACCTCTTTCTTCTTTTCGCTCGTTCGGTAAGACCTATTATTTATCTTGTTCACTTTCATCTTTAACTCCGAAAAATTTAAGAGATCTCTGTATAATCATTATGTCATCTGATAATGGTTCCACCTCTTCTACTTCGGGTGCTATATATAGGGAAATCGATCGTTATGAATCTTCTGAAGATTCATTTTCCCTCCCAAGTACTTCTTCCCGAAGTGAGGTCGGACACCTCCCTCTTACTGAGGAACCGACCTTAACCACAGTTCAGGTCGGGGAAACAGTAAATTCCCTTGAAATAGAAGATTCTCCTTGGTATGTTCATTATCGTTCTGGTCTAAATGAGTCGGCTGAAAATACAATCCGTACCTTAAGCCATCTTTCTGATGATTATGATATCATCATTCCTTCTCCTGAGGATCGACCTCACGAGCCCCCCTCTGATTACTACACTTTTTATCTTGATCAGATTGAAGGGGGGCTTCGATTTCCCATCCCTGACTTTTTTTTACAACTTAGTAGATACTATCATCTGAACCTTAGTCAATTTGCCCCAAATGCCTTCCGCCTCCTCTGTTCTTTCGTAGTTCTGTTTCGAGCTTTAGGACTAAGGTTAGACTGCTTCTCCCTCAGTCACTTTATGATTCCTAAAAGGTCCAAGGAAGGACCTATTTACTTCTCTGCTCGCCCAGGGTGTAAATTTCTGAACGGGTATCCCTCTAGCAACAAATATTGGAAAAATTATTACTTTTTTATTAAACCTCCTCGTCCCTTATCAATGTTCTCCCGTTGGCGTGATCATCTCCCCCACTTACCTTCTCCACCTGATGGGTTTCGACGGAGCCCTTTATTTACTGAGGTGAGGTCGGTGATCGGGCCGAGGTGTTTCAATATCTCTCGCCTTTTATCTGAGGATCTCTTATGTCACTGTGGTCTGAGCTTGGCAGATATACCCTTGAAAGGAAACCTTGGTAGATAAAATAAAACTTATTTCTTCTTATTATATTGCCCTCCCCCTTGTTATGGCATCTAACCCGAATGTATATACTTCTCCAGTTGACAGAGTCATGAATGCTTCTATTTTGAAAGCGGCTGCTAAGAAAAAAGAGAAAAACAGTTCAACTACCGTTCCCGAGCCTACCGTTCCTGTTGTCACTATTGCTGTGTCAGGGGACACTGAAACTGCTGGGACTTCCTTGAAGCGTAAGAAAAAATCTGCCCTTCCAAAGGTGGTTACTGACTTAACTGTGGAAAAGGGGACTTCTGTTCCAGAAGTGGAACCTTTAAGGCAAGTCAAACCCCGTACTGAAGTTCCAAGGACTTCGGTCGAGAGATCAAGGGAAAGGGCTTTTGAGTCTTACCATGACGGGATGCGCTTGGTCGGTGAAGGTCCCAGTAGTGTAGCTATTTCTTTACTTCGTGACTTAGCCACCCAACCGGATGCTGATTTCATGGCAGACCTGTCTTGGTCTGACCTGGCCAAGAGGACTTGTAGCAGTGCTGCTGAGGTTTATGATACTTCCTCCCTCTACCCGTATATTTACTTATTTATATTTGCTACATTTTGAGTTGGGGTCTTTTATTTTTTATTTAGACCATCCTCCTACTGGGTGAATTCTCCTCCCGAGCCAACAACTTCCGTAGGCAATCCTTGAAGGATTCTAAGACTTTTGAAGCCAATAATGCTGATCTTCAACGTACCTTGAATGACCTTAAAGTTATTCATGAACAAGAAGTAACTAGGTTGAAAGAACAATCAGAAATGTTCAAGGCCCACCTTGAAGAATCATCAAAAGAATGCCAACCTTTACAACAAGGAGTTGGAGGGAACCCGTCGGGCTTTGGAAGCATCTCGGGAGGTCGCCGAAGTTGCCACTCAAGAGATGGAAGCTTTTAAGAAGAAGTGGGAAGAAGCGGAGGCAAAAGCTTCCCAATCGAAGGCCAGTTTTCAAGAAGAATTCCTCAAATCCTCTGAATTTACAGATTTATGTGGTGAGAAAGCTTATGGATATCTGGAGATCGGATTCAAAGGGTGTATCTCTCAATTCAAAGAGGCGGGATATCCTCCTGAAGGAACTTCTTCAGATTTCCTGGATTTTGATCGTGCTCTCCAGAACCTTCCCCCTGATGTTTGAAATGTCATTATCTTGTAATGTTCACTGTGGGGATATACAGTGTTTAGATTTTCATATTTTCATTGTAATTATTTGATACAAGTAACTTCTGTTGAATTATGAACATGTTTTCCGCTTGTATCAAATTATAATGTTCAAATTATAAAAATGATTGGTCAACAAACACTATCTGATCATTAATCAAGATCCGCTAAATCCTCTTATTTTAAGAAATCGATCCAGCTAATGATATTCATTCTTTTTATCATTGGAGATCGGACGAACTCGGAAAGTTCTGATCTCAAATATAGCTTTGTAAAGTTTTATTTGCAGTCCTTTTATCTTGGGAGGTCGGATGAGCTCGTAGAGCCCTGACCTTGGGTATAGCTTGTTAAGCTTTACCGAGACTCGTAAAGTCTTTTTCTCTTTGGAGATCGGATAAGCTCGTGAAGCTAGGCCCTAAAATATAGCTTGTAAAGCTTCACTGAGACTCGTAAAGTCTTTTTCTCTTTGGGGTCGGATGAGCTCGTGAAGCTCGGACCTAGGGTATAACTTAAAAAGCTATATTAAGACTTGTAAAGTCTTTCTCTCTTTGGAGGTCGGATGAGCTCGTGAAGCTCGGACCTAGGATATAGCTTGTAAAGCTTTATTGAGACTCGTAAAGTCTTTTTCTCTTTGAAGGTCGGATGAGCTCGTGAAGCTCGGACCTAGGATATAACTTAAAAAGCTATATTAAGACTCGTAAAGTCTTTTTCTCTTTGGAGGTCGGATGAGCTCGGGAAGCTCGGACCTAAGATATAGCTTGTAAAGCTTTATTGAGGCTCGTAAAGTCTTTTTCTCTTTGAAGGTCGGATGAGCTCGTGAAGCTCGGACCTAGGATATAACTTAAAAAGCTATATTAAGACTCGTAAAGTCTTTTTCTCTTTGGAGGTCGGATGAGCTCGGGAAGCTCGGACCTAAGATATAGCTTGTAAAGCTTTATTGAGACTCGTAAAGTCTTTTTCTCTTTGAAGGTCGGATGAGCTCGTGAAGCTCGGACCTAGGATATAACTTAAAAAGCTATATTAAGACTTGTAACTTTGAAGAAAATACTTCATTTTTCTTGTATTATCAAAATAAGAGCAGGAATTTATTACATCATAAAAAGAAAAGAACAAACAACACTAAGCATAGTATTTACGAAGGTGATAAGCATTCCATGGCCTCTTTAGCACTCTTCCCTCCATGTCTTCCAGGTAATAAGCCCCCGCACTCAATTTCTCAATCACCTTGTAAGGACCTTCCCATATTGGATCTAATTTCCTGATTTCCACATCCTGCACTTTCTTTAAAACCAAGTCCCCCACTTGAAAACTTCTTTGGACGACCCGTCGATTATAAGCTCTGGTTACCCGACCCTTGTAAGCTTCCATTCGGAGAGCAGCTGCTTCCCTTGCTTCTTCTATAAGATCAAGGTCAATAGACCTTTTTTCAGTATTTGAGTCATCATAATGGATTATTCTGCATGACTGAGCTCCAATTTCTACTGGAAGGACCGCTTCGTTTCCGTATACCAAGCTGAAAGGAGTTTCGCCGGTTCCTGTCCTGGAAGTGGTTCTGTAAGACCATAAAACACTGGGGAGTTCTTCCACCCAATTTCCCCTAGCTCTTCCCAATCTAGTTTTGAGAGACTGCACCAAAGATCTGTTGGTAACTTCCACTTGGCCATTACTTTGAGGGTAAGCCACTGAAGTGAAGGCTTGTTGTATTTTCATCTCCTCGCACCATGCTTTCACCAATGAGCCTTGAAATTGCCTCCCATTGTCGGAGATTAACTTTCTTGGTACCCCAAACCTGCAAACAATATTTTGCCATAGAAAATCTAATATTTTCTGCTCTGTAATCTTAGCGACAGCTTCCGCCTCTACCCACTTAGAGAAATAATCGACAGCTACAATTAGGAATTTCTTTTGGGCTATTGCTAAGGGGAAAGGACCAACGATGTCAATGCCCCATTGATCGAAAGGACATGCAGCTACAACTGCTTTCATCAGAGCAGCAGGTTGGAGTTGAAGCCGGGCATGTCGTTGACAACTATCACATGTTCTGACAAGAGTTGCAGCATCTTTTTGAATAGTTGGCCAGAAATAACCAGCCAGGACGACCTTCCGGGCTAGCGATAATGACCCGAGATGATTGCCACAACAACCCTCATGAATTTCTTTAAGTACGTAATCCGAGTCCTTTGGACCCAAGCATCTGAGTAGAGGTCGGGCAAAAGACCTCTTATATAAGATTCCTTCTAGGAGCAAGAAACGTAAACATCTTTGCTTTAACCTGTACGCCTTTTTAGGATCATTTGGAATGGTACCTTTTTGTAGGAAATTCAAAATATCAGCTCTCCAATCTTCTTCCTCTAACTCAGGAGATTGAGAAATGGAGAAAGGACTTAACTCGACCTGTGATATGATTTCCCGATCTTTCCATCGGTATAATGAGCTTGCCATTTTAGCTAAGCTATCCGCCTTGTCATTTTCTGCTCTAGGAATTTGCTCAAAAATTGTTTCTACAAAGAAATCTTTAGCCTTCTCAATTGTCCGAGCGTATTCGACAAGTTTTTCATTTTTTATGTCGTAAACACCATTCATTTGTTGAGCCACCAACTGGGAGTCAGAGAAAATATGGATCCTAGTAGCTCCCACATTTCTAGCTGCTCGCATGCCTGCCAAAACAGCTTCATATTCTGCTTCATTATTTGAAGCTTGGAATTCCAACCTAACTGCTATTTTGATCTCGTCTCCTCGGGGAGATATTAAGATTACTCCCACCCCACTGCCTTCCTTAGAGGAGGATCCATCCACATAGATCTTCCAAACCTCTCCCTGCTCGGGCCTTGTGGTTTCAACAATAAAGTCAGCCAAAGCTTGAGCTTTAATGGCTACTCGAGGTTCATAACTTATGTCATACTCTCCTAGCTCAGTTGTCCATTTCACGAGTCGTCCTGATACTTCAGCTCGATTTAATATTCTTCCCAACGGGCTGTTAGTTAATACTGATATTGGATGTGAAAGGAAATATGGTCTTAATCGTCGAGCTGTCATTACCAATATTAGAGCTAACTTTTCAATCTCCATATATCGTATCTCTGATCCCTTCAATGCATGAGATGTGTAATATATGGGTTGTTGGATAGTATCTTCTTGCCTGATCAGCACCGAGCTTACAGCTTCCTCTGTTGCTGACAAATAAACAAATAAACGTTCTCCTATTTTCGGCTTGGCTAAGATCGGGAGCTCGGCCAAATATTTCTTGAGGTCTTCGAATGTAGCTCCGCATCTTTCATCCCATTCAAACTTTTTGGCCCTCCGAAGGACTTGAAAGAACGGCAAACTCCGATGAGCTGATCTCGATATAAAACGAGAAAGAGCCACAATTCGACCTGTCAATCTTTGTACTTCTTGTAGATTTTTAAGAGGTAACATGGATTGCACAGCTTGTACTTTTTCTGGATTAGCTTCAATTCCCCTTTGTGTTACGATATAACCCAGAAACTTCCCACTTTTCACCCCAAAAAGGCATTTTTGGGGATTTAGCTTCAAATTGAACGATCGTAACGTTGAGAATGTCTCTGTGAGATCTGGAATGAGGTCATCCCCCAACTTTGATTTTACTAAAATATCATCCACATAGACCTCTATGTTTCTTCCTATTTGTGCTGTAAATACCTTATCCATGAGTCTTTGATACGTAGCTCCCGCATTTTTCAATCCAAAAGGCATTACTACGTAGCAAAACGTTCCATCTGAGGTAATGAAACTTACTTTATCTTGATCCTCTCGGGCCAATGGGATCTGATGATATCCCTGGTAGGCATCCATGAAGCATAAGTATTGATGTCCCGCCGTAGAGTCTACCAATTGATCTATTCGTGGTAGAGGATAACAATCCTTAGGGCATGCCTTGTTAAGATCCCTAAAATCGACACACATTCTCCATTTTCCTGAACTCTTGGGCACCAGAACTACATTTGATAACCAAGTTGGGAATTGTACTTCACGGATATGTCCTGCTTGGAGTAATTCTTCTACCTCTTTTCTAATTAGCTTATCCTTCTCTGTGCCGAAGTGCCTCTTCTTTTGCTTTACAGGTTTCGCACCAGTAAGGATGTTAAGGCGATGCTGCATAATAGTAGGGTTTATACCCCCGACCTCCTGAGCTGACCAGGCGAATACATCCTCCTGCGATTTTAGGAACGTAATTAACCTTAAGCGGATCTCCTCGCTTAGGCTTTTAGCGATCTTAACCATTTTTAGTGGAGAACTAAGCTCCACTAAATCTGGTTCTTCATCCGGGCTATCTGGAATTAACATTTTCGGACCTTGCTCTGGGAGTTTTCCTCCTGCTATTGTACTAACCTGGCATTTTGATCTCTTGCTCTCCTCTTTTACCTCACTCAAATAGCAATTTCGAGCAGTCTTTTGATCTCCTTGTAATACACCTACCTCCATACCAGATGTAAATTTTAATTTCTGGTGATAGGTAGAAGAAATAGCTCGAAAATCCTTCATGGCAGGTCGGCCAATTATACCATTATATGAAGAGGGAGCATCCACTATGGTGAAGTCAATCATCTTTGTAACTCTTCTGGAATCATTCCCCATTGACAAGGGGAGGGTTATTTGACCCATAGGCTTAATAGCGTGCCCTGTGAACCCGTAGAGAGGTGTCATGATTGGTTCAAAGCGGAAACCTTCTATCTGCATCTGATCCAAAGTTTCTTTGAACAACACATTGACTGAGCTCCCAGTATCAACAAATATCCGAGCTATGTCATAATTTGCGATGGTAACTGTGACTACCAAGGCATCGGTGTGTGGTGCAACAACTCCTCTTAAATCACTGGGTCCAAAAGATATTACCGGGTCAGATTTGAGACTGACCTCCTGTACTATCTCGGAACAATCTAATCTCCTTCCATGCATTTTGCGGGCTCGACCGGAATCTCCATCTGTTGCTCCTCCCGAAATCATATGTATAATTCCTCGAGTTGGATTATTGTGCTCCTGCTCCCTTCTTCCTTTTTCACTTCTCTTTGGTGAAATTTCCCAACCTCGACGATGGGATTGGTTATTTCGCCGAGCTTCTCGTTTATCATCTTCCCAGCCTTGATTTCTTCCTCCTCTGTTTGGAATGTAAGGTTCTGACCTTGTGGTTAATATTGCTTTAATCTGGGGGTCCCCTTGAATGATCCTCTCGACCTCTTCCTCCAACCTTTGACACTCATTGGTCAAATGTCCATACTCCCTATGAAATCTGCAATATTTTTCCGAGGGAGGTAAGCGAGGCCCTTTTTCTGCCTTCTTCGGTCTTTCTAGTCTCCTTTTTTCATCGCAATACTCCATAGCCTTTTCTAAACTCATTGTCAAAGGAGTGCGAGTTAAAAGTTGTCCTCTAACTCTGCAATGATCATCACTCCTTTCAAAGAGTCTCTTCTTTCCTGATTCCATCTTCTCTCTCCTCACCTCTGGCTTCATTTCCACCCTTCTTTGTTTCTGCGCATCCTCCAAGTTAACATATTTTTCGGCTCGGCTGAGGAGATCATCGTAACTCCTAGGAGGTTTTTTGACCAATGATTTAAAAAACTCCCCCGCCTTCAATCCCTGAGTGAATGCATTGATGAGGACATCCGCTGTGGCAGTAGGTACCTCCAATGCTATACCATTAAATCTTTGCACAAATTCTCGCAGGGACTCTTGCTCCTGCTGCTTGGTAGTGAAAAGATTCAAAGAGGTCTTTTGATACCTCTTACTGCTAGCGAATTGGTTCAGGAAAATAGAGCTAAAGTCTTCAAAATTACGAATGGTATTTGGCTTGAGAAAGTTAAACCATTGCTGAGCCGACCTTACAAGTGTTGTTAAAAAGACTCGGCATTTAACCCCATCCGAATACCGATGTAATAACGCAGCATTTTCAAACCTCCCGAGATGTTCCTCGGGATCAGTGCTCCCATCATACTCTCCCACCATAGGCTGTCGGAAGTTCGGAGGAAGATCTTCTCTTAGGATCGGAGGGGAAAAAGGGCTTTCTCGTCGGGATGTAGATATTCTTTCTCCCCTTTGTTGTCCCAATCTTCGTATCTCCTCCCATACCATTTCCATTTGATTCGGTATCACAGGTTCAACCATCGGTTGATCAGTAGTTAACTGCTCTGGTTCCCCTTGTTGATTTCCCGAATTCATAGGAGGAGGTTGGCAGGGTAGATTATTACGATAGGGCGGTATTTGGTTTCCCCTCACCGCCATATCCACCGTCTGAGCAATGTACTGAGCCAATTGCTCCAAAGTAAGATCTCCCACCCTCCTATTTACCGTAGGCATCTGATCTCCTGATTCTGGTACAGTATTTTCAAGATTCTCCGATAATTCCGGGGAATTTCTCCCCTCATATGCTCTCATTCTCCCGCGTCCTCTTCTTCCTATTGCCATATCCACGCCTTAGCTCGAACGTTTCCCACAGACGGCGCCAATTGATACTTCCAAAAGAGGTGATGATTTGCAAAGTATCAATGATGAGTAAAATTACCTCTCCTTGTGCTCTTTAATGGGCTAAATAACAAGATATAGATCCTGAATGACCTGTTAAGATATGAAATAAATGTTAGAAGGGTGCCGGAAGATTTTTCCGGCGTGTCCCCTCCGACGCTCAAGTCAGGTGACGGGAATTATCTTTTAAATCAGTAAGAGTATGTATTGTATCGTGCGTATAGGAAAAAATGCATACCTGAAATCTTGCTTTGGTTTGCTATTTATAGAGTTTACCTCAAGAACGTGCATCTTGGAACAGTAAGGCCACGATTCACACGATTCCCGGGATTTAGGGACATGTCTGCCAACTGATAAGGTCACTACTTATTTCCACTCCCTGAAATCTCGGGACGTGCTCGATTAATGTGGACTTGGTCAACATATTCTCAGAGATAAGATGCCTGAAACTCAGATGGAAGCCTTGAGAATGGGGTCTTCTGGTCTTGAAGTTATAACACTCCCGAAGATAAAATGGTGATTAGGTCGGGAGGTCGGCACAATAGTGTTTCTGAATTAATGTTGAATAATATGTATCTTAAATCAAGTAGCTCGGTAGGTCGGGAGGATAGAACCAGCGTTGGATGATCTATATTTTAACCCAAGTAGCTCGGGAGGTCGGTCACGTAAATAAGATGAGGTAGCATCATCCTATTGCTGAGTATCAAAAATCTAACTTCGTATTGCTTGAGTATTGCATTTTATATTGATAATTTTCATGTTTATATAGTTACTTTTTGCTAGTATTGTTTTTCAAATAAATGACTTCACATTTTGTATCATTATTGGAGCTTAGATGCTACTGTGTTTATTTAAAATATTATGAAATTACCACTGCATTTATAACATTTTTTAGGGTGAATTTCATATAGACTCTTTCCGATTTTCATAATTATCGTTTTAGCTCCTCTAGTTTGAACAATAACATCTACCTACCCTACAATGTATTTTTATATCAAATCACATGTGAGGTAGTTGTAATTTTTCTTATATATTTACAAACTATAGGATGTGTTATTATAATACAGATATTCTACAATGAGGCATATATAATTGTTTAAACTAGAGGAAAAAATTTATAAAATAATTATTCTACAAGGAAAAAATATATAAAATATTTGATATTGTAAAATGTAATTTTAGGGGTAATAAAAAAAAATTCAAGAGAATGTGTTTTCGTTATGTATTTATTTGTGTGTGTGGATTGAGAAAATATCAGTAAAGGAAAATATCACGATTCTTATATTCAGTAATTTGTGTTAACGTTAATTATATAAGGATATTGTTATATAATAAAAGAAATAAGAAAGCACAATATTATATGGTAATATTTTTTTTTTTCCCGTTTCAGATTGGAAACTCCCATATCTTTGTATATGTATTCTCGAACTTTTTTTAACTTTTTCATACACAATCTGAGCGTATTATGTGGGTGTTTATGATTGTTTTTTAAAATTGCTTATCTATTTTTCAGACAAAAAAAATAGATTTTGAGTGTTTTATTTCATTGATTCTGCTATTGTTTTATAAACATAATTAGGTAAACACAAGCAGATAAGCAGATCATGAGATGTTTTCATTATTTTTACTCGTGTGACGATTGTAATAATTTTATATTCATTATGCTGTTTTTATTTTAATAGCAAACACTCAAGGTTTTTGCTTAAAAGTAATTTTTTTCAACTTTAAACAAAAGCAACATACAAATATTTTGAATAAGTAATTTCAAATAGTTTTATAAATAATGTCTTGTTTTTTGCACAAAAATATTCTTGACGCAAATATATGGCACAAAACACTAATCAAAGCTAAAAAACGGAATTATTTTGGGACCGCTTGTTTTCTATCAAAATTTGAATTCGAATTTTTTTTCGAGTTGAACTTGATTGCTAGCAAATTCTTGAACTTATAATTGAGTTCTATATCTCATATCTACATGGACGAATATATTTGAAAATGTGGCGACAGTTGTCCCCTAAAAAAATTTATTAGCCTAAATTATTTTTTAAAATATCACATTTTACCCGTAAATTATATTTTGACCCATTTTTTATCATCTATTTTTTATGTTATTATTATTTACCTCCCTAAATAAAAATTTCAAATCCGTCCTGCATATCTGTTGAATAAAATTATAAAAGTTTATACATATATAAAAGCTCACAAGCAGCTTACTTGCTATAGAAAAAATATAATTAGGGCCTAAATTCAGCTTTAAAATATATTTGAACATGTTTGAATCCAATTTAAGTTTAAATATAAATAAAATAATATCTGAATTCGCCTCCACCTTTGTTTTATGCTGTTCGTAAAATTCTCACACTAAGGCGTGCCCGTTAATGGGTGAAATGTAGTGTACAATCACTCACATATTCCTAATAATTTCCACACTAATATCTTTTCATCCACAAACTTTAAATTTTTAAAATTGTTCAAATATTAATTTAAGATTCTCCCTATGATCCGGCATTAAAGGATCCTCCAGATTAATTAAATAAAATTATATATTTTATATATAGGTTAAGGTCCACAAACTTTAAATTTTTAAAATTGTTCAAATATTAATTTAAGATTCTCCCTATGATCCGGCATTAAAGGATCCTCCAGATTAATTAATTAAAATTATATATTTTATATATAGGTTAAATCCACGACAACCACCATTAATTAATAATTACTTAATGAGGATATATGACAAGATATTGGAAGATCCGTTTTCTTCGTTAACAACGACATATAATATAAAATATTTGATTCTATATAAGGTTTATTTTTAAAAAAATTTTAAAAAAAAATTAAATTTATTATTTGTTTTACTTTAAATAAAATAAAGTAAATGTTTGGCTCGTCAATCGTATATGGATAATGAATTTTTCTGGTTGCTTCTGTTTTATCAATTGATGACTGACTTTGTCATTATCATAAATACAAAGTTGCAGCTTGATATCTCTGAATTTATGTTTTTGTTGAACGAAATTATTGAGTAATTGTAAAGATTGTGAAAGTACACAAATTTATCTGAGATCCACCCACATTTGAGTTCTTTATTATACATAATATACATTTTTGAGATCCCTACACTTGGGAAGTAGATCTGACCAGTGGATGAGATTAATATGAAATTAAATTTTATTTTATTGTATACATGTATTAACGTTTATAAAATTATATGTTTTGTAAAAAAAATGTGTCAATTTAATATATATCGGGAGTTATAATTTTTTAAGAATACTTTGAGCAATTAATATTCGAATATTTGGATAAATAAAAAATGAGTGTCAATTTAATATATTTGAGTAATAAATTTCAAAAACATTCATCAAAGTTACAATTTTGAAATACAAAGTAGACTTGTTAAACTTTATCTGAAAGTGGCCGCAGTTCATTTGGGCGGCCACTAAATTGGGGAGGGATCGCTTCCACTATAAGCGGCCCCTCACCAAGTGTAGGTCGTCCCTCCGAACGACGGTTTGTAGTAGTTTTGTAATGTTTTTAAAAATATGATATTTTTTTAATTTAAAATTTTTTTAAATTATTTTTAAAAATAAACCTCTATATAAATTCATATAATATATCTTGATATATTGAGACTACTTTCGCAGCAGGGGCTAATGTACACCAAGGGAGGGGCGCAACTAGGGGTGTTATTGTAACCGGTCCCAGTTTCGAATTTCTTGGAACCGAACAAATCCGTTCAGAAACCATATTGGATCCGTTTCTGGGGTCACCTGTAATCCAAATTAAAAAGTTATAATTTTGAAATACAAGCTATACTTGTTAAACTTTATCTCATAGTGGCCGCCCAAGTGAAGGGCGGCCACTAGATTGGGGAGGGGCCGCTTCCTCTATAAGCGGCCCCTCACCAAGTGTAGGTTGTCCCTCCGAACGACGATTTGAGATAGCTTTGCAATGTTTTTGAAAATGCGGTATTTTTTAATATAATTTTTTTTAATTATTTTTAAAAATAAACCTCTATATAAATTCATATAATATATCTTGATATATTGAGACTACTTTCCCAGCATGGGCAAATATACACCAAGGGAGGGGGGCAACTAGGGGTGTTATCATAACCGGACCGGTTTCAGATTTCTTGGAACCGAACCAATCCGTTCGGAAACCAGACTGGATCAGTTTCTGGGGCCACCGGTTCCGGGTTGGTACCGGTTCCAACCCAACCCGGAATCGGTAATCCAAATTAAAAAGTTATAATCCAACCCGACCCGGAACCGGTTTAGGGTTTAGGGTTTAGGGTTTTGGCGATCAATCGGTGATAATGGACGATCGATCAGTAGGGTTATATTTTGAAAATTGTTATAATTTTGTGGAATTTGATTTGAAGCCTATTATGACATTGTACATTGTTGGTATTCATGTAGCATCATCACAGGGAACAAGACAGAGAAGCGGTTAAATACTGACGCTTGATATTATATATTTTGTATCGCACGACAGGTACGTGTTGACGTACGAGTATTGAGTTTGATTATGTGATGTTGCTTATCTATATTGAGATTGAGCTATATGATTGTTGGAATCATATTGGTATATATCAATGTTGGTATACATTCATGTTGTTGAGGTTGATGCCATGAGAGGTATGCTACTGTTGAGCATATGCTTTGGCATGAGAGGTATGCTCTTGTTGAGCATATGCTCTGGCTGTTATAACGTGTGAGGATGGAAATCTGATATGTGCTGCTAATATGGGACGTGAAGGCTGAGCCACTAGCATATTGAGAGGCATATCATATATGTCTCATTATAACAGGATGACGGTTGAGATATGTCTTGACATATTTGCATATTATGATGCATGATATAGAGCAATCAAAGTTGCGATTTTAAGATGGTTTTTTATTGTATGATGTTTTCTTATTGATATAGAACTGAGATAGTTGTCTATCAATATTATGTTGTGTGATTGTTTCTGTAGGGACTCATAGACGTGGGAAGACGGGATTGTGAGTTGATTTCTGCTGCGAGCTGAACTACTGATTAAGAGTTGAACTTCTTTAGGTTGTTCTTATGTACATGTGATGTATATTATGTCAGGGTTTTGTCAGGGTTTTGTAAATGCTGTCACAACTGACATAGTAAAACTCTTAATCAGTGTGTATTATTACTTAATTCTTACTCACATGTGTATAATGATTTGATACATAATGGAATAAGTAACGAGGACCCCACATTAGTGGTATCAGAGCAGTGGTTCGAGAACTGTGTGAATATGGGTAGAGGAAGTGACTTTGGAAGTTGTCTAATCACTTGAAAGCATGTTGATAACTTTGATATGTTGTTATACTAACATGCTTTATACATTTGAATGTTGTTTTTAACCCCTGTTGTGCAGTAATGACAGACAGATGACCTCAAGATGATGTTGGGGATGCCATGAGTGGCAATGCTAGTGTTGGTTTGGCTCTTGTGCCACCACCACCAGTAGGCCAAGGGCCAGTAGAACAGGTGTTGTTACCTGGGAGTTGACACTGACTCAATTTTTGAGTTGTCAGCCACCTCGCTTTGAGGGTACTGAATCTGGGGAACAGGCTGAGGAATGGCTAGAACGTATTGAACAGATCTTTGGCATTGAATTGCTCCCTGTACATGGCACCAACTGAAATGAGAGAGTTGAAAACTCAGTTGCAAGATTTACTTGACAAGGGATACATACGTCCTAGTGTATCGTCTTGGGGTGCTCCGGTATTGTTTGTTAAGAAGAAGGACGGATTGATGCGACTGTGCATTGACTATCGACAGTTGAACAAGGTAACGATTAAGAATAAATATCTTTTTCCCCGTATTGATGATTTGTTTGATTAGTTACAGGGATCGATGATCTATTCTAAGATTGATTTGTGATCTGGTTATCATCAAATACGTGTGAGGGAAGGAGATGTGCAGAAGACATCATTCAGAATTCGCTATGGACATTATGAGTTCCTAGTTATGCAATTTGGTGTGACGAATGCTCCAGTTGTCTTCATGAGTTTGATGAATTGAGTTTTTCAGGAATACCTTGATCAATTTGTTATTGTATTTATCGATGATATACTGATCTAGTCTAGGAGTGAAGCAAAGCATGTCCGACATTCGCATATGATAGTGCAACTTTTGTGAACACATCACTTAAACGCCAAACTCAGCAAGTGTGAGCTTCGATTGAACAATGTTGTATTTTTAGGACATGTGATCTCCAAAGATAGCATATCAGTAGATCCGAAAAAGATAGAAGCGGTATTGAATAGGTCAACACCTACTTTTGTGCCAGAGATTCGTAGTTTCTTGAGTTTGACAGGATACTACAGACGGTTTGTTGAAGGATTCTCAAAGATTGCCAAACCATTGACACAGCTGACACAGAAGGGAATACCTTTCAGATGGTCAGAGGCATGTGAGCATAGCTTTCAGGAATTGAAACATCTGTTGACACTGCTCCGATATTGATTTTCCATCAGAGCATGACATGTTTGCTCTGTATACGGATGCATCATTACTTGGTTTAGGTTATGTATAGATGCAGGATAAACATGTTGTGGCATATGCATCAAGACAACTGAAGTTACATGAAATGAAATATCAAGTGCACGATCTGGAGTTGGCAGCCATAGTCTTTGCTTTGAAGATATGGCGACATTATTTATATGGTACGTCCTTTAACATATACACTGATCATAAAAATTTGAAGTCTGAAGATATGGCGACACATTTTATATGGTACGTCCTTTAACATATACACTGATCATAAAAATTTGAAGTTTTTGTCCACTCAGACAGAGTTGAACATGAGACAAAGACGATGGATGGATCTCTTGAAAGATTATGATTGTGAGATCGAATATCATCCAGGAAAAGCTAATCTGACAGCTGATGCCTTAAGTCGAAAGGTACAATATACTGTCAATGATATGATTCACTTATCAGCGTTGATGACTTCTTGTTGTACATTGGGTTATGAGTTTGATGCAGTAACAGTGCTAGTAAGGGTATCAACACTGTTGGTTGAACCCTATATCTTTGAGTAGATCAGAAGGGCAAAAACTACTGATGATGAAGTACAACATTGAAAATTGATGATAAGTCAAGGAAAAATATATCCTTTTGGAATAGCAAGTATTGGAGTGTGAGATATGAAAAGCGTTGGGTAGTGCATGCGTCTTTGGGACTACGCCAAGAACTACTACAACGTGCACATTGTAGTAGATATAGTATACATCCTAGAGGGAAAAAAAATGCACAAAGATTTGCGTACACGGTTTTGGTGGAAACGCGTGAAACATGATGTGTTTGAGTTTGTGAAACGATGTTTGACTTGTCAACAATTGAGAGTAGAGAGACGAAGACCAGGGGTGGATTGATGAGTTTAGAGATTCCTCAATGGAAATGAGAACATATCATGATGGATTTTGTGACCCATTTGCCAAGGACTTCTTCTGCCTCTGATGCTATTTGGGTAGTCGTTGACAGACTGACGAAAGTAGCTCACTTCATACCGTACAGTATGACGTTTAACTACTTGAAAATGGCTTGGTTATATATTCAAAATGTAGTGAGACTACATGAAATAACAGTTTCAATTGTATCGGACCGAGATCCGAGGTTTTGCTTCTCATTTTTGGGAAGGATTGTAATTAGCAGTGGGGACTGAAGTACAATTGAGTACAACTTATCATCCTCAGCCAGATGGACAGACAGAGCGTACGATACAGACGCTTGAGGATATGTTACGTGCATGTGTATTGGAGTTTAATAACTCTTGGCAAGACTTGTTACCATTAGTTAAATTCTCGTACTATAATAGTTATCAGATCAGTATACAGATGGCACTGTTTGAGGCCTTGTATGGGCGAAGATGTAGATCACCATTATATTGAGATGATGTTGATCGGTCTTCTATCAGTGGACCGGATATGATCCGAGAAATGGAAAAGAAAGTGAAGCTGATCCGATTGAAATTAAAAGTTGCTCGCGATAAACAAGCCGCTTATGCGAATAAGACGTAGACCACTTGAATTTCAAGTTTGTGACATAGTGTTCTTGAAAATCTCACCTTTTCGAGGTGTGGTGTGATTTGGTATGCGTGGAAAGTTGTCACCACGATATGTTGGTACATATGAGGTATTGCAACGTATTGGTACGTTGGCATATAGATTGGCACTACCGCCATCATTGAGTGGTATCCACGATGTATTTCATGTTTCATCGTTGAGGAAATATATGAACCCGATCCGAGTCATGTATTGCAACAGTCTGACGTACAGTTGGATACATACGTGTCATATGAGGAATGACCAGTTAAGATTTTGGATAGAGCATAGCGGAAATTGCGAAGTAAAGTAATCCCACTGGTGAAGGTACAGTGGGGCAGGGGGTGTCAAGGAGGCAACGTGGGAGACGGAGCAGTATATGATGCATCAGTATCCTGAGTTATTTTCTGATATGTGTTTATGTTTTTAGTAAATTGCTGGTGAGAATTTATAGTACTACAATGTTGAGTATGTATTATTGCTTATTGTAGCATTGTTGAGTATATGCAATTTCGAGGACGAAATTCAATTAGTAGGAGGAATTGTAATGCATCGGTCTGTTTCATACATGTTTGATATGAGTCTTGCGTAATTACGTGATAATTACGGTATAACGTGGACTCGAGTTCGAGTTGAACCGAGTATGAAAAGTAATGATATATGTTTAGTTGGAACATATATATAGACATATATATGTGTATGCATGAAAACAAGGTTTAATTGATATGCACTATGACAGAAAAAGAGTGTAGGACATGCATTTAATACCTAGTAGAAGTGGTGATACAAGAGACTTATGTCATCTAGTTGGAATGAAATTTGAATTTGAATTTCTTCTACATTTCACATGCATGTTAAGGGAGTTTGCTAGGCTATATCAAGTGAAAATCAGCTGATTATGAACACATAATACACCACCAACATATAGCGCTCTACACCAACACTCTTTACTCTCTCTTACCTCTTCTTAGCTTTTGGTGTGGAATCAAGATATAAACTTGGAGAGAAGTGGAAGGAAAGCTACTTGGTGAGGAATTAAGTCTTTAAACATGTGGATATGATGCTTTACTAGTGCTTTTTCCATATTGGCATGAAAGTTGATATGGTTTGAGTGATTATTCATGAATTGCATTTCTATGAGATTTAATCAAAGAAACAAGTTGCAATGTTATGCAAACATGTTCATATGTTGGTATAGTATGAAGGTATCAAGTTTTGATGTTAAAAATTGAGGTGTATGAGAAGCACCAATAAGATAGACATGAAATTGCCATGTTCTGAAAATAACAGAGCATCGCGATCGATCGCTAGCCAAAGGGCGATCGATCGCCGATGCTCAGAAAATAATAAGGCGGTTTAAACTTTGGGCGATCGATCGCGTAATGATAAGCGACCGATTGCCCTTGGACAGAATGTTTTGTAAAGGATGTAGCGATTGATCGCATGTCTCAGCCGATAAATCGCTAGCGAGGAGATCGATTGCATCAGACATAGAGAACGATCGCAATGACATAGAACTTTTTGGCGATCGATCGGTGATAATGGGCGATCGATCGCTAGGGTTATATTTTGAAAACTGTTATAATTTTTTGGAATTTGATTTTGAAGCCTATTATGACATTGTACATTGTTGGTATTCATGTAGCATTGATAAGTGCAAATTTGCACTTATCAGCAAATAGAAATAGAAAAAGACTAAGAAATAAAAGAGATAAAGAAAACAAACTACTAACGCAAGTCATGAAGTGTTATAATTGCAAATTGGCCTTGAAGATCAAAGGTCTAAAAATTTCAAGTCAAGTATGCATATAACTTATAGTCAAGAGTTCTCAACTGTGTGTGTGCTACCACTTACATTTAACGATTAAAACAATCTTTACTCACACAAATCAATAGGATTTGCAAGGATGTGTTTAATTGCATTGTTCATAAAAGAAGTATAACTTTGATAAACAATAGTAATGCATCATATCAAGGCAATGAGACGTGTGTGGGTGAATATCAAAATCATTTCCATTACAAGTGCTTCTCGAGTGTCCATAGGCTTACTATTCATAACATTCTCCACTAGTATATTAGACGAATGTGGCTTAGTCAATAGGTCCTAATAGACTTGTAACTTTAGGCTTCGGCTCATGGCTTCAATAAAAAGATATGATATTCAAAACAAGAGAGTAAGTTAAATATAAAAAAATTGTGCACTCTCATCCCAATTTCGATTCCTTCTATTGATGGTTCATATTTTTCTTTTCTTTTCAATTCACCCTCATTTCTCATCCGCCTCATCATTCACCTCATTATTTTTCCCATTCTTTCGATCACTATTTTCTTCACATCTTCAACATATTTCTATGCATTCATTCATTTTTTCATTGTTACTCCCCTTCTAATTTTCAATTATGAACATGGGAATATTTGAAATGTTAAAGCGCGATAGGGGCTTACTCACTTGAGGGTAGAAAATAGTGTATAAGCTCTCAACAAGGTGGTTGATGTGAGATTTTGAAATGATGACGAATAGGGGGTTATTATGTGCTTTTGCACATACCATTCGATTTTCAATAAGCTCAAAAGGGTAGTTAAGGATAAAATGATGTATTTTGGCGACTTCTCAAACAGATCAAAAATTATCCACATATGTCTGTATTTCGCCTCAAAGGATACTAAAGTAAGTTCTAGACTATTCTCAATTCACAAATAACTTATATGATTTGACCAATGTACTCAAATTGTATCTCAAAACAAGGTGATATAAGAAACAAATTTGAATGAGATTCTAAAACATATTGCAATCAATTCAAATCTCATTCTTTTATGTTAGGCTCAATGGGCTACTAATGAAAAGGCCCAAAATATTATCAATAATCGCCTATATCATATTTGTGTTCGTTCAAATCAACTTTAATTAGTCAAATGATCATGGTCTCTAGTGCATGAATATGTGAGAAACTCAAGAGCAAAGTGAACAAAAAATTAAAATTTTCACAGGCAAGCTCAATTCTTTATCATCGGCCTTCACAATTACATCAAATCACAACTTATGACACAAAAAGAAGAAAACAAAATCAACGACTAAAATAGACACAAAACACAACACACATAGGAATCCATGAAACAAAATATCTTCAATGTTTAAACACCCCCCAAACTTAAAATCGTGCATTGTCCTCAATGTACCATAAAATGTATAAAACAAGAGACAACACACCTACCTTCGACGACGATCGTCAGTAATCGTCGTCCATCTCATGCTCATGGATATGGTGGGAAGATGATGATAGGGACCTCTGCATCAGTATAGACCTGCAATAGAGACAAATAATGATCAAACGGCTCTAATTAAGACATGCTACTAAAAATTGAAATACTGAAATTTAAAACTGAAGTAAGCCAAAAAGGATATAAGACTTCGGTTGCCTCCCAAGAAGCGCTTTGTTTAAAGTCATCAGCCAGACTACGCAAAACAATCTTCAAATAGCGGTTTCTGCCCATAGTATGTATCATATGACACTACATATGGCTCTTGGTTATGTATGCCCTCAAGCTTGGCAAGATAATGAAAATTAACGCTCGTCGCTCCAACAACGTCCTTCATAAAATGATAAGCATGGGAGAAAGATTCTAAACTTGGCTTCATCTCGTGGAGGACGTAATATGGTGAAGTTGGCATCAATGGGAAAAACGGATCCACATATGGCATATATGGCATCTATACAACTCCTGGAGTTGGTGTGATTTTCGATCTTTGGTTCAGATGATTCCATGAATTTGCGCACAATATCCTCCAACTGAGAGACTTTATCAGAATTATACTCATCATCTCCTTGATGCTCAAATGGTTGGTGTGTAAAATGAGGGTAGTGATGCTCCGGTGGGTATTGGTGACTCCAACCATGCAGTGAAGGATTCCAATGCCACTGGTAGTCGAAATTCGTCATATCGTTATACAGGTGCACCCTGTCATCATCTATACAATATATAGGACTACCAGTTGCCAAAGCTCCATTAAATACTCATTCTTGTGTGTCCACATCCAATACACTGTAGAAAGGTTGAAGAGAAGCGTAGTTTGCAAAGTCGTGGTTGAATCTCTTCCAAGATGCATAGAACGGTTCATACGGTTGTTGGGCAAAGCTTGTGAAAACTTGTTGATGAATCATCTCCAAGTACCTCACAAGAAAAACATCATAAAAAATTAAAACAAAAAAATAAAATTCTAAATTAAAATCAAGACTACTTGGTAAAAATATCAGTATAAACAAAATTAAATCAATCCCCGGCAACGGCTCCAAAAACTTGATGTGTGTAGAATGTACCGCAAGTGTACGGTGTCAAGTTTTAGTATAGAAAATTGAAGTACAGATGTCGAACCCACATGGATTGAAAATTAAGTTATATCAAGTACTGTACTTAGAATAGTCTCGACTTTATTTAGATAATCAATCAATTGAATTAACTAATTAATCTACTAAAATAAAATAATAAATTAACAAGATGAAAATTTAAGTGGAGAAAATCAATGAGAACGGATTCTAGAGGTTCGACTTCACTCAACTATGTCGTGTTCTCCTAATTTATTAACCATGAATCTTATGTTGTTCTATTACCTCTCTCGAATGTTAAATAGAAATAATCATTCAACAATCATCTTGATGTGTCCACCTAAGATAAATTATTAAACAATTTCAATAGCACTAGATTCGTTCTATGGCTTCGTTGGAGTTATACGTCTCTCGACTATATAAACTTCCAACGATGTAAATTTCTATGGTCCTATTCAAAATCCTCTCTCTCGAGTGATATATTCTAAATAAATATGACGAATCAACTAGTGATCAATTAATTGAAATGCAGTCAAATCAGGAATCATAAATAAACCAACGAAAAACCAAAATATATCCAATCAATAATCAACGACACAGTTTCAAGTCAAGATTCGTCTATCTATATAACATAAATTAGTTCATGAATACATTAAATAAACAGATAGACATGACTTTAATCATCATAAACATAAGGGAAAAGATAATCAAACGAATATGAAGATGGCTCTCCATCTCCGGTGGTTGTTGTTGTCTTCTCCGTTGTCAAAATCTTTACCCTTCGTTATAAGCACACCGCTTCAATTGATCTCCTCCCCTTGGTCTTTTATGTCTCGGTTCTTGCTCTCGTGCGTCCGTGAAATTGTATGCATCAATAATCAACGTTGAAGTATGTCTCTCCCTTAATAATAATGATATCAAATCCTAATAAAATATTATCTCCCCAAAATCTGCTCATTACCTCACTAAAATTAACTTTTGCTTCCTTATAAAAGCCAAGTGAATCCATATTTTCATTGGTCAAATTCTTCCTCACTAATGACGTGTTTCCTTCTTGTTACATGAATTATTTCCTCCTCATCCTCTAATAAAATATTCTCATAAATAATGTGTGATATATGATATCAAAACTTACGTCCATCCACTCCCGGGTACGTCTCTCGGTTCTTCACGTTAAATTCCAATGTTTACGTACGTGAAATCCCCTTCACGTCGTGCGTCTCTCGTGAATTTGTAATCGCCAGCCAATGAAAAACTCTCTCCACTCTTGTATGTGTGAAGTCCCGTGAGTCAAAAAATCCCTCGATTTGTTAAACTCTATCCTCATCCGTAAATCTCTCCCCTTTTATTCCC
Source organism: Haberlea rhodopensis (assembly GCA_907163345.1). NCBI lineage: Eukaryota > Viridiplantae > Streptophyta > Magnoliopsida > Lamiales > Gesneriaceae > Haberlea > Haberlea rhodopensis. The sequence continues at coordinate 313,292 of CAJQUN010000082.1, forward strand.
TAATGTGTCTTGCTAAATGTGATGCTCTAAAAATAAGATCTTTAGTGTTTTTCCATTTCATGTGACATGTATCTTCTCAATTTTGGTTCTTGTCACATTGATGCATTTTTCATCATCTTTTAATCATAAAATATTCAATTTCTTGGATTCCTACAAAACAACAAAAACAACAACAAAATGCGTAATTCTGCTCGAATACTAACATAAAAACCAAATAAAAGAGAACAAGATATAAGTCAAATTTGCACTTATCAAGCATCAACACAGGGGACAGGACAGAGAGGCGGTTAAATACTGACGTCTAATATTATATATTTTGTATCGCACGACAGGTACGTGTTTACGTACGAGTACTGAGTTTGATTATGTGATGTTGCTTATCTATATTGAGATTGAGCTATATGATTGTTGTAATCATATTGGTATATATCCATGTTAGTATACATGTTGTTGAGGTTGATGGCATGAGAGGTATGCTACTGTTGAGCATATGCTTTGCCATGAGATATATGCCATGAGAGGTATGATATCGTTGAGCATATGCTTTGGCATGAGATGTATGATCTTTTTGAGCATATGATCTGGCTGTTATAACGTGTGAGGACGAAAATCTGATATGTGCTGCTAATATGGGACGTGAAGGCTGAGCCACAAACATATTGAGCTGAGAGGCATATCATATATGTCCCGTTATAACAGGATGATGGTTGAGACATGTCATGACATATTTGCATATTGTGATGCATGATATAGAACAATCACAGTTGCGATTTTACGATGGTTATTTATCGTATGATGTTTTCTTATTGATATAGAACTGAGATGGTTGTCTATCAATACTCATGTTGTGTGATTGTTTCTGTAGGGACTCATAGACGTGGGAAGACAAGATTGTGAGTTGATGTCTGCTACGAGCTGAACCACTGATTAGGATTTGAACTTCTTTATGTTGTTCTTATGTACATGTGATGTATATTATGTCAGGATTTTGTCAGGGTTTTGTAAATGCTTTCACAACTGACATAGTAAAACTCTTAATCAGTGTGTATTATTACTTAATTCTTACCCACATGTGTATAACGATTTGATACATAATGGAATAAGTAACGAGGCCCCACAATAGTGCTGTCCGAAAGGAAGGCAGTGATTGTTACGAGACAAATTGAGTTTCTTGGGATCGAGATTGATGAATATGAGATCATCCTTCAAAACCACATTGTTGAGAAGGTGCAAGGATATCCAGATGATCTCAAGGATTTAAAGCAACTTCAGAGTTTTCTGGGAGTTGTTAATTTTGCCGGAATGTTCATTAATAATCTGGCAAACCACAGAAAGATGTTCAGTCCGTTACTCAAAAAAGACATTAAATTTGAGTGGAATGAAGACCATCGATAGGCTGTCAAACAGCTGAAAGAAGTATGCAGGCAACTATCAAAGCTTGCAATCCTACACGACGAGGATGAATTATTGTTATATACAGATGCTAGTGATCATTGGTGGGTAGCGATCCTCATGAAAGCCACACCAGACGGAGAAATGTTATGCAAATATTGTAGCGGTCTCTTCACAGACAGTGAAGCTATCCGATGGCATATCAACGAAAAAGAATTCTTTGCAGTCAGAAAGGCTTTCAAAAAATGACTAGTATTTCTACTTGCGAAATTTATCTTGAAAATATATAATACAAGTGTTAAGTCTTTTCTAAAAAATAAAATTGAGTCAAAACCAGAAAAGGCTAGACTTTTAAGATGACAAGCTAAATGCCAATATTATGATTATGATATTGTCATTGTGAAATCTGATAAAAATATTCTTGCAGATTTCTTAACACGAGATGGAGGGATACATTGCTAGCGATACCCTCAAACTAGTGAGGAATCTCAGGAAAAACCTGGAGATCCTGGAAGGAGACATTGGGACTATTTGTCAATGCTGAGGTCGCAGGACGACTTCAACGAGCAGATCAGGAACTTGTTACTGGTCATATACGAGCATGATTTTGGGACCATGAACATTTGTTTGAAGTATTGAAAGGGCCATCCTCCAGGCCGCACCTCCAACGGTGTAGAAAGGAGTGTTTAGAGAACGTGACTCATCTAACCCGGAGGCAAGGGATTCAAGTACCCCTGTCACGAGTGCTGCAGATGATGCATTCCTTGAGGATGTACAAGATGTAACAAATGTTGAGGGTCAGGTGTTATCACAATCTGAACCTTCAAGTCAACCCATCACCTCTGGGGTAAAAGAGGGAGAGTTGAACCTTAGACCAATAACTGGCAATTCTAGGGTTCAAACTAATGATGATTTAGTTTCTTTAACAATGCAGGATTACCTACGTACTTGGGAAAAATTAATTACTAGATGGGGTATCAACCCAGACAATCTATTGTTGATATCTCTGAAAAATATCCGAGAGTTTGGATGAAACCAGGCAGCCATCCAAACAAAGTTCAAGAATGGTATATATTCGGAGCCCTGACTTCGGTTTATACTGTTGCACCAGCATTCTCTGAAATCTCAAAACTATCAAAGTGGATCAGAGAAGCTGTACACGAGACATGGACCAATAATCCACATTTGGCTAGAGGAGATATTTTGGAGTTGTATTTTTTTAGTGCTGCTCCAGAACCAGCAAAGAAATGCTCAATTGAGGTTTTTAATTTTATCAAGCTCAGACGACCAGATGAAAATGCCTTAAAAATATAAAAATGGTGTTACAAGAAGGTATACCAATTTTGGCTGGGACTATCACAGAAGATGAAGTTTCAACCAGAGGAACATGGGGTCTTTGGGTTTGTCTAACGGAAAAGGACAAAGTCAAATACCCATTTCTTTCAGAATTCAGCCAATGGTACTTTCATGCTGAATTCCATGACATTAACATCAACAAGATTTGCCGATGAACTCTTTGAAACAAAATGAAGAATTCTTTGGGAAAACAAGATTCCGACGGGAAAAGAAACTTACCAAAAATTCTGTAACATGTCCCTTGGATAGATCATATTTTACTAAGCATGCCCGGAGCAGAAATAACTAGAGTTCTGGAAAGGATTCCGATCCAAACCTGACAGATCAGAGGCAGGAAGAGACAAAAGACCTGCTGACAAGAGAGCCTATTTTCCTAAAGCTCGGGGACCACAGAAACCAATAATGTAAAGATCTCCCTACAAAGGAAAAGGCGTGGACCATTAAAAATTAGTGTGGTAACTATTAAAAGCACTAGGACAAAAATAATGGACCACTCACGAGAAAATTTGGTACACTCAGACAAAGATGCCTGACCACGTGAAAGTTAAGGCGCACTCAACAATTATCAAGATTTGGAATCCGAAGTTGAAGTTCGGATTCACGCCTATATAAAGGCACTGATTCAGGAAGCTAATGACATCGAAAATTCTCCATAGTTTTCTGAGAATAAAAATTGTAGTCTCCAAGCTTTGTAACCTTTCAACTTTCATAGCTTGGTAATAATTTCTTTCTTTCTTTCTTTATAATCGTTTGTAATATTGTTATGTATTTTAGTTTATGTGTTCTAAAGTCAAGCCTCATCTATATTAGAGGCTAAACAAGTCTGTCTCCTCCCAAAAGGATGTTTTAATGTAATAGATATTATAAGTATTTCCAGAATAAAATAAAGGTTGTTGCCCATCTATCTCTCAGATTTCTTTAAAATCTTTTTATATTTGGTTATACCCTACGCCTATGTAGAAAACGAAACAGGGATGTGCTGGATATTGTTGAAGGGCTCTCTAGCTGAACTATTGGTTGCGATCGTGTGGTTGGTAGTGAGTAACCATCGTAAAACCTGATTGAGTACCCGACAGTAGTGCGGTCAAAACGGTATATACTGTTTTGTTAAAATTTATTGTAATACCGAAGCATGATGTGCCTTTTACGATTTTAAGCCAAGGGGTATTATATATATATATATATATATATATATATATATATATATATATATATATATATATATATATATATATATATATATATATATATATATATATATATATATATATATACTTAGTATGTAAAGTGTAATTTCTCAAAGTATGGTTGGTAAGTGAAATATCATGTAAACTATGGAATGTTGAGTGAAATTTGCCCTGATTATTATTCTCATTATTGTAGATGTACGCATAACTGCTCAATCATATAATTAGTATTATATCCAAAATCACGTGTTTGATTCTCATGACCAGATGTAATTATTAGGAGATACAGCGTTGGAGATAAAAAAAAAACGTGAACAAAGTGATTGAAAATTAATGTTTAGCTTATTATACGGTTTAAAAGATTTGAACTATATCATTACTATCAACTATATATGACATCACAAAAAAGTGTGGTTTCCTTCTAATATTAGTAAGAAGTAAGGCGATATCTCCCAGTTCTTCAATGTAAATAATAATATCTTCAATCTTGCTTAGGATCATCGCCTCAAAGACCTGAAATCACGAAATAAACGTGAGAATTGGCCGGAAGTTTTCGTCGTGTCCCCTCCGACGCTCAAGTCAGGCGAGAGAATACGATAAAATATATGCTTGTAAAGTAAATGAAAGAACTATGAATGCCCAAACATGTATATTGAACCTGTTATTTATAGGCGGAGAACTAAAGTTACCATGTATCAATGATTCTTTTCATGTTTATCCAAATCTTTTCAGGATATGATAATATCTTGTGAATACAATCAAATCTCAGATATTGCTCCGCAGATCTCGCACTTACCAAATTTAGGAGATACAGCTCCCTTATTGTGTCTTCGAATTAAGCAAGTCATGTGAAGAGCTCGAGCCACAAAAGAGCTCGTTGGAACGTTTGGAGGAGGGTAAACAGGTAAGGCAAAAACGTCGATCAACCAGGTCGGTCCATACCAAAGAGGTCGGAAGAACATGCGAGATCTTTTAAAGTAAGACAACTACGGCTCATCAGGTGGTGACTACTATTAAGGAGTATCAGTATGTATATTTTTTTTAATAAGAAAGCAAGTGTATAAATATATGATAAATATGTAAAAGAAATTATTTTAATATTTCTCACGACATATATATGTCTTTCAAGGTCGATGTTTGTATTCAATTACTATTAGAAGACGACAACATCGACACAATCTCTTGCAAGATTTTACATTTCTACACTCTATGTCCCACGTGTTTTATATTATATAAAACGCACACATATATTCCATTTCTACACTCAGGCTACAATATCACTTGTTGAAAATTAATCATCCAAATTCATCCCATGATCTACACCTTTTTATGATAAAGAAAACAATATATGCGAAATAATAACGACACAATGATTTAACGTGAAAAATTCTCAAATCAGGAGAAAATCAACAGGACCAGATAAGAAAATATACATTATATAGAAAATTATTACAACCACGTAATTTCTTTTATCACCCCAAACACACACACAAACTTTCTCACTAGCCACACTTTGTAACTCACACATCTCACCTTACAAAAAAGATACCTAATAAAATCTTGGGATAATTATATCTACATTCCTTTGATTTTGACGTAATTACAGAAACCTCTCATATGGTTTGAAAAATTACAGAAACTTCCCCTCAAGTTAGGCTAAATAGTACACGCAAGTCCTGCCGATAAAAAATAGATGGACGTTACATTAACCACCTCTATTTTTAATGAAAACCACATATTTCTCATGGTCAACTTTGACCTCTATTTTGAGAGGGAGTGTCTTTGTAATTATGATATTTTTTGGGAGGTGTGATCGTAATGAAACCATTATTTTATATTTTGAATTGTTTGTTTCAAATATAATTACTACTTACTAAAACCTTTTTCTGTTCCTAATAATTTTAATTTTCTATCATTTTTTATTCAATCTTGTAAAATATCAATATATAACATAAAAAATTCAAAATTTTTATATATACATCATTTAAAAACTTCTGTGAAAAATAACAATATTTTGGAATAATTTGAATTAAATTAAATTTAAAGTCAAAGTAAAGAACAATATGTTTGATTTTTATTTCGAAATTGTCGTCAATAAATACTGGTTCGCCAAAACATACCATAAAAACTTGATAATATATATTTATCGAGGTATCAATAAAAGATTTAAAATCTAAATAATAGATGATAAATAATTTGAGAACGAGATAAAAATCTAAATTTTGAAAACAAACTACCGCAATACGAGTTCAACTAGAGGAGAGCATTTGATATGAACCAACCGAATTTGTAAAAACCAGCTAAAATTTGTTTCTCAGCCAACAAAACTGACTGATTTTTTATACTAAATTGAATAAACCGAATTGATAAAACATCGATTATCATTAAAGATCGTGGTCTAAAACATAAGTAATATCATTTAAATTCAATATCTAAACATATAATTGTCTAAAAGATATTTGTTAAACTATTTTAAAAAGTTCATAACTGTGAAGTCTTATTTTAAGAATAAGATGTTAAAATATTTGGATAAACTTATTTTAAATATGTTAAAGATAATTATGTATTTTATATTACAAGATCTTTTTATTATCATAATTACCAAAAAAGATATGTTACTGAAAATAATACAAAGCTAATTTTGAACGAATTTTTATATATAAGTAGTTTTAAAATATCATCTTACTATGAAATATAGTTTATAGTGTAAAAATATTTAAAAAATAAGTTTTTGAAATTTAATAAAAATAATATGACACTATAAGGGTGTAACTGTCATGTATGGTATACTATAGGGGTGTTTCTATAATATTTTGATAATTTTATAGTACATATACTATAGGGGGTATACCTGTAATATTTTGAAAATTTATATTACATATACAAAAGGGCAAAAAAGTCATTTCATATATTCTGTTTTTTTTTTTTTGACGACGTTACACCAGATAAAATGCTTTCAGCCCAAATATCACTATAGGACAAATGCTTTGTCCTTCTATGTATATTTTTAAAATTTGTGTAAAATTCTCCTATACAATAAAATATTCAATATCAAAACATGTATTCTAATTTATTCAAAAAACAAAATTTAGGGATTAAGTGTCGTCCACAAATTCCTCATTTCATTCCCTATTAGTCGATCGTGTAATATTTAATTAATTTTTGTCACAATATTACTTAGAATTATATATCCAAACAAAAAAAAAACTCATGTTTTAAACTATAAATGAAATTGCCAAGTAAATTATTTAGATTATATTGTAATTTAGTGACCAAGTTTATAATATATCCTTTATTAGCAATTGCTTCAAAATTTAATTTAGCCCCAAATGTAATATGCCATTTAATTTTACATATTCTTCTCTCCTTGATTTAGCTGCCATATATGCCATTCATCTAGATCGATTCAATATTTGCAAATAATTTATCACCTTAGATTTAATAAGTCGTTAATTTTATTCGATGAATCGGGATAACGATGTGTTTCGGTTGAGCTTATTGATTCATTTGAAAATATATTTTTTTTTTTAATTGCAATATTTGAGAATAAACTTCTTGGTTTTTTTCTTATGTTTCTAAGTATCTAACCTCAATTTCTATGAGCTATATAATTATATTATTTCTTCTCCATTCATTGTTTTTGATTAGTTTAGAAATTTAATTAAGACTATCTTTATGATTGTCTTCAATTTTAAAAACATGTACTTCTATTAAGACGGTAATTTTCATCTTCAACTATTCAGTTCATTCTAGTAGAGTCCGGGGAAATAAATCCGTTCTCAAAAATGGTTCTGTTTGATTTTTATCCAGATTCGTAAACGATAATTTTGGAAGGCAGTGATTTGAGGGTAAATGACAAGTTTTGATTTAGCCCACCTGATGTGATCCGTGATTTCCGAATATAAGGTAAAATAGGGTGTTAAAAGAAAATAACGATACACACCAAGATTTTTACGTGGAAAACCCTCAAATTGGGAGAAAAACCACGGGACCTAGTCCAGTATAAAACTTCACTATAAAATGTTGATGATTTACAAGACTCTCTGGACACAAAAAATAATTGTTCAATGACTTACACAAATTGTTTATAGAAATAACAAAAAAGACCGAACAAACATAAATTTGCTCTCTTCGGAGTCTTTTTGCCCAGAAAAAATCCAACCCCCTCTGTGATGACATCCGCGGGTATTTATAGGACTGTTCCTAGTGATTGGCTCGCGGGAGATCCGGAACACGATGTCCTCTGATCGTGGCTTAACTGGAGCCCAACACGTCCGAGAAATCCGCGCCCCATTATTGCACGTTCATTCACGCCGGTTAATTTGTTAGTTATTCCCGGGTCTTCCGCTAATCTTTGACCAGAAAACCGAGGAGGGTTAGCAGCTGTTCGGTAAAACCCTGCTCGGTGCTTTCCGTTCGGTGCACTCTGTTCGGTATATGTCTTTGTTCGGCCCTTGAGGGATTTTACCCGAGGAGGTCAATATATCATATGACATCACCTCACCCCCCTAAAGTAAAGCAAGACGAGACTTTTGAAGTCTTGTTTTATTGTCTTCGGGTAAAATCTCAAACTTAACCTGCTCGGGATATTTTTGTCGCCCTTTTTTCCCGCCCAAATATTTCAAATGCCGCCCGACGTTTCGTTTCCCGAGGCTCCTTTATAACCGTCCATTCCCTTATTTTTGGACGGTAAAGATTAAATGACTGTTCACATGGTCCCCGCTATAAATACCCCTCCTTTTTCTTCATTTATCCTTACTTTGCTGAATTTTGCTTCCGAGCTAGCACCAGACGATCGAACGACTTTCCCCAGCAGTCCTTTTTTAATCACCTAAGTATGGTTTCTTCCTCAGCCGATTCTTCATTGCAAGCGATAGATAGGTTTAACGAAGGAGACGCTCTTAGCCCCTCTCCTCAACCCTCTTCCTCTTTTGATAGCGACAAAACCCTAAGCTCTTCTGCTGAGTCGGCTGCTCGTAAGCAAGAGCAGAAACGTGCTACAGAGCGAGATTTAGTTAAAGCCCGTGTTCCTTGGTTCGAGATCTTCGAGTCTGAGGTCAAATTGCCTCAGCAACTCATCAATATCCGAACTAAATGGGGGATTTCTGAGGGGACTTCTATTATTGCTCCCCCTTCTGGATCTCGTCCCCACTTACCCCCTAAGGGGTATTTTCCTTTCTATATAGACCAACTCCGAGGATGCCTCCGTTTTCCCGTCCCTTCTTTCTTTATTGAAGTGGCCTCCTACTTCTGTGTTTCTCTTAGTCAATTATTTCCCAATAGCTATAGGTCATTAGCAGGCTTCTTCATAGTTCTTTCTTATCTGAGTTTTACCCCTACTCCCGAGCTTTTTCATTATTTCTTTCAATTGAACAAGAAAGAGATCGGGCTTTTTTACTTTTCCTCAAGGACAGGGGTTGGCTTCCTCAAAAAATACCCCTCGTCCATAAAAAATTGGAAAAACTCTTACTTCTTTGCTCGTCCCCTCCAGCCTTGGGATTGCCCTATGGAGTGGAGGGAAAGTCTCCCGAGGGGGAAATCGACCAAGGGTCACCTTGAGGAGGAACCGTATTTGTCGGTTCGTCGTGCACTTGGCGATCAGTGTTTTAATTTGATGGAGCTGATTGACGACGGACTGCTATACTTGTTCCAATTGAGCCCCAAGGGTGTATCCTTGAAAATGTCCCTCGGTGAGTGCTTTCCAAGTAATCTTCTTCGTTTTACTTTTAACTTATCATGTTCGGACTAATATTTTTCTGCTCTTTTCAGAAACAAAAATGATGAAGGTAATGATAGCCGAGAAGCTAAGGGAGAAGAGCCAAAAAGGCCAAACTTCTAAGGCTGCTGCTATTCCTGCACCTCCCCCTTCTATTGAGATTTTGACTCCTTCTGAGGAGAGGGCTTCACCTGAGAAGACTCATGCTCTTCATCGCAAGAGAAAGACTACTCCCGAAGGTCCAAGTTCTTCGCCCCAAGCAACTCCTACTAAGAAAACTTCTTCTTCCCTCATCCCTTCCGAACCTCGAGCCTCCTCTCAACCCGCTCTCGGTGTATCTCGGCCTACTTCGAGATACCATATCCCTTCGTGGACGTACTCCCCTACTGTTCCACTACTGAAAAAACCCGATCCCAAAGCCTCCCATTCCATGTTGTGCTATACCCCCAACCCCGCTGATCGAAAATACCTCGGGGAGCTGGCTTTCAGCAACTTGGTGAACGACTTCTCCTCCTCCTTTACTCAGGTAAATGTTTATACCCATTAATTTGTTCCGTTTGTCTTTTTTCAATACCTTCATTTGTTATTGTAACTTTATATATGATCTGATGCAGGCCCACATGATGGCGGGTGAACTTCTCACTCGCTTTCATTCAGTTCGATTGGCTGATGGGAAAAACCAGAAGCGCATCCGGCAGTTAGAGGGTATGGGTGAGGAGTTGAAGAAAACAGTGAGCCTTTTGGAGGAGCGGCACTTGTCCCTGGTATCAGCTCGGGACAAGGCGGATCAGGTACTGGCAGAGGAGCGGACAAAGTTTGCTGCTCTGGAAGGTGCTAACTCTACTTTGTCAGAGCAGTATAAATCCCTGGCTGAGCAACATCAAGCTGTCTCCGAGCAGCTTGCTCAAGAGAAATCTTCCACGGCTGCTCGTGTGGAAGAACTCTGGCTCTCGAAGAAAGCTGAGTTTTTGAAGTCTCCAGAGTATAGCAACATGGTGGCTGACCGTGCTTACAAGTTCTTTGATCATGGTTTTGAAGCATGCGTCGGCCAATTTAGATCTCAAGGCTACCCTCCCGAAGGGGCTTCAAAAGATTTTCTTGACGTCAATGCTGCTCTGGAGAGCCTCCCTAAGGAGCTATTTTAGCCGTAGGGTAGAGCTTTTACCTTTTATTGTATTTCTTTCTTTTTTATTAATGAAATCATTTACTTGTAACTTGGAACAAACTAGCTACCCCCGAGCGCAAATACTTAGGCAATTTTAGGTTTAAAACGTGGACCAAACATCCCGATCCCACGAGTAAACAACTAAAATTCCGAACAAAGCTCGCTACCCCGAGCACAAACACTTAGGCAATTTTAGGTTTAAAACGTGGACCAAACATCCCGATCCCACGAGTAAACAACTAAAATTCCGAACAAAGCTCGCTACCCCGAGCACAAACCCTTAGGCAATTTTAGGTTTAAAACGTGGACCAAACGTCCCGATCCACGAGTAAACAACTAAAATTCCGAACAAAGCTCGCTACCCCGAGCACAAACACTTAGGCAATTTTAGGTTTAAAACGTGGACCAAACATCCCGATCCCACGAGTAAACAACTAAAATTCCGAACAAAGCTCGCTACCCCGAGCACAAACCCTTAGGCAATTTTAGGTTCAAAACGTGGACCAAACATCCCGATCCCACGAGTAAACAACTAAAATTCCGAACAAAGCTCGCTACTCCGAGCGCAAACACTTAGGCAATTTTAGGTTTTAAAACGTGGACCAAACATCCCGATCCCACGAGTAAACAACTAAAATTCCGAACAAAGCTCGCTACCCCGAGCACAAACACTTAGGCAATTTTAGGTTTAAAACGTGGACCAAACATCCCGATCCCACGAGTAAACAACTAAAATTCCGAACAAGGCTCGCTACCCCGAGCACAAACACTTAGGCAATTTTAGGTTCAAAACGTGGACCAAACATCCCGATCCCACGAGTAAACAACAAAAATTCCGAACAAGGCTCGCTACTCCGAGCACAAACACTTAGGCAATTTTAGGTTCAAAACGTGGACCAAACATCCCGATCCCACGAGTAAACAACAAAAATTCCGAACAAGGCTCGCTACCCCGAGCACAAACACTTAGGCAATTTTAGGTTTAAAACGTGGACCAAACATCCCGATCCCACGAGTAAACCGATGATAATGTAATGTTTAAACGTGGACCAAACATCCCGATCCCACGAGTAAACCGATGATAATGTAATGTTTAAACGTGGACCAAACATCCCGATCCCACGAGTAAACCAATGATAATGCAATGATTCCGTAAAAAAAAAACTCAATGAATCAAATACTTTTATTTTATTACTGCTGAATTCATAAAGTAAACAAAAGAGAAAGATTACACAAAATATTTCTTCAGGTTATGAACGTTCCAAGGTCTTACCAATTTCCGACCTTCATGATCCTCCAGCCTGTAGGCTCCTCTTCCGATTACTTCCTTAATTTTGTAAGGGCCTTCCCCTTTGGGTGCCAACTTTTTCACCTCACCAGCAGGATTTGTTCTTCGTAACACTAAATCACCAACTTGAAATGTTCTTGATCGAACCCTTCGGTTATAGGCGTTGGTAATCCTTACTTTATATAGCTCTGTTCTTGCTACAGCTTGTTCTCTTAGCTGATCAATCTCATCTAACTCTTGCATTCTCTTAACCTCGTTCTGCTCTGGATCATAACATTGTACGCGGAGGGATTCAATCCCAATTTCCGCTGGAATGAGGGCCTCCGAACCGTATACTAGACTATACGGAGTTTCCCCTGTAGATACCCGAGGAGTTGTTCGATAAGCCCACAAGACTCCAGGTAGTTCATTTACCCATTCTCCTCGGGCCCCTTCCAGCTTCGTCTTAATCTCATGTAATAGAATACGGTTAATAACTTCGACTTGCCCATTTGATTGTGGATAGGCTACTGACGTGAATATTTGCCTGATTTTCATCTCCCTCGCACCACTCCTGTAGTTTCTTTCCCTGAAATTGCCTTCCATTATCCGAAATAATTCTCCTCGGTATTCCGAACCGACATACTATGCTTCTCCATAAGAATTTGATGATTTCCTCCTCAGTTATTTTTGCTAGAGGCTCGGCTTCCACCCATTTCGTAAAGTACTCAACTGCTACTATGAGGAATTTTCTTTGCCCCGTGGCAAGAGGAAAAGGTCCGACGATGTCCATCCCCCATTGATCGAAGGGACAGGAAGTAATACTGCTATTTAAGACCTCTGCGGGTATATGAGATATATTTGCATGTTTCTGGCAATTGTTACATTTTTTAACAATTTTTTCGGCATTTTCTCTCATACTGGGCCAATAGTATCCTGCCCGAAGGGCTTTCTGATATAACATATTACTTCCCGAATGATTCCCACAACAGCCTTCGTGAATCTCCCTTAGTAAATGTTCTCCTTCTTGTGTTGATGTGCATTGCAAGAAGGAAGCTGAAAATCCCCTTTTGAACAATTTACCTTCTGCTAACACAAAACGCCTCTCCATTCTCTTCACCCGAGCAGCTTCCTTTGGATCTAATGGCAACACCCTATTTTTCAAGAATTTAATGATATGCTCTCGCCAATCAGATATGATACAAGGCTCCAAATTCATTATACTGTTGATTGCTATGTGCGAGACCAAAAGATCTTGTACCAGCACTTTCCTATTCTTCCACTCATGGATGGAGCTGGCCAACTTTGCAAGCGAATCTGCTCGGTTATTATCTTCTCGTGGTATTTGCTTCAATTGCACTTCCTGGAACTGAGTCATTAATACTTGAGCCTTCTCCACATATTTTTTCAACTTTTCTTCTTTCACCTTGTATACCTCATTTACCTGCTGTACGACCAGCATTGAATCCATGAACACTTTTACTTTCTGAACTCCGGCATCTATTGCTACTCGTAAACCCGAGAGGAGAGCTTCGAATTAGGCTTCATTGTTTGAAGATTGAAAACCGAACTGAATAGTTATAGCAATTTCTTCTCCTTCTGGACTGATAAGTATAATTCCTGCACCGCTTCCTATTTGAGCATATGATCCATCTACAAATAGGCTCCAATCTTTTTCTTCGCGAGTATGAGTTACTTCAACCAAGAAATCAGATAAGGCCTGAGCCTTGATGGTAGTCCGAGGCTGATAAGAAATATCGAACTCGCTCAATTCTGTGGCCCATTTCACCATCCTCCCTGAAATTTCATCTTTTGACAAGAGCATTCCTAAGGGAGTGCTCGTTACCACCATGATAGGATGAGATAGAAAATAAGGCCGAAGCCTTCTTGCAGTGATCACCAGAGCCAAAGCTAACTTTTCAATTTTTGGGTATCTTTATTCGGCTCCTTGCAAAGCTCGGCTGACATAATATACCGGTTGCTGCTGCCCAAATTTCTCTTGAATTAACACCGAGCTGACAACGTCCTCGGTTACCGACAAGTAGACGAGGAGGGTCTCATTGTGTTCGGGTTTATTCATCAAGGGTAACTGAGCTAGATATTCTTTCAAATCTTCGAAAGCCTTCTGACACTGATCGTCCCACTCAAACTGTATTCCTCGCCTTAAGGCCTTAAAGAAAGGCAAACTCCTGTCAGCCGATCTAGATATGAATCGACTAAGCGCTGCTATTCTTCCTGCTAACCTTTGCACTTCGTTCAGGGTCCGAGGAGGGTTCATTTCTTGGATTGCTCGGATTTTCTCAGGGTTAGCTTCCACACCTCTCTCTGTCACCATGTACCCCAAGAATTTTCCACTATGAATTCCGAAGGTACATTTGGCTGGATTTAACTTCATGCCAAATCTTCTTAAAGTGGCAAAGACTTCCTCCATATCTTCTATCAGATTTTGGGCCTTCTTGCTTTTGATCAGGACGTCATCAACATAAACCTCCACGTTCCGTCCTATTTGATCTCTGAACATCTTATCCATCAATCTCTGATAAGTAGCCCCAGCATTTTTTAATCCGAAGGGCATAACGACATAACAAAAAGTTCCTCCCGCTGTGACAAAGCTAACCTTGGACTGATCCTCGCGGGCTAAGGGGATTTGATGATATCCCTGATAATCATCCATAAGACATAACAGCTCATGTCCCGCAGTAGAATCCACTAATTGATCAATCCTTGGTAATAGATAACAATCTTTGGGACACGCTTTGTTCACGTCCCGAAAATCTACACACATCCTCCACTTGTCTCATGTTTTAGGTACTAGAACCACATTTGAGAGCCATGTAGGGAAACTAATCTCCCGTATATGACCTGCTTTCAACAACTCCTCTACTTGTTTAGCTATAACGGCATCCTTCTCGGGTGCGAAATGCCTTCTCTTCTGTTTAATTGCCCGAGCACCCGGATCAACATTTAGATGGTGCTCAGCAATCTCTGGTTTTACCCCAATTAACTCAGAGGTATTCCAAGCGAACACATCCACGTTAGCTATTAAGCATTCAATCACCCTTTTCCTCAATTCGGGATCCAACTTGGATCCAATGCGAGTAGTTTTCGCCGGGTGACCTAACTCGATACTCATGAATTCCTCCTCGGGGACTATCCGCTCCTCCTCCTCAGGCTGTCCATGTTTCCTCTTATTACTTCCTCGCTCCCCATCTTCTCTATTTTTTCCTTTGTCTTGCTTCAACTCTTGCACATAGCATTTTCTTGATGAACTCTGACTTCCCCTTACTTGTCCCACTTCCTCTCCTACCGGGAATTTTATCTTCAGGTGGTAAGTAGAAGCAACTGCTTCGAAGGCCGTTAACGCCGGCCGACCCAATATTATATTATAGGAGGAGGGTGCATCCACTATGAGGAAGGTGATCATCTTCGTCTTTGTCTTGGACTCCTCTCCTAATGTGACGGGTAAAGACACTTGTCCTATAGGACTTATGGCTTCTCCAGTAAACCCATGCAAAGAAGTATTTACTTTTTGCACAGCTATACTTCCCAATTCCATCTGCTTCAACGTACTAAGGAAGAGCACATCTGCCGAGCTGCCTGTATCGACGAAGATTCTTTGCACATTGTAGTTGGCTACTGTGGCTGAAATTACCAGTGCATCCTCGTGGGGAAAATAAATCCCTTGTAAATCAGCAGGTCCGAAGCTATAGAAGGACTCTCCTGAGTATGACTTGGATTAATGGATAACACTTCGAGTCTTCGAGCATAACTTTTTCTTGCTCGGTTAGAATCTCCACATGATGTTCCTCCCGAAATCATATGTATGGTCCCTCGGTTAGGAACATTGCTCATGGTTCTTTCCCTAGTAACTTGATTTCCTCCCTCCACTCTTTCCCCCCGTACTGCCCAAGGAACTGGTTGAAGTGCTCCTCTCCCTGGATTAACATTATTCCGAGGGAAAGGAGCACTGTTCCTTAGTTCATCGTCAGCTCCTCGCCTTACATCCATTCTTCCTTCATGAACGCTCCCTCCTCGGGAACTTCCTCCTCGGAATACTCCTCTTCCATAAGGTCCCCCCCGACCCCTCTTTGGCGTAATTTGATTCATGGCTACCTTCCGATAAGGTCTCATCGGTAGGTAATGATCAAAGTTCCTCTTAGGCTGTTCCAATGGCCTCTCCTTCCTATTGACTTCACCACTATTTTTCATTTCCTTCTTCTGTTTCATCCTCTGCGCTTCCTCTAAATTAATATATTTAGAGGCACGCCCCAGTAATTCATCATAATCCGACGGTGGCTTCTTTGCCAATGATCTGAACAGATCCCCCTCTCTCAACCCTTGGGTGAAAGCGCTGGCTAGTATTTCCGATGTCACATGCGGAACATCAAGGCATGCTTGATTAAATCTTTTCAGAAAATCCCGAAGGGACTCCTTATCCATCTACCTGAGACCGAACAAACTCAAGGCTGTTCTCTTGCAACTTCTGCTGCTCGCGAATTGATGAAGGAACAACGAGCTGAATTTGGGAAAGGAATCCACTACTCCTGATGGTAATTGATTGAACCACGATTGAGCAGCGCCGGCTAGAGTAGTCAAGAACACTCTACATTTCACCCCATCTGACAGCTGATGAAGGAGTGAGGCATTCTCAAATCGAGATAAATATTCTTCTGGATCTGTGCTACCATCATAGTTCCCCACACTTAAAGTTCTGAAATTAAGAGGCAGAGGATCATCAATGACCTGAGGAGTGAATGGGGTGCTTCTTCTTGCCAAGTTAATACGGCCTTCCATTTTATTGCGCATTTTTTGTAACTCCTCCTTAAAATCCTCCATTTGATGGTGCAAAGCCCTATCTATTTCCTCATTTGAACGATTAGGAAAATCTTTTGACTCTTCAGCCCCCTCCTCCGACTTCTTTATAGAGGTTGAGTCTTCCTCCTCTTCTTTATTTTCTTCCTGATAGGGGGGGTCATAAATTGTTTCATAACTTCTGCCGACAGTTTTGGCAATCATCTCAGTCAAATGTTCCATGGGTATTCCTCCAGTAGGTAATACTCGTGAAACATTCTGCAATGATCCAGCCTCCCCTGCTCCTTCTGGTTCTGGGCATGAACGTGGGGGAGTCATTGGTTTATCCCTCCCCGACATTGGCCCTCGCCCCTTGCTTTTAACCATTTCGCCTTGGATTCTTACTGAAAAAATCTCTGCTTCAACATCTTTACTCTTTTTGTTCCCACAGACGGCGCCAATGATGTGATCCGTGATTTTCGAATATAAGGTAGAATAAGGTGTTAAAAGAAAATAACGATACACACCAAGATTTTTACGTGGAAAACCCTCAAATTGGGAGAAAAACCACGGGACCTAGTCCAGTATAAAACTTCACTATAAAATGTTGATGATTTACAAGACTCTCTGGACACAAAAAATAATTGTTCAATGACTTACACAAATTGTTTATAGAAATAACAAAAAAGACCGAACAGACATAAATTTGCTCTCTTCGGAGTCTTTTTGCCCAGAAAAAATCCAACCCCCTCTGTGATGACATCCGCGGGTATTTATAGGACTGTTCCTAGTGATTGGCTCGCGGGAGATCCGGAACACGATGTCCTCTGATCGTGGCTTAACTTGAGCCCAACACGTCCGAGAAATCCGCGCCCCATTATTGCACGTTCATTCACGCCGGTTAATTTGTTAGTTATTCCCGGGTCTTCCGCTAATCTTTGACCAGAAAACCGAGGAGGGTTAGCAGCTGTTCGGTAAAACCCTGCTCGGTGCTTTCCGTTCGGTGCACTCTGTTCGGTATATGTCTTTGTTCGGCCCTTAAGAGATTTTACCCGAGGAGGTCAATATATCATATGACATCACCACCCAAACACAAAATCTTGGTTTCGTCCCTGCCAACAATTATTATGAAATCCTCTTGTCTAATATATGAGTTAGGACAGTTTTAATATATATATATATATAAGAGATATTACTTGGTCATTTTTGGTACGTCAATTTATGCAATATTTGGTAAAATTGATGAGATGAAAGAAGTGACACATCAATACATCAAATCGTTCTATAGTTTTGTATGTTGGTATGCACCTTTGTGTCAAAAATACTTTTATTTAACCGATTTTAATTTCTATATTTAATTTACTTTCGATTTTCTCTCAAACTCTTTTCTTATTTTCTTTCGGTTAACTTCTCATATTGCCGAGTTTTAAATTTTTGGTTTACGTCTGAAATTCGTCAATACGATAGGTTAATTAAATGAAATGTACTTTTTACAGATATTTTTACTATAGTTTGTATTGATTTTAAGCAATTTAATCATAATTAACAAAAAAACAAAAATGAAATATATATATATATATATATATATATATATGTATGTATATGTGTGTGTGTGAAGAGTTGACGACGACGACGAGAACAACAATAACAACAACAACTAAATCTTTAATCACAATGAATTGAGGTAGACTACATGGACAATAGAGAAAATCAAGTCTGATCGGACACGTGTGTCAGTCATCTCCAATCGTTTTTATGGCCAGAATATGAACTCTTATGTCTTTGCATATAACTTCGAGACATGTTCTCTTCGGCCGACCTCTCGCTCTCGTGAAATGGCCGAAATTCATGGACTCCACTCGATCCACAGTTGCATTGCTAGAACTACATTGTATGTGACCAAATTGCATATTCTCTTTTATACAAGTTACATCTACTTCAGCTCGAATATCTTCGTACCTTATATTATCTTTTATGGTGTTACCGCACATCCAACGAAGCATACACATCTCTACCATACTCATGTTTTGGTTTTTCTTGGGTGACCAGCATTCCGTCGCATACAACGATGCAGGTCTAATGATGGTTCAATATAACTTTCCCTTCAATTCAGTGGGATGACGATCGCATAAAAATCTGGTGGCGTTTCTTCATTTCAATCAGTCCGCTTAGTCCTGTGGTTAACGTCATACCGGATGGGTCATTGTAAGAAAATAAAATAAATACTCTAAAATAATAAAAATTGGACAAGTCACCACATTAATTCACAAATATTATATAGAAAATGTTATTTTAAGGAACCAAAAAATCAAAAATCAAAAAACAAAAAACAAAAAAAAATTGGGATTGGAAGATTTTGCATCAACCATGTTCCTTTACTCATATTGTGCTTACGGTTACATTGATATCATCTTTACGGGTTGTATCATGTGATCATAGAATGACAACATATAAGTGTAGCATCAATGTAACCGGTTCTTGCTACCTCTCAAATAAATTAAGGCCCAATAACATTATGCTATCGACATTCTAAAATATCTATGTTAGTTCGAAGAAGAAATTAGTTGCATCATATAAGTTACTTTTTGATAAAGTTGTTGACAGTTAAAGATTAAACTTCCATATTTAGAGGTGATACCATTATCAACACGCCAAACTTGCAATGTTTGTTGAGTCCGTTGCACCACAAAATGACAAACTCAATTCTATGGCTATATTGAAACTAAATTTTGTGTTTCTTGATTAATTCTATATCATATTGAAATCAAAATATATGCTTTATCCCAAATATTTTTGGGTGCGTTTGCAATTGCTTATTCCAATCATTTTTGTGTTGTTTTTTGTTTAAAGTTTGAAAAAGTTGCTTTCAAGCAAAATCATTGAGTGTTTGATGTTAGAATAAAAAAACAGTTTAATGAACTTCAATTAATTACAAAATTATCGTCGCTCGACTTAAAGCAGCCAGAAACATCTCATGACTTGCTTCTCTACTTATGCTTTACCCTTTTTTTTTATTATTGAGAATCAATATCATAGCAAGGAAATCAAACACACACAAAATCTCCTTTTTTTGGTTTCAAAAACATATAAGTACTTCTGAGAAGCATTTGCAAACATACACTTAGACCATTTCACATTTAAGAGTGAGACATCATATTAAATCTCGAATTCGACCAAGGACTTCAGCATGAAAATGTTAGAATCGTGAACTGGTGTTGTGAACGCTTTAATTTTCAAAAGTAAATATTCATTGATACTAATAAATAAGGCACCGTTTGGTACATTTAAGGATTCGATGAGCCATGGTTTTTAAATATTCATCATTTATTTGTCACACCTCATCCAATGTACCAAACAATGTCTAACTATAAATTAAAAATCGCTCATAAGTACCGAAAAAAATAATTTCATCGCAGAAATTATTCTCTCTATTATCCAAAAAATACTTTAAAATATCATATTACTCGACACTTTCCCTATGAAGTGAGGACATATCCTATATAAACAGAGTCATATTTAGCTTTCTTTCATCCCAAAGCTTCACAGTTCTTTTAAGTTAAAAATTCCATCTAAAATAGGTCGATCAATAACATTTTTTCTGCTCAACTTTGATCCATTGATACTTAAAAAGATAGTGATCATGGCAATTGGGAAGCCTTTCTTGGTTTTCCTTTTCTTGGCTATGGTTATTGGTCTAGCAACAAGCATAGAATTCACAGAAATAGACCTGGCTTCCAATGAGAGCCTGTGGGACTTGTACGAAAGATGGCGGAGCCACCACACGGTTTCGAGCGATCTGAGCGATAAACGAATGCGTTTCAACGTGTTCAAATGGAATGTGCACCACATTCACAAAGTGAATCAGATGGATAGGCCTTACAAGCTGAAACTCAACAAGTTTGCTGATATGACAAACCATGAATTCATAAACTCATTCAGTTCCAATATCAAGCACCGCAGGACAATTCAGGGGAGTCGAACCAGCACAGGGTTTGCGCATGGGAATACCGAAAATCTGCCTGCTTCAGTTGATTGGAGAAAGCAAGGTGCTGTCACTGGTATCAAGAATCAAGGCAAATGTGGTAAGTTTTTTTAACTTGTTTGTCACTTTTTTTTTTGCCTGTTTATGGGTAGAATTTCGATGAAAATAGAGATTTTTTTTCGTTTTAATAGGTAGTTGTTGGGCATTTTCTACTGTGGTTGGAGTTGAAGGGATAAACAAGATTAAAACAGGTCGATTAGTGTCTCTGTCTGAGCAAGAACTGGTTGATTGTGATCGAGAAAAAGATAACTCGGGCTGCAACGGAGGACTCATGGAGGACGCGTACGAGTTCATCAAGACACACGGTGGCCTAACGGCAGAAAACATGTATCCTTACAAAGCTAGTGATGGGAGATGTGATGCAGCCAAGGTAAATTCTTGTTTTTTTTTTTATTCTCAAAAATATTAAGAAAACCAACTGCGATTTCCATGTTTTATAGTTGAATGCGCCAGTGGTGACGATCGACGGGCACGAAAGCGTACCATCAAACGACGAAAACGCACTGATGAAAGCTGCTGCAAACCAGCCTGTATCTGTTGCAATAGATGCCGGTGGCACTGATATGCAGTTCTACTCAGAGGTATGACCAAGGAAATGTTTCGCTAGTGACCAGAAATTTTATAAAACAGTGTTATTCGATGATTTTAGGGTGTTTTCACCGGAGACTGCGGCACGGAGCTTAACCACGGGGTGGCTGTGGTTGGATACGGAACAACTCTAGATGGAACTAAATACTGGATAGTAAGGAATTCTTGGGGGATGGAATGGGGCGAGCAAGGATACATAAGGATGCAACGGGACGTCGATGCGAAAGAAGGCCTGTGCGGGATTGCCATGGAGGCTTCATACCCAATCAAGCTATCATCAGATAATCCTAAACCACCAGTAAAAGATGAACTTTAGATTGAGGGATTTAGTTGTTGAATGATTGAAGATCAAAAGTAATGGTAGTAGATTACTAGGTAGAGTTGTTCCTTGCAATCCATATTTTATAGTTCATTTTGTATTACTTTTGGATGGTTAACGCTAATTAATCAAAAATTAATAATATATCGACCTCCACCACACTAACATAATATTTTGCGTCTTTAATCTCGATGGGTTGAGTAGACTGCTCGTTAATATTTTTTTCCAAAGTTGATTGTGTCTTTGTAATTACAGTAGGCCTGGACTAGGGGTGCTTATCGGACCGGGTCGATCCGGACCCGGTCCGAAACCGGACCGGTTAGTCCGGTTCGAAACCGGAACCGGACTAACCGGTCCCAAACCGGTCCGGAACCGGTTTGATACCGGACCGGATCGGTTCTACCGTTCCGGATCCGGTATCTTACCGGTTCCGGACCAAACCGGTTCCGGACCAAACGGATCCGGTTCCGGATTGAACCGGAACCGGATCCATTTTTAAATAAAAAAAAAAAAAAATTTCGATAAATCCTTTCATTTTTTCCTTTTTTTAATAAAAAAAAAAAAAGAAAAGAAAAGAAAAATCCGGTTCCGGGTTGGAACCGGTCCAACCCGGAACCGGTGGAACCGGAACCGGATCCGATCCGGTTCCTTACCGGATCGGACCGGTTCCGCCCATAACGGGCCCGGAACCGGCCGGTTCCGGACCGGTTTGATCCGGTAACCACCCCTAGCCTGGACTGATTCATTGGCTACAGTTATCTGCTTTCATTAAAATAATCCTACTTTTTTTGTGTACAATTTTTTTAAAAAAAAAAATATTTTAAAATATTTAATTGGTTTGCTTCCCCTTACCTCGATTATAATTTTGTGTCCGTAGAAGTGCTTTTTATTATTGTTATTATTATTATTATTATTATTATTTGATTTCTAGAAAATACTATTATTAATATTATATTAAAAAAATAAGATGGTTAAATTATAGAATATTGGCTACCGTGGCCTTGATCCCAAGGAAACAGATTATTTATGCTGCTCCAGGGATAATGTAGTGCAAGCATATGAGTCCTACATGTATTTATGCTGCTCCAGGGATAATGTAGTGCGAGCATATGAGTCCTTCATGTAAAATGTTTCACATGAAATATTCCATTGGATAATTGGATTGCCCTAAGGAAAGCAATACCCTTATGGGGCATCAATGTAATCAAGAAAATTATTGCCCTCAGGACATCATCAAGATGCCTTTTACGGGGTGGTAGAGTTGGTAGAATAGAAGAACCAAAGATATTTGGTTACGAGTTCGATTCTCCCTACCAACACTTTCTCGATAGATCATGTTACATCGAATTTGCCTAGTATGATTTACCTAGTTGAGGTGATTTACATATTATAACATCAGTCCGATGATTTAAGGTCTCAATAGTCTAAAAGGAGCACGCCATTGCCGATTCCCAGAGTCTTTAGTACTTTCATTGACCCATCATTTACAGTGGCAAAAATCAGTTTTTTATGACAAACTCTCCAATTATGAAATAGAATACTTTCATACATACATTAATTTTATCGAAACCTCGTTCTTATCGATTTTACAAATTTTACTGCGAACGGCATTAAGGAATATGTTTAGCTAAAGGGTACAAAGTTAATACTATCATAAAATATTAGACATAATTTGGAGTATATATTTGCTTGATAAGGATATTAAGCATGCCAAATTTTTTTAAAAAAAATTCAGATATCCAAGCTTTGCTAGAAAGAACATCTTCCTCTTGCTACATCCAATGATCCAGATATCTTTTTTTTTTTAACCCCATATATCCAGAGGCGGAGCCACACCCAAGCTGGGTAGGGCTCCATCCCTATCTGTTTTTTTTTTTTAAATGTAGTAGTGTAAATTTTTTAAATTTGTTATTGTAACCCAACCTTATATTACTCCTTCAAGCCTATAATTTGATTTACATTTTAACCAGCCCCAGGTAATCTTAAATGCTAGCTCCACCCCTGCACGTATCCTAATCAAATCAAATTTGTGCCCTTGGAATTTTAGCATGCTAACAATAACTCATCCTTGGAAATATTATGACTGTGGACAGAAAACACATGAGAAAAGAGTACACTCTACACCGTACTATTGTTTAAAGACAATTCTTTGGTTTCCGTTATTTAATAAGTTAAGATAAATGCAAATAAAAAACTTTTTTTGCCATTTTTTTTTTGTAAAATAAGGGGTAGCTATAAAGTAAACATGAGGATATGTAACTATCTAAATAGAAAAACATAATCTAAGTAAATATTCAAGCACAAAAGCCTCCGGTGGTTAATTTTGGGGGATGGTTCATTTATGCATGCATATCGACGACGGATTGGCAATTTTATGACATATTGGCCTTACAATGATTCATTGTTCTCAATTGCTGTTGCTGCTGCTGCCACTGCCGCCGTGGCCATCCTCGTCGGAGCTGCCGTAACCATTCAATCCGGTGGGTGGGGCTTCTGATTCATCATCGTTTGAACTGCTGACTGAAGTAGACTTTGTGGATGCAAGTATGGGATGGACGATTATTGGAACCGGTTCCGTCAGTCTCTGTCCATCCCGAGGGGGCTCGAACACCACCGGCATGTACTCCTCCGCATGCGCAGGGAACTTGGAATTCTTGAAGTGTTCTCTTAATGCTTCCAACCCCTTTCATTTCATCCCGTCCAACACAACAAAATCACAAGTCTCAATAATATAAACAATATATCATCTTCCATCAGGCCATCTCCAACCCATAACTTCATTTTAGTGTAGGTTTTGCATTAAAATAATGTAATTTCTGCACCAAATACAAAGCTCATCTACTCTAAAAGGGTAAGATATGTTTCAATATTGCATCACTACAACGGTGTTCCAAACTAGCCCTAGGTTAGAGCATCAAACCGGAGCGCACGGTTGGAGATGGCCTTAGAGCCAAGACTCCTTTGATATTTTTAGGTTTCAAAAATAGTTCCAAATCTATCTATATCTAACTAATCGACTTTTTTTATGAGCTCAAGTGCAGTAATTAATCATCCAACTATTACCATAATCGAATATAATCCCTTATTAGTCAAAATGACAAACTCTTAAACTTAATTCAATAAAAAAATAATATTTAAAATTATTAATGAAAAACAAAACACCACTTAAATCATGATATATTTAAAACCCACTTGGGGTAGGCAAAATTTTAAAAATTATTATGGTTTAGGAGTTGATGGATTTTTTTTCCTTGCCCATTACCTGTAATCTTGCGTAGGTGACATCACAAATTTTTCTTGAATTGAAGACTTCCCAGCTTTGATGATGAAATGCCTTGTAGAGTCTAATTGCTGCCTGAGGAGAAGTCATGTTTACAAACCCATATCCCACATTGCATTTGTTCCTAAAAACCCAGTTGATCGAAGAAAAATCAGGAAAAGGTTGTGATAAAATACATAAATCAAAGATTATATTTTATTTTTCAAATTTGCAGAATAATAAATTTGGATGTTTACAAGAAATCGATAGGGAGATAGGCGAAATCGTAAGAGGAGAAGGGCTGATGATCATCGCCGTCGGAAATCTGCTCATTACAGTGTATGCAGTGGTTGTCCAGCATGTTCAGCAGCAGCTCTTGACTGTGAATTATTATTAATTCAAAAATAAATGAACTCAAATTATAAATATTTTATTCTCTTCATTTTATATTATTATATTTTTATTGAAAATGGGTATGGGATAATCCGAATATTTTGGCCAAACAAGCAAGCAAACTCAAAAATCTTGAATGAAAGACAAGACCATGATTACCTGTACTTGTTGGGGATGTTTTTGATCATGACAGTAGTTCTAGAATCACTATAATTCGATTCCATTATCGCATCCTCCTTTATCAGGAAACGAGGATCATAATCTTTTCCCTGTCTCCCGCCGCATCCGCCGCCCGGGCCCGGCTTCAAATTCCCTCCATCACCAGCACATGATACATTTTTCTTGTTATTAGACTTCATTCTTGAACTCTCCGGATCACGTCCACTAATGCAAATAGAAGCCATTGATCCATGAAGTGATGATCCACGGGAACTCTTACTTCCGCCGCTCCCACTAGGGATTCCTTTCAACTGGTAATTACGATGTGGTGTAAACCGGCCGGAGAATCTCCTCTTCGTAGTCGGCGGAGGCGGAGTTGAAGGGGAAGAAGGTGGCAGCAAGTTTCTTGATAATGTGTAGCTATCGGTTGAAGAAGTTATCGCTCCATTTTGATGGCCCTTGGAAAATTTCTTGATTTGGCCACCAAGCCGACTAAATTCAATGAAAATTTCTTGGCCACATATTTCCTTTCCATTCATACTTGCCATTGCTTTGGCTGCATTTCGAACATCATAGAACTCCACGAACCTTTGGTTCCTCTTCCTTGGCGTCTCTCTCAATTCCTTCACTGGCCCTTTACAGCAAGTGATAACAAAACAACATAATTCATTAAAACGCATATTTTTTTATAAAAAAAAAGAAACAAGCTTTGTAGTTTTGTACCATATGTTTTAATTAACCTTGGGTCAACCAAAGAATGACACAAAAAACATTTCTTTTTCACGTAAATGCAGTCAAGAAAACGACCCATCAAACCAGGAAGAACACTTAAAACAAGAATTTTTCCCCACAAAATCTCACTAGATCTCATTAATCTTTGAGTACTACAACTGAAAACATCTGTTAACACATCCAAGAAATATTTGTGCAGCTAAATTACACGAAAAATAATGTCTCCGATTGATAATCATGCAGAAAAATATTAAGATAGAATATAGTAAAGTTAAATTTTAGATAAATCATCATACCAAAGGCCTCGAAAATTTGTTGGAGATAAGCAGGCGAAACGACTGGATCGACATTGAATATAACAAGTGTGCCTTGATTGTTCCCATCGGGAAGAGACGAAGTTACTGGAGTAGAAAACTGGGCCCACACTACTTGTCCTAAAATAAGACCACGCGCAGCCGGAGGTGGCAACGGCGGCGGAACCGCCATGAAAACCATCGGATTGTTCATCGCGGCGTCGTAGTGGCGCCCCAGCCTGCATTGCTGCTGCATGTGCTGATCATGAATCGCCACCAACGCCGCCTGCGAATCTCTGACGTCGTAGAAATGGACGGTCACCAAGCCCTCACGCCGCCGCTCCATCTCCACCGACCTCACGTCGCCAAAGACCTCCAATTCACGCCGCACCGTTGATTCACTCACGGAAGCTGGCACCAAGCTCAGGAGCAGAGTTCTGGACGGAACCGCTGAGGAATGAGGCAAAAAAACTGGCGGCGGGTGATCGGAAGCCACGTTAACGTACGGCGTGGCTGAAGGAAACTGCAGCGGCTCGTATCCCATGTTGTCGTACAATGGCGGCAAGTATGGGCAGTATATTTGGGGTGGAATAGAACGTACGCTGATGGCCGGAAAAAATTCTTGCGCACCGGGGTCCAGGTGGAGTGCCGGAAAACTCGGAAAACCGGGTTCGTTCATCGTCGGGAAGCCGGTTTTACTTTTAAACCGACACAAGAATCAGACTTTCCGATGAGGTTTTTTCCTGCAAAAAGAAATGTTGACTATATAGTTATTTTCAGAATCTCGTGTTAAGTTGATTCAGCAAATATCTTGTGGTTCTTTCCTTCCTTCTCTCACTGCAGGCTATATTTCGTCTATATATGCATAACACTCTGTATCTATCACCTTTTCTCTCTGGACTCTATATTGAATGTGTGTGAGAGAGAGGAGAATGTTATTTATAAAGAAAGCATGGGAATTCCTATTTTACACGATTTTGCTTTATACATGATAATCGAAAAACCTTTCAATTTTTTTCTCAAGAAGTGCTGTCTTTGACTGTTCATTTTCGATTTTTTTTCCGCAAGAAGTGCTGTCGTAGATTGTTAATGGATAATGAGAGTGGAGTCGTTGCTATCGATATAAGCCGTGGCGGACAAGAGATATTTGAAAAAGAGAAAAACATGTTATTAAAAAAAAAAATATTAGCCTCTTTTGGTTCTACTTTGTTCCTGTTGGGTGGTTCTTCCTCACACTCGGAGTCCATTTCTGCAAAGGCGGTGCTCCGCAACCCCGCCGACTACCATGAATCCCTTCTACTAGAACGCTCATCGCTATGTAGTATTCCGAGCGTTCATCTGCTTTTGCATGTTATCTCGTGCATATACTCTCTTTTTGGTATTACTATCTACATCTATATTAGCAACTTCATCGTTCATCTGTTGCATTGTCGTATTGACTTTGTATGTGGGCATTGGCTATTATCCCACTTTTTGCTTCATTGTAATCTATTAGCTATTTCCTCTTCTCCTGGTTCGCTCGCTTTTTGGATTCTGATGTGATCTTTCTATGGTGCCAACACTTTGGCTATATTTGGTTGGTTACTTTGTCATGCTTTCATACTGGTTGTGCCAAATTTTGGTTTGTTTATTGGCACTTCAGGTTTTTGGGCAACAAGGCTCTTTTGATGGCTGTATTATTTGACCTAATTGGGAGTGGTTTTGTTGCTTCGCCTTCACTTCAAGGGTACTGTTTGGTAATGACTACTATGACTCTCGGTTTCGTGTGTTATCTAGTGGTGTGTCTTGGTCGGTGGAGTCTATTACAGGATTTATTTACGGGAGCCTATTTGTTTGTCGATCATTTATCAGTTATTGTCTCCTGGTTAACAATTTTTGTTCTTTCAATTAATTTGGAAGGCAGTTCTCGTGTTCGACCACATGTTGGCCTATATGTTTTGAAGGACAATGTGCTGGGTTTCGTGGTCCCTGCACTTTTCAGGTCAAGCTCTTGTGCTTTTATGATGTTTCGATCTACCTATTCTCCCATTGGACATTGTAGCGTGCACTTATATTTATTGGTTTTATCTGTCTTGTTTTGATTCCCGATCTTCTAACAGACACTGATTATACTTACTTCTGTTTAATATAATTTATGTTTTATGCTTATAAATAATAATAATAAGGTTCATACAATTGAATTTATCAAATATGACTATGCATGATGTTATTCAAGTTCTTTATTATTTTTTCAAGGCAATTGTTGATTAAAAAAATGATGTTAAGTACACTGAGATATATATATATATTGAAGGAAGTACAATAATATATTTATTGCCATCTCAACATTTACCATCGTTATGCATAAAGAATTCATTCTATAAAAAAATGCTTGGAAAAGTTACTTTATGTTATACTAATTAATATCCGAAAATAAGAATAAAATACAAACAAATATGTTTTGAAGAATGTGTGACATGTGAAATTACCAAACAACAAATAACTTGTGATTTGTGGATAAATAGCATAAAACACTCGATATTATTTTAAATGGATTCAAATCTCAATATTATAAAAATTAGTAAACTAAAATCTTTGTTTATTTTTAAATTTTGTATCTGTAACTTGATAAAATTTTCATGGTGCGGGTGCTTTTCTGGGTTTTTTATGTCATTTTTAAAGACGATGTTTTTGATAAGGCATCAAGTAATATCTCTTTTTTTAAAAAAATAAAAATTAAAGAAAATGTGTAACTTGATATTATCCAAAGACAGTTTTCTTAAAGACGTTATCAAACAAACCGTTTTTTTGTGAGCCTTCACATAAAATTATTCGGAAACTATCCACTTCTTTAAAAATTCATTTAAAGTATGATAAAATAATTGTGATTATTTTTTATGTATTTAAGAACAATCCAATTTGAAAATATTCAATTTTTGTGATCTATAAAATGATAAAAAAGAAATATTATATTTCTAATTTCAAGATAATTTTATATGTAGATGTGCACATAAAATAGCAAAAAACATTGTGGTATAAGAATTTAGTTAAAAATTCATAATATTAGGAATTTTACTAATTAAATTTTCGCAAAGCTCATTTAAAAATATCAGCATGTCTATATATATTTTTCCAAATTAAAATAAATATGAAATTTAATATATTAGTATACTCATCTTATTTTTTTTTAATCAAAGGGAAGGGACAAAGATTTGTAGTTACACGGACTCATTCTCGAGTCCTCGTCAAAATAGCGAGTGAGACTTATATATTTGGTTATTCCAGTGGTCTCATACTCAATTTATTATGATTAAAAATTTAGTTATATATTTTTTTGATATATAATATTCTTCTACATTGACTTATTTCGAAGGACCCTCGAATCCCTGACCGTACACGTGTCAAGATCTGGAAAAGTAGGACATACCAACTAAGTATACTGATATGTAGATAGGCAACGCATTTTGGCCTATCTGGTGTACTTCTCCATCTCTCTTTTTCTCTGTGCGGTTTATTTAAATCTTTTTTTATATTTAGTTTTCCTTACAATTATTAAAGTTGGAAAATTACAAAAAATCAAATGTTGTCAGTATATGCACAGGTTGTCTAGTTCTTTCAGAGACAGTTGTTGCATAATTTGACCAAATTGGGAAATATAATTTGTAATTTAATTCTTATAGTAATTAGGTGGACTTTGCAAATCTCACGTATATTTACCCAGTTTTGGCCAAATTTGCACATTAACTAAATATTAAAAACATCTTTTAAACACAAATATATAAATTAATTAACATATAAACTAGTTTAGACATCCGACGGTTTCGGACTCGGACCCAAACAAAACCAGATTGGTCCAAAAAATAAACTAGTTTAGACATCCGACGGTTTCGGACCCAAACAGAACCGGATTGGTACGAACCATTTTTGATTCCGGACAACCGCAAGCGGTTCCAATTTTTAAAAAAAACATTAATTTTTTTTGGCCTGGTGTTGGCCACTACATATTAAACTAAAAATATATATTTTAAAATTGTTTTTTTTTTCAATAAATACCTTATTAATCAACACCAAATTCATACAACTTCCAAATAATTCTCTTACTCTGTATTCTCTCATCAAACATCATCTACTTTCGTAAAATTATATTCACGATTTTAATATCAATTTATTACTATCATATAATTATTAGTTTAGTTGAGATCGATTATTTTCAATATTGCGAATGGATCTTCTTCTACTAGTGGTCATGGTGGTTGCGCTCCCTCAAATCCATCTATAGTACAAGAAACTTATGGTTATTTTTCCGACTTCGATGATGTGCATGATATTCTTGAAGAAATGGACCAATTTGCATAACCTGCCGCTTCCCAAATTCCGCTGCAAGGTGGGTCAGCCACAACTACTACAACTGTGAGTCGCACGACTAACCGTCCGAAACGAAGCAAGGTTTGGGATCATATATATGTCGAGCCAAAACCATGTACAAACGAATATGTTGTTTTTAAAATATATAAAACCACTTATAATTATAAAACAGGTGATTCCGTCGTAGGTACCAGGACTTTTAAGAAACATTTAGTTAAGAAACATAATTTTGAAGATATTATTTTACAACCAATATATAGGGAACCAACAGAACTTCAAATTAATCCTCAAACTGTAAATAATTTTATTTTATCATGTGGAATATACAGGACGTCATTAGTTCACTTTGTTATTAGATATTAACTTCCCTTTTTGCTATCCGAATACGACGATTTTGTTGAATTTGCTTCTGATATTCAAACTGATTTTAAACATATTTCTAGGCACACTTTGCGAAAAAATAGCATGTAAATATTTGTTTATTAACCTAAATACTTAGGAACATAGCAAGATAAAAAATGATAATACATGAAAACGTCCATTTAGTTTGGATCAATGTTTGGTTTAGTCCCTAAAGGTTTTATCCGGTATGGCGATGTGATTGTTTATTGCCATACTCTAATATCATATTTTTTCTGTTATATTTCTAATCTACTATAATTTAGTTAATTTTCGATGTATGCCAAAAATAAAACCAAAGATATAGTCATTGTCATTAATATAAACTCTTATCTCATTAATTATTAGCTTTGTCGGTATCTCAAATTCAAAACTTCATTTTACTACAAGTTTTACACAAAATAATATAATTTCTGCACCAAACACAAAATGTATATCCAATATATCTACTCCAAACTTTACTACAAAATATATATTCCTTAAATATTTTTCCCTCCATATTTTATGTTGATATAATATTTTTTGAACAATTTTGTGTACATCATGTGTTTTAAACACTAATTAACATACCAATATATATATATATATATATATATATATATATATATATCATCTGAATTGGTGTTTGAAAATACTCGATGTAAAATAGTATTCCCATATGGACGAGACCTTCTTGGCTATTCCATGGGGCATCATTTCATGGGGTTGATCTCACCACACATTAGGTATATTCCCATGGGAATATACCAAATATGTGGTGAGATCTATCCTATAGGGTGGTACCCCGTATGATAGCCAAGACAAAACCACCACCCTATAAGGTAGCCAAGACAAAACGCCTATGAACATGGTTATTGGATAACATCAATTATTGATTTCTACTGATGGCAAATGATATGTTGACAGACATCAAATTAATGGGTAGTTGCTCAAAAAAAAGATCGAAGTAACCGTACAAATGGGGCTCAGGTTCGCCGGCGATGACAGGACAATACATAATATTGAAATTCACATTACTTACTTTTTGCTGCTTTGAAATTGCGTAAATCTGTGGAGATAAATTAAATTAAATAAAGCTTCTGTCACGCATTTAGTTTGGTAAACAGAGATAAATACATGTTTAAAAATAAACAAACATACGTACCATAGTTTGAAAATCTGTCGACCGATTGAAGATTTTATATTAATCCACGATGGTAAACAGATGAATCCCTCACTTGCCACCCTTTACTTTTAAGGATATGTTTGATGATGCATTTAAGGGTAGTGCCCTTAAGGGTATCATCACCATTCATTTAAAATCTTTTTTTTAAAAAAGAAAAAAAAAGATTCTAAAAGGATGGTGGATGATACCCCTGAGGACAGTGCCCTTAAGGGCAGCAACAATAAAACCACTTTTAAGGGTTCATGTTGCGTATTACAAAAGGACAAAGAGACAAGTGCATATCATTGTCAAAAAAAAAAAAATTGTCACCTTATAAAAATTTTAGTTTAACCCTTAAAATGTATATTTTGACCAATAATTTTTTTTTGGCTTTTAAAGTTGTTTTGCTCCCTTCCAAAAAATCTTGTGTCCACCACTGCTTATATCTGTAGTTAAAATAATAATTATTAATGCCATAATTCAATATGTTTATATGCTAAACACAAACAGCGACGGATTTATAATTTTTGTTTACGAGGACAAAAAATAACAATATAGAAAGTTATATGATAAAAAAAATTTGGGGCTCAAAATATGTTTTTATGGAGGGGAATGCGTTTTTCGAGGGCAAATTATAATCTCAGAGTGGCAAAATATAATTTTGTTTAATTTATTTTTTTTAAAGGAGTGCAATCCCTACCTTATCACGTCAGTTCGCCCCTGAAAAATATGTTAATATGATATTATTATTAACAACAATTTTTGGCCTCACCAAACGTACATATTTAAATAAGAATAATCCTTTTTTCAATATCAAACGCGTGTGTTAAAATCCTTTTTTCAATATCAAACGCGTGTTTTATTCGTAAGAAATATTGGAATTATTTCTCAGAAAACTCTTTCCATTATGCAACAAACAAAGCCAAACCAAACCAGGTTCTAATATTTATTATTTTTTATAAATATAATATAATATAATATAATATAATAATAATAAATAACTGTTGACTATTGACCATAAGTAAAAAAGTAGGCGAAAAGGACAGTTAAAGAGCCACTAAGAACTCTTCTTTTAACATAAAATAGTCTCAGTTTGCTGATTTGGTCTTTGCTACCTCATGGGGCAGTGCCCAATGGGGTAGATCCATCCATTGGATGTGTATATTTTCATCCAAATTGGATGTAAATATATACATCCAATGGATGAGACTACCCCATGGGGCATCACCCCATGGGATAGCCAAGAATGATTCCAATTTGCTCCATAATTCAATAACACACGTGTACATATTTTCCAAGAAACCTACATATAACAAATAGATAATAATAGACAAAAAAAGCCCCAACCCACCATCTCGTTCCTACTTAGAGGGCCCACATAGAAATTAAGAAATTTTTTTTTATATGAGTTCATAAATGACAATATAATTATATATGCATGAGAATATTCATGTCCACAAGACTAGCAACCAATAAACCATCAAACTATTGGATGTGAATATAATCGTCCAATGATACTACTTTTCTTAAGGATAGTGGACATAAATGGTAGCAACCAATAAACCATTCCCCCTACCGAACCTCATGGATCAAATAAATTGGGTCTGAACTAGGATATGAACAAATATAAGAAAATAAATTAAATCAGATATACCAACAAAGTTTAATCAAATCATAATCAACTCATTTTTATGTTAATGTATAAATAAGTCATAAACCCGGTTTATACATGAATTTTTTGTGATCGGGAATGTTTTCTCAGTACCAAAACACATCAAATAAAACTTATTAGATTGTTTTTTCTTTTGCCCGTTTCACACTTAATTGCTTAAAAATTGCTTTTAAGGCTCATATATTTTTATTTTCCAGAGAAAAAAGGTGTCATTTTCTTATTGTTTGTCCAGATATTTAATAGAATAGAATGAAATTAGGAAACAATTTAAATATTGCAATCAAACGAAATCGATACCAAATCCAATACGCGTTTAAATCATAGAATGATTGTTACTACTTTAGAAAATACCACAAGTAGGAACTTGTGGAAACCCGGTTTTCCAAGCAAACCAACAACTAAAGTTTTGGACAAACCGTTACTATAGTTACTTAGTCAAACCAATTATTTGATGATAAACTTAAAATATATGAAAGAATCAGGAGATATAACTCAATCAGCAGACAATCATAGAGTTTGTAACTCTCGAATTTTATATTTTATAAATATCGAAATCTCTTACACTATGTGCAACTCGAAAATCGCTCACCAAAACATACAAATTTCGGATTACACACTGTCACACATCCATATTTCAAAATTTTTAGCAAATGAAGAGAAGGAGTTTCCGCAACCCAAGTTCGTTCAAACACGTTTATGAATTATTATTTTTATCTCGGGGCTTTTGTTTTGAAATATGTTTTAAATTTCAATATATTTATGTGAACTATTTGAAACTATGAAATTCTGACGTTTCTAACGAAATTATAATTTTTGAAGCATTTTAATTTTGAAATTCATTTGGTAGAAATTTCAAATTCTGTTTCTGACCCTAAGGCTGTGAGACTATAACCGATTATTTATGATATGATATGATGGTTAACATTTGTTCAAGAAAATACAGGCCCCTTATTCATAGGTGACCGATGTTCTGACCTTATGTCTATCATAAGTCTATAGACTTTAGTACCAAGAGGAAACTAGATGATTTATTTTGTTTATTTTAGTATATGATATGTGATTTTGATATGATCTGCCCTGTTGTGTTCTGGCTTGATAAGAGTAATCATGTTCAGT
Organism: Haberlea rhodopensis; assembly: GCA_907163345.1. Lineage (NCBI taxonomy): Eukaryota > Viridiplantae > Streptophyta > Magnoliopsida > Lamiales > Gesneriaceae > Haberlea > Haberlea rhodopensis. Next base: position 348,626 of record CAJQUN010000082.1, read on the forward strand.
TTCTATTTCCGTAGTCATATCAGTTTCTATTTTGATTTTAACTATATTTCGGAAAAAACTCAACTCATTATATCACTCCCTAGATAAAAGCGAATCTGATATAAAAAAGAATGACATATGTTTTGGGATTGTTAAGTTTATTTATTTAGACTTTCGTTGCAAGTCGTTTTAGAATATTTTTACAAATATTATAACTCAAAAATTCGATTCAAGTTGTAAAGACAAATTTTCTTTTATGGAATAAAAGATCATTTTAATTGAATTTTGTATTACGAGATTTGTTGATTTGAATTGTTATTTACAAGAAATGTCGGTACTATCAACTGTGGTTTCGGAGCGTGACATAACTACCATCCATCTGAACCTTGGTTTAAAGGGTTTCGGGTGGACTTTAATGCTGTTAATTCACTGTCAAATTTCAACCAAGTAACAAAAGTTGGATTAGTTTTTCGTTTACATAACTGGGTTTAGCAGATTGCTCCGTAGAGGGGTCCAGAACCAACCTTGTTAGTGGTGGACCCGTGTCCAACCCCAGCCAATAATTGGAAGTCTCTATGGTTCCAAGCTTTTTTTATTCACCAGAAAAAAAGTACCAATTATTTATCTATCTACAGTATACACCAACCAAAAAACGATTTTCATCCTTCCATAATCGACTCCCAAACAAAATGCACTTCTTCCAAAAAATAAAAATACCAAATTTGTATATTTAACCCCACATAAATTTATGCTTATATCATATTAAACTATAATACGAATTTTCACCTTCGTTGTGCATTAGTATTTTTTATTATCTAGTTAATAAATTTCAAAAATTAGTATTTTTTTTTTAAAAAAATTATAAGCTTTGCAAAAAACAAATGGAATACCACCCTCATTGTGCATTTGTAACTAGATAAATTAATTTTAAATATTATCAAACCACTATGGAAAATTGTGTGTGTGGGGGCAGGGACGGCTAACATCTAGAGCTACTAAAATATTTGTTTTAGGCCACCGATTTCAATAAGGCCCCAAATTTCTAGCCATATTTTTATCAATTATAGAGTTGATAATCTAAATATTAGTATCCTTATATTTAATTAATTAATATGCATATATAACTTGTTAGGGGGAAATTAAAGGATTTGTTTCTTATTTCAAAAATTATAGAGAATGCTGTTTTTTATTCTTCTTTTGATTCATCTAAGCAAGTGGCAATGGAAATGAAAATAGACCAGCATTCCGTAAAAAAACATACTATGCATCGGAACAACCAATTTGATGAAAATGTTGATGAAATGAAATTTGATGAGGAATCGCTCAAAATTGACTATTTTTTTATTACGTAGTAGATTAGACAATCTCTTCAATACATGGTAGTTTGAATTATTTTTGAAATATGATGATGTATTTGGTACTTTTATTTGGTCTTGACATATTAAATTCACGTATTGATTGTGATTTGAAAAAAATATGTTTTGATCTTGAAAATTTTCTTAAGCTTGATATGCATTCTGATATTGGTGGTTTAGATTTTTTTTTCGAAGCTAAAAGTCTTAAAAAAGTGGCAAAGATAGAAATTAAAGACTCAATTGAAACAATAAATTTATTAAAAGAACTTTATTGTTTTCCCAATTATTTTATAGCATATAGAATATTACTTATTATATCAGTTACAGTTGTATCTGCATTCAGCAGAAATAAATTTTTCAAAATTAAAGATTATAAAAAGTATTTATGAACAACTATGTCTCAGGATCAATTAAATGATTAGTAGTAACTTATTGGGTAAACTTTGAATATAAAAGTTTAATAAGTAGTTTTGCATAAAAAAAAGGCAAGAAATATTTTTATTTTTCAGTAAATACCCTCATTTTTATAACTTGCATAAGGTCTTCAAAAAGTTTGAGCCACCCCAATGGCCAGTGTGTGGGTCTAAATGGATCAACTTTCTAGTCGATGATTGGAGAAACGTCATCTAAATAAAATCTTATCTTCAAACACGTCAAGATTTATGTAGTTTGGATTATAGTTAATTACACATAGACTTGCTCTAATTTCATAATTGTTTTTTTTCCTCCTAGTTTAAAAATAAGATTTATCTCTCATGTAATTTTATGTCAAATCATATGGGAGACAACTGTGATTTGAATTCATAATACAATTATGTTAGATTACCGAGTTGGGAGATATGCTCGAAGTCCCACAACATGTGTGTCTTATTTGTAATACCCTTGTCCCACATAGATTGTGGATGAAAATTTAAAGTGGTTTATAAAGGATTACAATGGACTATTATAGCAACTTGAGTTAACCATTTTCGTAGAAGCGAGGACGGATACGAAATAGTTGCTATAGGAGCCCATTGTGCAGTCGCGCTTGCCGGGCCTGGGATCGGGCCGTGACAATAGTTAGTTGTAACATTCATCTGTTTGTTTTTGCTAATGTTTCTCCACGATAGTCAGAAGTGATGCATGTAACATGGAAGATCAGATGAGATTCTTCCCTATTGGTTGGTGCTACAGTCCTATTTCTCAAACTGGTGAATAATTGTAACAAGTTCTTGTATTTTGCAGATAGCAGAAAGTTGATGACAATGCTTGAAGAGTGTAAAGAAGGCTAACTCGATAAATAGGTTGAAGGAAGCAGATTATCCTGGTATCTCTTACGTCAGACAGGTATTATAATACGACAAATGATACAACCATGAATAAACCAGAAAAAAGACGTAGCAAAAGAAAAGGAAGAATGCCAAAAGATTAGCTGATTATGTGGTTTAGCATTAAATCAAGAAATGTATTGTAAAGGTAGTTAGTTACAATCAGTTAATGTAGTTAGTCAGTTACATTCCAGTTGGTTACAAGTGTACAATTCGAACTATAATAAGAACTCCAGTTGGTTTCAAGTGTACAATTCGAACTATAAGAAGAAAATGTAATCGGGAACTATGGAGGCAGACTTTGTACAATCTTCTTGTTCTAATGAATGTCTTTTTCATGTCCCATTCTGCTCCCGTTCTTCCATTCTTGATCTTATTTCCTAGGAGAGTAGCTTTCTCGAACATGCTTCATTTTTGATCCTATCATATGATTCTTTTCTCTGGACGAAATATCTCATATCTGCTTGCTTACCATGTTTTCCATTCTTTATAGTTGATGCCATTAGATGTTTTATTAGTGAGGAAGCAGTTAGCTTATCATATTATACTTTTTTTATTTTCTTACAACCATTAATTAGGAGGTGGTGGCGTGCTCATGTATATCTGTTGCAAGTTATAGATTTCCTTTTCATAGTGTCTTTTTTTATATGTGTTGTGAAATTCAACTTTTATATGGCATGGATCAGTGTTGATTATTCTCAGTCTGTTGTGTTGTTTGCCAGGCAAATGACAGAAATATCTGGTATTAGTCCTGTAATTTCTGAAGTGTTATCTTGATTGTATTCAGGCTGGAGGTGGTGGGGTCGTATATTCCCCTTTTTTCCATGTGAATAACGGAAATTTCGATGCTGCCCATAGGTTAAGGGCACATCAATGGCCCAAAATCATTGAGGTATTGTAAGGACCATCGTGCCCTTAATCCGTTATTAGTGTATTAATCCATGCTATTATTGCATACAATCATATTATCATGGGAAGGAAACCACATGCAAGCATAGCATCATATACCATCTATAAAATTTCTTGCATGAACCCCATAATATTCAACTTCCCCAACCAAAACCACTTTCATAGTATGCACCCTAATAATACACTAACATATTCTCAGTTCATTTAGCAATTCCGTATTTAATTGAATGCAGATAATAAATGAAGAGAGAAAATCTATGCCCATTTATACATTCCATATACACGTAAAAACGTACTCACATGAGAGCACCCAATGAATGAACGCGCATCTAATGTATAAGATACTCTACCAAATACCGTTACTGGTACTTCAGTCCTGGAAGCACCTCCAATGCACAGTTCGATCTCAACTCTGGATCTACGTACTTATCCAACCAGCTCTGGTACTTCAATCCTGGAAGTACCTCAAATCAACAGCCCGAGCTCAACTCCAAAGCTAATGTTGCACCTGTACCACCTGTCCCAACAGAGACAGCCCCCATACGGGGTGAGCATACCAATACCACAAATCCAATAATTATAATGTTACAGTTCATAATTTACAGAATGTAAATGCCATGAATTTAAATGATACTCCCTGGATGGTATCATCCTCATCTGGATCCCCTGTATAGTTCATGTTCTCAAAATAACCTGTAAGGACCCCCGTGCCCTAATCCCGTCATTAGTGTATTAATCCATACCATTAGTGCATATAGTCATGCTATCATGGGGAAAAGCCATATGCAAGTGCTACACCATTTTATTGATCCATAAAATTTCTTGCATTCCATCCACATAATATGCAAATCCCCCAACCAATATTACATATATGACATGCACTCTCATAATACACTAACATGCTTGCAGTTCATTTAGAAATTCCACATTTAATTGCATGCAAACCATAAATGAACAGAGAGAAGCCGTAGCCCATTTATACATTCCATATACACGTAAAATGTACTCACATAAGAGCACCCAATGAATAAGCGTGTATCTGATGTATAAAACACTCTACCGGATACCGTTACTGGTACTTCAATCCCAGAAGCACCTCCCAAGCACAGCTCGATCTCAACACTGGATCTGTGTACTTATTCAACCGGCTCTGGTACCTCGATCCTGGAAGTACCTCTATCCATAGCCCGAGCTCAACTCCAAAGCTACTGCTGCACCTGTGTTACCTGCCCCGACAGAGACAGCCCCCACACGGGGTGAGCATACCAATACCACCAATCCAAATAATCATAATATTACAATTCATAATTTACAAAATGTAAATGCCATGAATTTAAATGATACTCACTGGATGGTATCATCCTCATCCGGGATCCCCTGTATTGTCCATGTTCTCAAAATAACCAAACTCATCAAATTCCCAAAGCCAGTTAATCGCCACGTGGATTAATAGATATCATTTCTATTATGTCAGTTCCATAATCCACATGGTAAAATCATTACATAAAAGACCATAGATATCACATATGTCTAACCAATAATACCACAGTTCTATATCATAGCTCGCTCTACAATAGCGGCATCATCAACCCACGCCCGCTCAACAATAGCGGCGTCATAACCGATGATCGCTCAACAGCGATACCATCTCAATCGTTGCTCACTCAAAGCGGCACTATATGATTCTCAGCATATTTCCATTTATCACAATTACCAAATGGTATACGTTTCATTGTCCATTTATCAAAAGCACCATATACCATGCATTTCAATCTTCATTCATTGCAATTACCACATGCCATGCAATTCACAGTTGTAATATTATAATAGGCTATGCTCGTACGTTATACGTACCTTACGATTCCGTAGTTTGAGTCCAACCTTGCCTGAGTCCCACGACCCGATGAGTTAAGTGCTAACATGCAAATAACTCCCAATTAAACACAGGCATGCAATCACGTGCCCAAGCACGTTCACAACTTCCAAACCTATCGTCTATCCATGACGATGACCAAAATAAAAGCCCCACGGCTAAGCATGCATAATACCCAAAATATACCGTTTAACAAGTTTAAAAGATAGCCAAAAACCCAACCAAAAATTCCGTTTAATTAATTTTGGCTCCAACAAATCCATTTTAAAAGTATAACATTCCCCTTTGAATGTAGACATTGCCCCGGAAACGGCCCCTTTAAACCTCGGTTCCAAAATCCGACATTTTCCAAAAATTCCAAAAAAAACACCTTCCTTCGGGTGGCGATCGATCGCCACATCTACCGCGATCGATCACCACACTCCAGTGGCCAACCAGTGCCTTCTCGCGATCGATCGCCACCCTTCGCGATCGATCGCCAACATGCTCGCGATCGATCACCTTGGACACGCGATCGATCGCCTGCACTGTTCATCATCTTCGATTTTTTAGCAGCTGCTCGTCGCGATCGATCGCCCCTCCTCGGCGATCGATCGCCACCTGCAATTTTCCGAAAAATTTGAGCTTCCATGGTGTTTTTCACCCCCAAACTCAAATCCAACACCCCATACACCACCAACACCTCAAATACAACATTTAAAGCCAATAAAAACTTTAAAAACTCAACATATGATTTTAGCCAAAAATTCCCAAAACCCAAAGCCAACCAAAACCTCAACCAAAAGCTACCATACTACTATCAAATCGAAGCTAATGACGAGGGGAAGATTAATACCTGATTATCTTCGAGAAAACCGGCTCCCGAGCCAAGCTACCATCAAATTTCCCATCAAGGGAGAAGAGGGAAATGGGGGGAGAGGGTTTGGATCGATAGAGAGAGAGAGAGGGAGAGAAATGGATTCCGAATGACGGAATCCCGAGTCCAACGGGTATATATAGCAAAAATACCCCAACACACCAATACCTCCACAAATACATCATGATTCTTTGAAAATCATCTGTTTTCAAAAACTCTCTCTCCAACACCAAATCCCCATACCAGCCCCAACATAAAGCACCCCGGACTCCAGGTCCCACCGAAAACCCAACTCATAGGTTTTCCACCGAAATGAGAATACAATCTCAACATTTGGATCTAGCGATCCCAAATGCCCGATTATACAACCTCGGGAGACCCAAAACCGCAATTAATTCCTAATTGCCACAATGAAAAATCCATTAAGGATTAATACCACACTGGGATTAACACCATTAATTTCCGGACCTCACAATTATCCCCCACTAATAAAATTTCGTCCTCGAAATTGCACCGGTGTACTCCACGTAACACCAGGACTACACAAACAAAACAAAGCCACAACCCCGATTCTGGACCATATTAGAATCGAATTAACAATCGCGAGAACACCCACCTCGCACCAAGCTCTAAAATAGAGCAAACTCTAAAACCAATACAAACCCGAAAGATAGCAACATACCTCGACGTGAAACGTCCCAGAAATCACACCACGACTGCAAACCAACCAAATCTCCATTGGTTCTGACATAGATATCATCCCGTGACATCCATCACTTGCCCACGATGCTTGACACACATCGTCATGATGGGGACCACTAGTATACAATAGTATACTCACAGAAAATCCGGCTCTCAATTCCCAGTCCATCTCCTCCAAAGGAGTAGTTGCACCACTTGCAACCCGGACCGGGTTACCAACGGTCACTGATCCACACAAAACACATCACCACAGAAGTCTAAAACAAGGTGTTCCAAGAAATCCCATCTTGGTCCAAAACACACTATCAAGACTCCACAAGTCTCAAGTTCCACAGGGGACATGCAAGACAATCAATTGCATTCCTACACACGTGTCAACCATGACACTAAACAAACCCGAATCCCGGCCATCCCTCATTTATCCTTGGATCCAACAATCCTAAAACAGGAAGGCTATCGAGTTATTCAACAAGAACTACCATGGTTCCAAAACACGACGATCCTTCCTCAGGGAAAGTCAAACAACCCTCACGATCATTCATCAGAATGCATCGTGCCATCGAGATTACCGATCTCAAGGTTCCACAATCTCACACCGGAGATTCACCAAACCAAGAATACAAACTCGACGTTCAACAAGGAACAAAATAAAGTTGGTATTCGTATACTCGCACGGCATACATGCCCATACACCAACACAACATGCATACTCAATGCAATAGACTCGGGTATCTCCAATCATACCCAAATCCCAAAACCGACTGTCAAACCTCGATCATTCTCACCCCACGGAGAATGATGGTTGACAAACCAAAACCAAAGGGTGTGATCTCAACATCAACACCACACGAATTAAAACAACAAATCTCCCCAAAAGATTCAACCGGTAGGTATAATAATACCACCTTCCTCTCAAGAAAAATGTCATGAATCTAGCCAATGATTCCATAGTTCCATTTCATAGCTCGCTCCACAATAGCGACATTTTAACCCCACGCACGCTCAACAACAGCGGCGTCATAACCGATGGTCGCTCAATGGTGGCAACACCCCGATCATTTTGCTCGCTCAAAAGCGGCACCATATAATTTCCCATGTATGTCCATTTATCGCAATTACCATATATCATGCATTTCACTATCCCTTTATTGCAAGTACCATGTACCATGCATTTCAATATCCATTTATTGCAAGTACCATATGCCATGCATTTCAATATCCTTTTTATTGCAAATACCACATACCATGCATTTCACAGTTGCAACATTATAACAGGCTATGCTCGTACGTTATACGTACCTTATAATTCCGTAGTTCGAGCCTCGCCTCAGTCCCATGACCCGATGAATTATGTGCTAACACATAAATAACTCACAATTAAACACAAGCACACGTGCCCAAGCACGTTCATAACCCCCAAAATTATCGTCAATCCACGGTGATTTACAATTTTAAAAGACCCCGGGTTAAGCATGCATAATACCAAACTATTCCATTTAAAAGTATAGCATTCCCATTGGAATGTAGACATTGTCTCGAAAATGGGCCACTTAAACCTCGATTCCAAAATCCCGACATTTTCCTAAAGTTTCGAAAAAACATCAACCTTCGAGTGCGATCGATCGCCGATCTTATCGCGATCGACCGCCACTGACCAGTGGCCAACCAGTGCTTCATCGCGATCGATCGCGAGTCTCCGCGATCGATCGCCGAGACCTCGCGATCGATCGCCAGCACTGTGCATCTTCACCAAAATTTCAGCTGCTCGTCGCGATCAATCGGCTCCCCTCGGCGATCGATCGCGACGAGCGATTTCCAAAAAACTCGAGCTTCCATGGTGCTTTTCACACCCAAACTCAAAACCAACACCACATACACCTTCAACACCTCAAATACACCATATAAAGCCAATAAAAAAACTCTATAAACTCAACTTTGTATTTTTAACCAAAAATCCCTAAATCCAAAACCAACCAAAACCTCAACCAAAAACTCTACAATACCACTACCAAAACGATGACAATGATGAGGGGAAGATTAATACCTGATTATCTTCGAGAAATCCGGCTCCCGAGCCAAGCTACCAACTATTTTTCCTCCAAGGGAAAAAGAGGGGAAATGGGGGAGGGTTAGGCGCGCAGAGAGAGAGGGGAGAGAGAGGGAATCCGTGCAATGACGGAATACCGAATCTACTTGGTATATATAGTACCAAAACTCCAAAATACCAATCCTTCCATAAATACATCATGACTCATTAAAAATCATATGTTTTCAATAATTACCTCCCAATATCTATTTTCATTACCAACCCAGTACAAAGTACTCCGGACCCCAATCCCACCAAAGACCAAATTCCAAGGTTATCACCAGGATGAGAATACAATCTCATTCCTTGGATCCAACGACTCCAAATACCGAATTTAAAATCCCTGGGGAGTCCCAATACCTCAATTAAATCATAATTACCTCAAATAAAATCCATTAAGGATTCACTACCACTCCGGGATTAACATCATTAATTCTCGGGCATCACAATTATCCCCCACTAATAAAATTTTGTCCCCAAATTTGCACAGGCGTACTCCACGTAACGCCGAGACCACGCAATCCAAGCGGATCCACATTGTCGAATCATGAACATAACATGAACGACACACCAACCGCGAGGATACAGACCTCGCACCAGCACCTGGAATGGAGTAACCTCTCAAACCGACACAAATTCAAGAAAGACATCAGCATTCCCCGATGCTAACCATCTCAAAAGCAGTCAGCCAAACATAACTGTAAATCAAATGAATCGTTCGTGATTCTCAAAATAGATATCGCCTCGATGATATCTCTACGATTTAGCCTACGATATTAACCATACATCGTTACCAAGAAAACCACAAGTACACTACAATGTACTTATACTAAATCCGGTTCCCGTTCTCCAATTCTACCTCCATCAAAGGAGCAGTTGCACCACTTGCAACACGGATCAGGCAATTCACTCTACCGATCAACACAAGAACACATCTCTAAAGATGCCTACATCCGTAAGTTCCAAGAAATCACATCTTTGTCCAACATATCATCAAGACTCTACAAGGTCTCAAATTCCCGAAAGGACATGCAAGAACAATCAATTGCATTCCCGCCACACGTGTCAACCACGACACCTAACAAAATCCAAAACATGGCCATCCCTCGTTTACCCTAGGATTCAACAATCCTAACACATGATGTTATCAATTTACTCCGAAATGAATTACCATGGCTTAAAATACGACAATACCTCCTCAGGGGAAATCAACCGGACCTCATGATCACTCCTCAAAATGCATCGTGCCATCGAGCTTACCAATCTCATGGTGCCACAATCTCTCACCGGAGATTAGCCAAACCAAGCATACTAATCCGATGCTCAACAAGGAACAATTAAATGCTGGCATTCGTATACACACACTGGTATATGTTGCGTAAAATCCTTTACCACAAGCGCACGGTAGTCAAGTTTTAGTATAAAAAGATGTCGAACCCACAGAGATTGAATAAATAGTTAAATCTAAGTACTGAATTAAAATAATCTTTGCTTTATTTAGAGAATCGAATGGTTGAGTGTTATGCGAATAATAAAAATCAATTAACTAACAATGATCAAATATTGAGTTGAAAAGAAATCAATTAGAGACGAATCTAGGAGTACGATTTCACTTGTTCATCCACTACACTTATCATTCCTTGATTTCCATGTTATGGATTTCCTAGTTTACTAGCCGAGAATTCTTATTTATTTCTACTCCCTCTCCCGAGTGTTAAGCATAAGTAATCATCTAACATCAATCTTGATATCCCTATCTAAGATCAATTATCAAACAATTGTAAAAGCGCAGTAATTCCTTTAACGACTTCTATAGAGTTATAGGCCTCTCGAACAATATAACTACCACGATATGAATTCCTTCTGTCCTATTCAAAACCCCCTCTACCGAGTGATAGATCACAAATATAACATCATTCAATCCATGGCCAGTTGATTAAAAGCATTAAGAACAGGAAAACATAAATAAACCATACGGAAATCCAAATACTTCAATCAATTCATAATAAGAGTAGTTTCAAAACAAGCTACATCGTCTCCTAGAAAATAAAATTAGCTCATGCTAGAATTAATTAAACACACAGACATGTTTAAATAACCCATAAAAACCGTTAAAAGTTTAGAGATACAAAACGAATTGGACGCTATTCTTCGATCTCCGATGAACGCCGCCGTCTCGTGATGAAATCTCTACTTTTTGCTCCGCGCCGTCGTCGTTATTTTCTTCTTCCTTCAACCCTAGACTCCTTCTTCTTCTCTGGACGTGTCTAAGTCTCAATGTTTCTTTTCCTTGGTCCATCTCCTTTCAAATCCCCCGTGCATCAAATAAGGAAAGCAGCCAAAAATTACCAAAATTCGAGTGGCGTAATTACGCCCCAAAACAGGCGTAACTACGCCTGATGATGTGTCAAGATATGTGGCTTCCCGCGTGACTGACGTAATTACGCCTACAAACGGCGTCTTTACGCCTGAATAAATTCTCAAAAGTCATAGTGTAGGCATAGTTACGCCTGAATGAGGCATAGTTACGCCTAATGTATTTCTTCAAAATCTGAATTGCCGTGGCTTAGGCGTCTTTACGCCTGAATCAGGCGTAATTACGCCTGATGCTTTGATGGAAAGTGTAGATTTTTTGACTTCAATTCATCCTTTCAATCCATCATTTGCACCCTTTTAGACCACAAATCATGTAATTACCTAGATTCCTGCAAAACGAAAAGAACAAAACCAAAAGCGTAATTCTGATAAAAAACTAGCACTAAACCATGCAAAATAAGAAGAAATATAAGTGTATAAAATACACTTATCAAACCCCCTAAACTTAAACTTTTGCTAGTCCCGAGCAAAACAACAAAAAAAACAAAACAAAAACAAATCCAAACAAAACTGACACGAAAAGACACACAAAACAAAGTTGTAAAACATTCAAATTGTGTAGGCCTCAGAAGTATTCAAACATGCATATCACTTTCTCAAGAATTCTCAAGTGTGTGTGTGCTACCATTTCCATTTAATCATTAACTCAAAGTGCTCTTTACTCACACAAATCAATAGGACTTTGCAAGGTATATGTTCAAATTGCATTGTTCAAAAACAGAGTGTAGCTTTGATAAATGCTAACAATGCATCAAGACTAAGTAATGAGATGATCATATGTGAATGTCAAAACCATGTTTATGACAAGTGTTTCTCGAGTGTCATAGGTTCACTGTTCATAACCTTCTCCACTAGTATATTAGACAAATGTGGCTTGGTCAATAGGTCTTAATAAGCTTGTAACGTTAGGCTTTGGCTCGTGGATTCAATAAAAGAAAAGGATATTCAAAGCAAGAGAGTAAGTTAAAATTTATAATCAATTTGCGCATTCTCATCCCGCTTTCGATTCCTTCTATTGATAATTCATCAGTTTTCTTTTCTTTTCAATTCATCATCTTTTCTCATCCTCTTCATCATTCACCTCATTATTTTTCTCTTTTCCATTGTTACTCCACTTCTAATTTTCAATTAAGATCATAGGAGCTACTTGAACTTTTAAAGCGCAATAGAAGCTTACTCCCTTGAGGGTGGGAAACAGTGTATAAGCTATCAACAAGGTGGTTGATGTGGTATCTTGAAACGATGCCGAATGGGGTTATTCATGTGCCTAAACACATATCATTCGATTTGTATTAAGCTCAAAAGGGTAACTAAAGATAAAATGATGTCATTTGGTGGCTTCAAAGGCTCAAACGATCAAAAATTGCCTAAATCGTTCCTAAGCCACATATGTCTGTATTTCGCCTCAAAGGTTACTATAATAAGTTCTATACTACTCTCAATTCACAAATAACTTACATGATTTGGCCAATATGCTCAGATTGCATCTGAAAATCATGGTAATATCAGAAATTGTTTTTTGAATGAGATTCTAAAAGGTATTGCAAACAATTCAATCCTCATTCTTTTATACTTAAGCTCAAAGGGGCTACTATGGCAAATTTCTATCAATGAATCAAGGCCCAAATTATCAAGAATTGCCTATATCATTTTTGTGTTCGTTCAAATCATCATTGATTAATCAAATGGTCATGGTCTCTAGTGCATGAATATGTGAGAACTCAAGAGCAACGTGAAAACATGAAAATTTTAAAATTTTCCACAAGTCATCTCAATTTTGCATCATTGGCCTCAACTGACTCGTAATACAACTTATGACACTCAAAACTAAACAGACTCTAAATCAAGACTAACCAAACAAAATAAGGAAAACAAACAAACAAAAACAACAGGAATCCAAGTAGTTTGAGACTCAAAGTACCCCCCCCTAAACTTAGAAATGTGCATTGTCCTCAATGCATACACATGAAGAAAGATATAACGATGCACATACCTAAGCGACGACCGTCATTGGTCATCATCATCCATATCGTCGGGGGGCGGTTGTGGAAATGGTGATGGCTGGAAAGTCGGCGGCTGTGGAAACGCTCTATGAGGAAACTCCCGAGCGAGGGCTGATGTGAAGTCCACGACAAAGTTCATGTAGGTGTCTTGACGCTGCTGGAACGCCTCTTGGCGCTGCATGTATGCCTCATGACTTTGGTGGAAATCGGCCCATTGATTAGCTTGAGCCGCTACACTTTGCTCCAAATCTGTGAGTCGGTGAACAATAGTGTGAAGGTCCGGGAGTGGTTCAGATTCAGTCGGTTGTGGCCCACTGGAGGCGCCGGCTTGGCTAGAAGATGGGGGGTGTCACCTTCGAGCATGTCTGGCCAACATTATTGGCTTCTGAATCTTTAGTCGCTCTTCATCAGGGGCCTATCGCACCCCCGCATAGTAGCATAGATTGGTAATGAGCATGGGGCTTGGGAATCCCAAAGTCGTTGCCCCCTGCAAGCAAACTCGATAGAATACTGGAGAAGAAGCCCCAAATCGATAGACATACCAGTCATAATAGCATATAGCAATAAAGCTCTGTCCTTGGTGACATCAGTGGCATGCAGAGCCGGCTTAAGGCGTGCCTTGATGAAGGCGAACCATAACTTCTCGGTTGCTTTAAGTGCCGAGGCTTGAAAATTGACGAACTTGTCTTGATTCATTCTCCAGCGGGCATTGGGGCCACACAACCTCAAAATTACTTCATTATAATCAATGGTTCCATTGACAAAGGTAGTGTACTCATCATCATCCACATCGTGTATCTCAAAAAGCGTATTGATCGTGTGGCGGTCAAACACTACCATATGTCCACGAACCAAGACCTTAAAATCCTCATGGCGCACGGAGAGGTTGGCATAGAATTCCCTTACGACCCGTTGCACAACATCATTTGGCTCTTTTATAAATTCCCCCCACCCACGAGCTATGGCATTTTGAATGATAGGGTGTCGGGGCTCAGCTAAGTCAAACCCACGCTCGCTAATCCAAGGCCGAGCTAATTCTGTCTTATAATTGGTCTCAGCATCCACATTCTAGAATTTTTGGGCGTCAAACGACCCTGTTAGGATTGGTCCGGAGTGTTTAGAGGGGGGGGGGGGGTGAATGAACACTCCTTCTAAAAATCCTTTGTGATTTCTTTCGGATTAGTGAAAGAAATCTGTTTCTTAATCAATTCTTGTACAGAACAGACCACTGAAAGTAAGTGCGGAACGGTCTGTTCTTGTATGTAAGAACGGCTCGATGGCTAGTATGAAAGAACAAGTGCAGAAATAAGATACACAGGATATGTTTCTGGAAGTTCGAAGGTGGTGTAATCCTTCTACGTCTCCCCTTCTTCCAATTAAGGAAGGTTTATACTAGAAGACTTTGATTTATACAATCCTGTTGTACAAACCCGATTCAGACTGGATTTACCTCACTACCAATCTGAAACTCCTAGTCACTCAATCTGCTCAGACACACTCTGTCTGACAGTTACAATATGTTTCTCACTTTCTGATTTTCAATACAGAATACAAAATGTGCACAGTGATCCTAAATGATCAAATGTTACAAGGTAAACGTGCTTAAGAATGATTTCAGCTCGAGAGCTTCTGAGCTTGTAAGCTTGTGTTGTTTTTGCTTTCTTGTGCGTTTTTCAATTTATCAGCGAGAGTCAGCAGCAAGAGTCCGTAAGTTCCTTTTGTTGCATCCTTTTATAGTTGAAGATACCAACGACATTATTTCCTTTAATGTGCAACTTTGACTCTTCTTAAACTCTGAGAAAGCTACAGTCTTCTTCTTCAGGATATTTGCCGTTCTGGTTCATACTTTCGGCGACTGTCAGGTAAGCTACTCTTTGTCTTCTTACCTTTTATGACAATCTTCAGTCTTTGGTCCTTTGTAGCATTAATTACAACATTAAATGCTACAATAAATAGCCGTTAATGATTCGGACTGAGGAGCCATTCTGTATGTATCCTAAGCTGCTCTGATCTGATAAAGATAGAGATCGATCTGAAGCTTCGGTTGAGTCAGTCTGATATTCATCGATCCGGTCTGATAAGTAATGTGTCTTATCAGCTTGTACTGTTGTTGAGCTATCGATCTGGTTAGTCTGATTACCCTCGATCCGGTCTAATATGCTTTGTCATCTTATCAGCTTGATCTGTTTTGGGCGATCGTTCTGGTCAGTCTGATTTCTCTCGATCCGGTTTGGGCGATCGTTCTGGTCAGTCTGATTTCTCTCGATCCGGTTTGGGCGATCGTTCTGGTCAGTCTGATTTCTCTCGATCCGGTCTGATATGTTTTGTCATCTTTAAAATCTCATCGATAAGATCCGGAACTAAGAGGCGGGTTCTTTTCCTTTGGAAGTGCTCCCCTTTGGTTTCTTGTTGGGTGCCATATATATTTCCAATAAACCAACTCAACAATAACCCAACTTGGCTAATGCACCCCCTCAACAACAACTCCAATACCACAATTCACAAAAATTATCACCCCAATTCAACTTCACAAGAATTATCACACTCACTTCAACTCCACATCTATATACCACAAAATATGTCCACCTTTTCTTGCAAAAGCTCAATAATCATGAAGGAATTATACTTACCCAACCTTAGATGAAGAAGATTCAGATTTTGTTGGATAAGCAAGAACACTTCTTTGCAACCCCCTAAACTTGCTTCCTTGCACGAATGGACTCCAAAATCCTGCAATTAATCGACAAAAATATGGACTTTAGAGGTTGGATAGCTTAATTAAGAGAGATTGAAGAGAAAAGTTGGGAATTGAGATGGTGGTGGAAAGAGTCGTGAGTTACGGTTGAAGATGAGGAGATTATTCTGAAAAATGTTCTGCATACGCAGGCTTAAAATACACGAGGCGTAATTACGCCGCATGAGAGGCGTAATTACGCCTACTGTTCGGCTCTTTTTTTTTTCCTAAAAAAATGAAGGCTTAACTACGCCAAAAACAGGCGTAGTTACGCCTACACTACGACAAAATTTTATTTTTTCGAAAAATGACAGGCGTAATTACGCCAAAAAATAGGCGTAGTTACGCCTGTGCTACCTCATTTCTAAACCACAAAATATTTTTATCAGGCGTATTTAAGCCCACAAAGGCGTAAATATGCCTCTTTTTGTTTTAAAATAAATAAAATAAAATAAAACAAAGGATACAGAATTTTGGTTGCCTCCCAAAAAGCGCTTAGTTTATAGTCCTCAGCCCGACTGTCTGTCATTCCTTCACTTAGGCTCGCTCAGATGAACCTGGTCCACGTCTCTTACTTCTTCCCCAAAATAATGCTTCAAACGCTGCCCATTTGCTTGAAATGTGTGACCGTCATCTCATTTCAGTTCAATTGCTCCATATGGGGTCACTTTCTCAATAGTGAACGGCCCAGACCATCGTGACTTCAACTTTCCTGGAAATAGTCGGAGACGAGAGTTATAAAGAAACACTTTCTGACCAGGAATGAACTCTCTTCTCATGATTTGCTTGTCATGCCAATTCTTCGTTTGCTCCTTGTAAATTTTAGCATTTTCATACGCTTCATTGCGAAACTCATCCATCTCAGTGAGCTGTAGAAACCGTTGCTCACCAGCAGCCTTCAAATCAAAGTTCAGCTTCTTTATGGCACAGAAAGCCCGATGCTCCAACTCTACCGGTAAGTGGCATGCTTTCCCAAAGACTAGACGATATGGGGACATCCCTATGGGAGTTTTGAATGCAGTTCGGTATGCCCATAATGCATCATCCAATTTCAGAGCCAAATCCTTTCGGTTGATGCTGACAGTCTTTTCTAAAATTAGCTTAATTTCTCGGTTAGAGATTTCAGCTTGGCCATTAGTCTGTGGATGATAAGCCAGTGCAATCTTATGCCTCACAGTGTATTTTGTCATCAGAGCACTGAAGATCTTGTTACAGAAGTGGGCCCCTTCATCACTTACAATCGATCTCAGAGTGCCAAACCGCGTAAAGATGTACTTTTGCACAAACTTAACCACGGCATGAGCGTCATTAGTTGATGTGGCAATCGCTTCAACCCACTTAGAAACATAGTCCACTGCTAGCAAAATATATGACTGCCCACAAGATGGTGGAAAGGGGCCCATGAAATCAATACCCCATACATCGAAAATTTCTATTTCCAAGATATTTGTCAACGACATCTCATGGCGTTTGGAAATATTACCAATGCGTTGACAATGATCACACGTCTTCACCAAAATATAACTGTCTCGATGTAGCTCTGGCCAATAGAAATCTGATTGAAGCACTTTTGCTGGCGTCCTTGATGCTCCAAAATGTCCTCCATAAGGTGTTGAGTGACACTTTTCTAGAATCTCTTTTGATTCCTCCTCAGTTACACATCGCCTGACAATTTGGTCTGCACAGCGTCTGAATACATACGGTTCATCCCAGTAATAATTCTTCACGTCATGAAAGAAATTTTTCCTTTGCTGATAAGTGAGGTCTGGAGGCAATATACCACACGACAAATAATTAGCAAAATTAGCAAACCACGGGGTTTTAGTACCTACATCAGAGAGATGTTCATCAGGAAAGTTCTCTTGTATGACTACATGATCCATTTGATCCTCCAACTCCAAACGGGACAGGTGATCTGCTACTTGATTCTCACTGCCCTTTTTATCAAGATCTCGAAATCAAACTCTTGTAGCAACAAGATCCATCGAATCAACCGGGGTTTTGCATCCTTCTTCGCAAAAAGATAACGAATAGCTGCATGATCTGTGTAAACTATGACCTTTGTCCCGATCAGATATGCTCTAAACTTGTCGGATACAAACACCACAGCTAGCATCTCTTTCTCGGTGGTCGTGTAATTCGTTGGGCTCCATCAAGAGTTATACTTGCATAGTAAATCGCCTTAAAAATCTTGTCTCTCTTTTGCCCCAATACTGCTCCCACAGCATAGTCGCTGGCATCACACATTAAAACAAATGGCTCCTTCCAATCCGGCACTGTGATAATCGGTGCTGATATAAGTGCTTTCTTTAGCCTGTTAAATGCCTGCAAACACAAATCATCAAAGACAAAAGGTGAGTCTTTTTCTAACAAATTACACAAGGGCTTAGCTATTTTAGAAAAATCTTTAATAAAACGGCGATAAAACCAGGCATGTCCTCCTAATAGCCTTCTCATTGTTCGGAGGTGGAAGCTTCTCAATTGCAACCACTTTTGCTCGATCCACTTCAAGTCCTTGCAAACAATGGTCAAAAGAAGAACCAAATACCAAAAACTCGTCCATGAAGACTTCTAGGATCTCCTCCACCATATCTGAAAATATCGCCATCATGCACCGTTGAAAGGTAGCAGGTGCTTTGCATAAACCAAAAGGCATTCTTCTAAACGCTAAAGTGTCATATGGACAAGTAAATGTTGTCTTCTCTTGATCCTCGGTGTCTATGGCAATTTGATTGTACCCTGAATAGCCATCTAAGAAACAGTAATAAGAATAACCAGCTAACCTGTCGAGCATCTGATCAATAAATGGAAGAGGGAAGTGGTCCTTCCTTGTGGCCTTGTTGAGTTTCCTATAGTCAATGCAAACTCGCCACCCCGTCACAGTTCGAGTTGAGATCAACTCATTATTTTCATTTCTTACCACTTTCATCCCTCCTTTCTTTGGCACAACCTATACTGGGGAGACCCATGCACTATCTGAAATAGCATAAATAATCCCAGCATTTAACAATTTAAGCAATTCTGTTTTTACTACCTCCTTCATTGCTGGATTCAACTGCCTTTGATGATCAATGGAGGGAACAAAGGAATCCTCCATAAGTATTTTATGCATGCATAAAGACGGGCTAATCCCCTTGATATCAGAAATCGACCAACCCAAAACAGATTTAAATGTCCTCAATACACGTAATAATTTAGCTTTCTCTAAAGAACAAAGAGATGAAGATATAATTACCGGGTATGTCAAATTCTCACCCAAGAAGGCATAAGTAAGGTGGGCCGGTAGTTCTTTCAATTCCGAGCTCGCCTTCGTATCTTCTTTGACTGATGTATCTCGTACATCTTCCTCTATTCCAGCAGTGTTGTTCTCCTTTTGTAAGCTCTTAAGTGCTTCCACTTGCTCAGAAAGATCAGATTCAGTTGCATCTACTTGCATAATAGAGTTGACAATGCAATTCTCCAATGGATCCTCAGGTATTGCTCCTACTTCAAAGTTATGCACACATGAGTCAATGACATCCAAAAACTTGCAAGTACTTACCTCGTCAGGTCCCTTGAGAGCCTTGTAAATATTGAACATGACTTCTTCGCCTCCAACTCTCAAGGATAATTCTCCTCTTTGGACATCGATAAATGCCCTGGCTGTTGCTAAGAATGGTCTCCCCAAAATTAATGGAACATCTCCATCTTCTTCCATGTCTAGAACCACAAAATCTGCAGGGAAAATAAATTTGTCCACCTTCACAAGCACATCTTCAATTATCCCTCTAGGATATGTAAGAGACCTATCCGCCGATTGCAATGTGATTGTAGTAGGCTTTACTTCTCCAAGCCCTAAACTCCTGAAAATAGATAAATGCATTAAATTAATACTTGCACATAAATCACATAATGCCTTATTGAATGTAGAACTACCAATAATACAAGGAATAATAAAACTCCGTGGATCTTTCAATTTTTGTGGTAGCTTCTTTTGGAGGGTTGCACTACATTCTTCTGTGAGATTCACGGTCTCAAATTCCTCAAGCTTTCTCATCTGTGCCATTATGTCCTTCATAAACTTTGTATAATTAGGCATTTGTTGCAACGCCTCGGCAAAAGGAATGTTTATGTGGATTTTCTTGAAAATATCCAAGAATTTTGCAAACTGGTCATCTATAGCCTTTTTCCGGAAACGTTGAGGATATGGAAGTGTAGGCTTGAACATAGGAATTTCAGGTAGCGTGGCTTGCTTCTCCTTTTCAAATTCCTTGGGGGTTTCAACCTGAATTCGAGTCTCCTCAACAGATGGCTCATCAACTTGTGCTAGTTCTACATCCCCAAGTGCCTTACCACTTCTCAATGTCACGGCCTTGCACTGCTCCTTGGGTTCACTTCGGTGTTGCTAGGAAATATCCCTCTTTGTTGGTTGGCATTAGCAAGCTGCCTAATTTGCACCTCAAGAGACTTCATTGTAGCATCCATGTTGTTCATGTGACCCTCAATCATATTGATAAGTGTATTTTATACACTTATATGTCTTCTTATTTTGCATGGTTTAGTGTTAGTTTTCGATCAGAATTACGCTTTTGGTTTTGTTATGTGTTGTTTTGCAGGAATCCAGGTAATTACATGTTTTGTGGACTAAAAGGGTGCAAATGACGGAAAGAACGGATGAATTGAAGCCAAAAATCTACACTTTGAATCAAAGTAACAGGCGTAATTACGCCGGTCTTGAGGCGTAACTACGCCTAGCTTAAGGCATTTGAGCTTTTAAACGAATTTCTTGAGGCGTAACTACGCCTGATTTGAGGCGTAACTACGCCTAAGCCACGACAATTGTGATTTTGAAGAATTTTAAGTGGCGTAATTACGCCACTTTTGAGGCGTAATTACGCCAGTCACGCGGGAAGCCAGACTTTGGACACGTCGACAGGCGTAACTACGCCACTTCGGAGGCGTAATTACGCCAATGGAATTTTGGCAATTTTGGAGACTTTCCTTAGTTGATTGCACGGGACTTTTAAAGGGTTTAGAGGAGGATTTTCGAAGGGTATTCAGACTTAGACATATTTTGGGAGTGAAGGAGGCTAGGGTTGAAGAACGGAGAAGAATAACGACGACGGCTCGGAGCAAAAAGTAGAGAATTCATCACGAGACGGCGGCGTTCATCGGAGATCGAAGAATAGCGTCAATTCGTTTTGTATCTCTAAAATTTTATCAATTTTTATGGGTTATTTAAACATGTCTATGTGTTTAAATACTTCTAGCATGAGCTAATTTTATTTTCTAGGAGACGATGTAGCTTGTTTTGAAACTACGCTTATTATGAATTGATTGAAGTTTATTTGGATTTCCGTATGGTTTATTTATGTTTTCCTGTTCTTAATGCTTTTAATCTACTGGCCATGGATTGAATGATTCCATATTTGTGATCTATCACTCGGGAGAGGGGGTTATGAATAGGAAAGAAGGAATTCGTATCGTGGTAGTTATATTGTTCGGAAGGCCTATAATTCCATAGAAGTCGTCATAGGAATTACTGCACTTTTACAATTGTCTGATAATTCATCTTAGATAGGGATATCAAGATTAATGTTAGATAATTAATTCTGCTTAACACCCGGGAGGGGGAGTAGAAACAAATAAGAATTCTCGGCTAGTAAACTAGGAAATCCATAACATGGTAATCAAGGAATGATAAGTGTAGTGGATGAACAAGTGAAATCGTACTCCTAGATTCGTCTCCAACTGATTTCTTTTCAACTCAATATTTGATCATCGTTAGTTAATTAATTTTTATTATTCGCATAACACTCAACTATTCGATTCTCTAAATAAAGCAAAGATTATTTTAATTCAGTACTTAGATTTAACTATTTAATCAATCTCTGTGGGTTCGACATCTTTCTATACTAAAACTTGACTACCGTGCGCTTGCGGTAAGGGATTTTTCGCATCAAGTTTTTGGCGCCGTTGCCGGGGATTGATTTATTTAGTACAATCTGATACTGTACCAATTAATCTTGGTTTTAATTTAGAGCTTTTATTCATTTTATTTTGGAGTGAATTTTGTCTTTTCTGAATTTTTTGCAGTGCATGCGAAAGTACACTACTCCTGAATCGTTACTGTTTGATCCTGAGATCGAGAGAACTGCAAGAAGACTGAGAAAAACGAGAAGGGAGGAATTGATAGAAATGGCTGCAAATAGAGACAACAACGAACCACCTCCACAACTTGTTGAACCTCAAAGGGCGATCAGAGACTATTTCAAACCATTGGTCAACAACAATTACTCTGGGATAGCTCGCCAGACTATCAATGCCAACAACTTTGAACTTAAGCCGGCATTGATAAGTATGGTGCAACAGAATCAGTTTGGTGGGTCCCCTGTTGAAGACCCCAACTTGCACTTGAGGATATTTTTGGAGATAGCTGATACTGTGAAGATGAATGGTGTTCCAGAAGATACTGTGAGACTGCGATTGTTCCCTTTCTCTCTTAGGGACCATGCAAGGAGCTGGCAACAATCTCTTCCAAACAATGGTATTAACACATGGGCGAAAATGGCATCGAAATTTCTCTCGAAGTTTTTCCCACCAGCTAAGTCAGCTCAACTGAGAACTGAAATCAGTACGTTCAGACAAATTGATTCTGAACAACTATACGAGGCATGGGAGCGATTCAAGGATTTATTGAGGAGGTGCCCACAACATAATTATGAAAGCTGGGTGCAGATTCAGTTATTTTACAATGGGTTGAATGGACCAACTAGGATCATTGTGGATGCTGCAGCAGGAGGAACACTATTTTCTAAGACTGCAGATGCTGCCTTTGAATTACTTGAGGAGATGTCGGCTAACAGCTTCCAGTGGCCCAGTGAGCGAGCCATGGCAAGGAAACCCATAGGTATGTATGAGGTTGATCATTTTAGTACTCTTAATGCACAACTGTCTGCACTAACCACGCAGGTAGCAGCTCTGACCAAGCAAGGGGCACCACCTACTATTGAATTAGCCGCCGCTGCAGCTGGAATGGAGTTGTCAAGGGAAGCAGAGCAAGAGCACGTTCAGTTCATAAACAATCGGTATCCCAACAACAATAATAACTACCGAAGCAATCCGTATCAACAAGGGTTCCACAACAATGATAGACTCTCATATGCCAACAACAATAGTGCTCTGAATCCACCACCTGGATATGCTCCACAAAAGAATGAAGGTAAACCTTCATTTGAAGATTTGGTGAATACTTTTGTTCAAAGTTCGAAATTGAGGCTTGAGAAGAATGAGTCGAGGCTTGATACGATTGAGGGTCACATGAACAACATGGGTGCTACAATGAAATCTCTTGAGGTGCGAATTGGGCAGCTTGCTAATGCCATGACCAACCAACAAAGAGGATCATTTCCTAGCAACACCGAAGTGAACCCAAGGGAGCAGTGCAAGGCCGTGTCATTGAGAAGTGGTAAGGAACTTGGGGATGTAGAACCAGCACATGTTGATGAGCCATCTGTTGAGGAGACTCAAATTCAGGTTGAAACCCCTAAAGAAGTTGAAAAGGAGAAGCAAGCCACATTACCGGAAAAGTTTCCTATGTACAAGCCTACACTTCCATATCCTCAACGTTTCCGGAAAAAGGCTATAGATGACCAGTTTGCCAAATTCTTGGAGATTTTCAAGAAAATCCACATAAATATTCCTTTTGCCGAGGCGTTGCAACAAATGCCTAATTATACAAAGTTTATGAAGGATATAATGGCAAGAAAGAGGAAGCTTGAGGAATTTGAAACCGTGAATCTCACAGAAGAATGCAGTGCAATCCTTCAAAAGAAGCTACCACAAAAATTGAAAGATCCAGGGAGTTTTACTATTCCTTGTATTATTGGTAGTTCTACATTTAATAGGGCGTTATGTGATTTAGGTGCAAGTATTGATTTAATGCCTTTATCTGTTTTCAGGAGTTTAGGGCTTGGTGAAGTGAAGCCTACTACAATCACATTGCAATTGGCGGATAGGTCTCTCACATATCCTAGAGGGATAATTGAAGATGTGCTTGTGAAAGTGGACAAATTTATTTTCCCTGCAGATTTTGTGGTTCTAGACATGGAGGAAGATGGAGATGTTCCATTAATTTTGGGGAGACCATTCTTAGCAATAGGCAGGGCACTTATCGATGTCCAAAGAGGAGAATTATCCTTGAGAGTTGGAGGAGAAGAAGTCATGTTCAATATTTACAAGGCTCTCAAGGGACCTGACGAGGTAAGTACTTGCAAGTTTTTGGATGTGATTGACTCATGTGTGCATAACTATGCTGTAGGAGCAATACCGGAGGATCCATTGGAGAATTGCATGGTCAACTCTATTATGAAAGTGGATGCAACTGAACCTGATCTTGCTGAGCAAGTAGAAGCACTTAAGAGCTTGCCTAAGGAGAACAACACTACTGGAAAAGAGGAAGATGTACGAGATACATCAGTCAAAGAAGATACAAAAGCGAGCTCGGAACTGAAAGAACTACCGGCCCACCTTACTTATGCATTCTTGGGTGCGAATTCGACATACCCGGTAATTATATCTTCATCTCTTTGTTCTTTAGAGAAGGATAAATTATTACGTGTATTGAGGACATATAAATCTGCTTTGGGTTGGTCGATTTCTGATATCAAGGGGATTAGCCCGTCTTTGTGCATGCATAAAATACTTATGGAGGATTCCTTCATTCCTTCCATTGATCATCAAAGGCGGTTAAATCCAGCAATGAAGGAGGTAGCAAAAGCAGAAGTGATTAAATTGTTAAATGCTGGGATTATTTATGCTATTTCAGATAGTGCATGGGTTTCCCCAGTACAGGTTGTGCCAAAGAAAGGAGGGATGACAGTGGTAAGAAATGAAAATAATGAGTTGATCTCAACTCGAACTGTGACAGGGTGGCGAGTTTGCATTGACTATAGGAAACTCAACAAGGCCACAAGGAAGGACCACTTCCCTCTTCCATTTATTGATCAGATGCTTGACAGGTTAGCCGGTTATTGTTATTACTGTTTCTTAGATGGCTATTCAGGATACAATCAAATTGCCATAGACCCCGAGGATCAAGAGAAGACAACGTTTACCTGTCCATATGGCACCTTTGCGTTTAGAAGAATGCCTTTTGGTTTATGCAACGCACCTGCTACTTTTCAACGGTGCATGATGGCGATATTTTCAGATATGGTGGAGGAGATCCTTGAAGTCTTCATGGACGACTTTTCGGTATTTGGTTCCTCTTTTGACCATTGTTTGCATAACCTATCTCTTGTGTTACAGCGCTGCCAAGAAAAGAACCTCGTGTTAAATTGGGAGAAATGTCACTTTATGGTGCAAGAGGGTATTGTCCTTGGCCATAAGGTGTCATCTCAAGGACTTGAAGTGGATAGAGCAAAAGTGGTTGCAATTGAGAAGCTTCCACCTCCGAACAATGAGAAGGCTATTAGGAGCTTCCTTGGACATGCCGGGTTTTATCGCCGTTTTATTAAAGATTTTTCTAAAATAGCTAAGCCCTTGTGTAATTTGTTAGAAAAAGACTCACCTTTTGTCTTTGATGATTCGTGTTTGCAGGCATTTAACAGGCTAAAGAAAGCACTTATATCTGCACCAATCAACATAGTGCGGGATTGGAAGGAGCCATTTGTTCTAATGTGTGATGCCAGCGACTATGCTGTGGGAGCAGTTTTGGGGCAAAAGAGAGACAAGATTTTTAGGGCGATCTACTATGCAAGTAGAACTCTTGATGGAGAATTACACGACCACCGAGAAAGAGATGCTAGCTGTGGTGTATGCATTCGACAAATTTAGAGCATATCTGATCGGGACAAAGGTCATAGTTTACACAGATCATGCAGCGTTTCGTTATCTTTTTGCCAAGAAGGATGCGAAACCCCGGTTGATTAGATGGATCTTGTTGCTACAAGAGTTTGATTTCGAGGTCTTGGATAAAAAGGGCAGTGAAAATCAAGTAGCAGATCACTTATCTCGTTTAGAGTTGGAGGATCGAATGGATCATGGAGTCATACAAGAGAACTTTCCTGATGAACATCTCTTTGAGGTATGTACTAAAACTCCGTGGTTCGCTGATTTTGCTAATTATTTGTCGTGTGGTATATTGCCTCCAGACCTCACTTATCAGCAAAGGAAGAAGTTCTTTCACGATGTGAAGAATTATTACTGGGATGAACCGTATGTATTCAGACGCTGTGCAGACCAAATTGTCCGGAGATGCGTAACTGAGGAGGAATCAAGAGAGATTCTTGAAAAGTGTCACTCCAGACCTTATGGAGGACATTTTGGAGCAGCAAGGACAGCAGCAAAAGTGCTTCAATCGGGTTTCTATTGGCCAGAGCTACATCGAGACAGTTATACTTTGGTGAAGACGTGTGATCGTTCTCAGCGCATTGGTAATATTTCTAAACGCCATGAGATGCCGTTGACAAATATCTTGGAATTAGAAATCTTCGATGTATGGGGTATTGATTTCATGGGCCCCTTCCCACCATCTTGTGGACAGTCCTATATTCTGCTAGCAGTGGACTATGTTTCTAAGTGGGTTGAAGCGATTGCCACATCGACTAATGACGCTCAGGTCGTGGTCAAGTTCGTGCAAAAGAACATCTTTACACGGTTTGGTACGCCGAGATCGATTGTCAGTGATGAAGGGACCCACTTCTGTAACAAGATCTTCAGTGCTTTGATGACGAAATACACTATGAGGCATAAGATTGCATTGGCTTATCATCCACAGACTAATGGCCAAGCCGAAATTTCTAACCGAGAAATTAAGCTAATTCTTGAAAAGACGGTCAGTATTAACCGAAAGGATTGGGCTCTGAAATTGGATGATGCATTATGGGCATACCGCACTGCATTCAAAACTCCCATAGGGATGTCCCCATATCGTCTAGTCTTTGGGAAAGCATGCCACTTACCGGTCGAGTTGGAACATCGGGCTTTCTGGGCCATAAAAAGCTGAACTTTGATTTGAAGGCTGCTGGTGAGCAACGGTTGCTACAGCTCACTGAGATGGATGAGTTTCGTAATGAAGCGTACGAAAATGCTAAGATCTACAAGGAGCGAACGAAGAATTGGCATGACAAGTAAATCGTGAGAAGAGAGTTTAGTCCTGGTCAGAAAGTGCTACTATATAACTCTCGTCTCCGACTATTTTCAGGAAAGTTGAAGTCACGATGGTCTGGGCCGTTCACTATTGAGAAAGTGACCCCTTATGGAGCAATTGAACTGAAATGCGACGACGGCCACACATTTCAAGCAAATGGGCAGCGTTTGAAGCATTATTTTGGGGAAGAAGTAAGAGACGTGGACGAGATTCACCAGAGCGAGCCTAAGTGAATGGATGGAAGACAGTCGGGCCGAGGACTATAAACTAAGCGCTTTTCGGGAGGCAACCCGAATCCTGTATCCTTATTTTATAAAAAAAAAAAATATGAGATGCCGTAGGACAGGCGTAACTACGCCCCTTTGTGGCGTAATTACGCCTGTCAAATTTCAGCAAATTTTGAGATGCCGTAGCGTAGGCGTAACTACGCCTGTTTTCGGCGTAGTTACGCCTACCTTTTTTTAAAAAAAAAATTTTCAAAGCCGTAGGCGAGGCGTAATTACGCCTCTCCAGCGACGTAATTACGCCTCGCGTATTTTTACGCCTCTCCCCCTCAATTTTTCAATTTTGATTTTTTTCTCCTCAATCTCTCTTAATTATGATATCCCACCTCTAAAGTCCATATTTTTATCGATTAATTGCAGGTTTTTGGAGTCGACTGGTGCAAGGAAGCAAGTTTAGGGGGGTTGCAACAAAGTGGTCTAGCTTAGCCAACCAAATCGAAAGTTCTTCATCTAAGGATTGCCGCCGACTTTCCAGCCAGCACTTTTTCCACAACCGCCCCCGACGATATGGATGACGATGACCACTGACGGTCATCGATTAGGTATGTGCATCGTTCTATTTATTCCTTCATGTGTATGCATTGAGGACAATGCACATTTCTAAGTTTAGGGAGGTACTTTGAACTAGTCAAACTACTTGGATTTCTGTTGCTTTTGTGTGTTTGTTTTCCTTATTTTTATTGGTTTGTCTTGATTTAGAGTCTGTTGAGTTTTGAGTGTCATAAGTTGTATTACGAGTCAGTTGAGGCCAATGATGAAAAATTGAGTTGATTTGTGGAAAATTTTAAAATTTTCATGTTTTCATGTTGCTCTTGAGTTCTCACATATTCTTGCACTAGAACCCATGACCATTTGATTAATCAATGATGATTTGAACGAACACAAAAATGATATAGACAATTCTTGATAATTTGGGCCTTGATTCTTTCATAGAAAATTGCCATAGTAGCCCCTTTGAGCTTAATGTAAAAGAATGAGGATTGAATTGTTTGCAATATCTTTTAGAATCTCATTCAAATTTTCTCTGATATTACCATGGTTTTCAGATGCAACTGAGCACATTGGTCAAATCATGTAAGTTATTTGTGAATTGAGAGTAGTATAGAACTTACTATAGTAATCTTTGAGGCGAAATACATACATATGTGGCTTAGGAATGATTTAGGCAATTTTTTTTATCGTTTGAGCCTTTGAAGCCACCAAAATACATCATTTTCATCTGTAGTTACCCTTTTGAGCTTATTGAAAATCGAATGGCATGTGCTTAGGCACATAATAACCCCCATTCGGCATCATTTCAAAATCCCACATTGACCACCTTGCTAAAGCTTATACACTATTTCCTACCCTCAAGGGAGTAAGCTTCTATTGCGCTTTAAAAGTTCAAATAACTCCTACGATCTTAATTGAAAATGAGAAGTGGAGTAACGAAAAAAAAAAAAAAAAGAGAAAAAAGAGAAAAATAATGAGGTGAATAATGATGAGGAGGATGAGAAAAGAGGATGAATTGAAATGAAAAGAAAATTGATGAATCATCAATAGAAGGAGTCGAAAGCGGGATGAGAATGCGCAAATTGATTATAATTTCAACTTACTCTCTTGCTTTGAATATCTTTCCTTTTATTGAAGCCATTAGCCAAAGCCTAACGTTACAAGCTTATTAAGACCTATTGACCAAGCCACATTTGTCTAATATACTAGTGGAGAAGGTTATGAATAGTGAACCTATGACACTCGAGAAACACTTGTAATAAACATAGTTTTGACATTCACATATGAGCATCTCATTACCTAGTCTTGATGCATTGTTAGCATTCATCAAAATACACTCTGTTTTTGAACAATGCAATTTGAACCTATACCTTGCAAAGTCCTATTGATTTGTGTGAGTTAAGATTGCTTTAATGATTACATGGAAATGGTAGCACACACACACGTGAGAATTCTTGAGAAAATGATATGCATGTCTGAATACTTCTGAGGCCTACACAATTGGAATGTTTTACAACTTTGTTTTGTGTGTCTTTTCGTGTCAGTTTAGTTTTGATTTGTTTTTGTTTTGTTTTTTTGTGTTGTTTTGCTCGGGACTAGCAAAAGTTTAAGTTTAGGGGGTTTGATAAGTGTATTTTATACACTTATATTTCTTCTTATTTTGCATGGTTTAGTGTTAGTTTTCGATCAGAATTACGCTTTTGGTTTTGTTATGTGTTGTTTTGCAGCAATCCAGGTAATTACATGTTTTGTGGACTAAAAGGGTGCAAATGACGGAAAGAACGGATGAATTGAAGCCAAAAATCTACACTTTGAATCAAAGCAACAGGCGTAATTACGCCTGTCTTGAGGCGTAACTACGCCTAGCTTACGGCATTTGAGCTTTTAAACGAATTTCTTGAGGCGTAACTACGCCTGATTTGAGGCGTAACTACGCCTAAGCCACGGCAATTGTGATTTTGAAGAATTTTAAGTGGCGTAATTACGCCACTTTTGAGGCGTAATTACGCCAGTCATGCGGGAAGCCAGACTTTGGACACGTCGACAGGCGTAACTACGCCACTTCGGAGGCGTAATTACGCCAATGGAATTTTGGCAATTTTGGAGACTTTCCTTAGTTGATTGCACGGGACTTTTAAAGGGTTTAGAGGAGGATTTTCGAAGGGTATTCAGACTTAGACATATTTTGGGAGTGAAGGAGGCTAGGGTTGAAGAACGGAGAAGAATAACGACGACGGCTCGGAGCAAAAAGTAGAGAATTCATCACGAGACGGCGGCGTTCATCGGAGATCGAAGAATAGCGTCAATTCGTTTTGTATATCTAAACTTTTATCAATTTTTATGGGTTATTTAAACATGTCTATGTGTTTAAATACTTCTAGCATGAGCTAATTTTATTTTCTAGGAGACGATGTAGCTTGTTTTGAAACTACGCTTATTATGAATTGATTGAAGTTTATTTGGATTTCCGTATGGTTTATTTATGTTTTCCTGTTCTTAATGCTTTTAATCTACTGGCCATGGATTGAATGATTCCATATTTGTGATCTATCACTCGGGAGAGGGGGTTATGAATAGGAAAGAAGGAATTCGTATCGTGGTAGTTATATTGTTCGGAAGGCCTATAACTCCATAGAAGTCGTCATAGGAATTACTGCACTTTTACAATTGTCTGATAATTCATCTTAGATAGGGATATCAAGATTAATGTTAGATAATTAATTCTGCTTAACACCCGGGAGGGGGAGTAGAAACAAATAAGAATTCTCGGCTAGTAAACTAGG
Organism: Haberlea rhodopensis; assembly: GCA_907163345.1. NCBI lineage: Eukaryota > Viridiplantae > Streptophyta > Magnoliopsida > Lamiales > Gesneriaceae > Haberlea > Haberlea rhodopensis. Next base: position 379,496 of record CAJQUN010000082.1, read on the forward strand.
AAATCCATAACATGGAAATCAAGGAATGATAAGTGTAGTGGATGAACAAGTGAAATCGTACTCCTAGATTCGTCTCCAACTGATTTCTTTTCAACTCAATATTTGATCATCGTTAGTTAATTAATTTTTATTATTCGCATAACACTCAACTATTCGATTCTCTAAATAAAGCAAAGATTATTTTAATTCAGTACTTAGATTTAACTATTTAATCAATCTCTGTGGGTTCGACATCTTTCTATACTAAAACTTGACTACCGTGCGCTTGCGGTAAGGGATTTTTCGCATCACATATCCAGCCTTCACTCATTCTTCTCAAGCCTCAATGCCGAACTTTGAACAAAATTACCCATCAAATCTTCAAATGATGGTTTACCTTCATTCTTTTTTGGAGCATATCCAGGTGGTGGGTTCAGGGCATTATTGTTGTTGGCATATGGGAGCTTATCATTATTGCGGAACCCTTGTTGGTATGGATTGCTTCGGTAGTTGTTATTGTTGTTGGGATACCGATTGTTTCTGAACTGAGCTTGTTCTTGGTCTGCTTCCCTTGGCAACTCAATTCCAGCTGCAGCTGCAACCGATTCAATAGTGGGTTGTGCTCCTTGCTTTGTCAGAGCTGCTACCTGCTGGTTAGTGCATACAATTGTGCAGTAAGTGTACTAAAACGATCAACATCATACATACCTATGGGTTTCCTTGCCATGGCTCGCTCACTGGGCCACTGGAAGCTGTTGGCTGACATCTCCTCAAGTAATTCAAAAGCAGTATCTGCAGTCTTAGAAAACAATGTTCCTCCTGCTGCAGCATCCACAATGATCCTAGTTGGTCCATTCAACCCATTGTAAAATAACTGGATTTGCACCCAGTTTTCATAGTTGTGTTGTGGGCACCTCCTCAATAAATCCTTAAATCGCTCCCATGCCTCATATAGTTGTTCAGAATCAATTTGTCTGAACGTACTGATTTCGGTTCTCAGTTGAGCTGACTTAGCTGGTGGGAAGAACTTCGAGAGAAATTTCGATGCCATTTCCGCCCATGTGCATATACCACCAAATGGAAGAGATTGTAGCCAACTCCTTGCATGATCCCTAAGAGAGAAAGGGAACAATCGCAGTCTCACAGTATCTTCTGGAACACCAATCATCTTTACCGTATCAGCTATCTCCAAAAATATCCTCAAATGCAAGTTGGGGTCTTCAACAGGGGTACCACCAAACTGATTCTGTTGCACCATACTTATCAATGCCGGTTTAAGTTCAAAGTTGTTGGCATTGATAGTCTGGTGAGCTATCCCAGAGTAATTGTTGTTGACCGATGCTTTGAAATAATCTCTGACCGCCATTTGAGGTTCAACAAGTTGTTGTGGAGGTGGTTCGTTGTTGTCTCTATTTGCAGCCATTTCTATTAATTCCTCCCTTCTCGTTTTTCTCAGTCTTCTTGCAGTTCTCTCGATCTCAGGATCAAACAGCAACGATTCAGGAGTAGTATACTTTCGCATGCCCTGCAAAATTGCAGAAAAGACAAAAATCAATCCAAAATAAAAGGAATAAAAGCTCTAAATTGAAACCAAGATTAATTGGTATAGTATCAGATTGTACTAAATAAATCAATCCCAGGCAACGACGCCAAAAACTTGTTGCGTAAAATCCTTTACCACAAGCGCACGGTAGTCAAGTTTTAGTATAAAAAGATGTCGAACCCACAGAGATTGAATAAATAGTTAAATCTAAGTACTGAATTAAAATAATCTTTGCTTTATTTAGAGAATCGAATGGTTGAGTGTTATGGGAATAATAAAAATCAATTAACTAACAATGATCAAATATTTAGTTGAAAAGAAATCAATTAGAGACGAATTTAGGAGTACGATTTCACTTGTTCATCCACTACACTTATCATTCCTTGATTTCCATGTTATGGATTTCCTAGTTTACTAGCCGAGAATTCTTATTTATTTTTACTCCCTCTCCCGAGTGTTAAACAGAAGTAATCATCTAACATCAATCTTGATATCCCTATCTAAGATCAATTATCAAACAATTGTAAAAGCGCAGTAATTCCTTTAACGACTTCTATGGAGTTATAGGCCTCTCGAACAATATAACTACCACGATATGAATTCCTATTGTCCTATTCACAACCCCCTCTCCCGAGTGATAGATCACAAATATAACATCATTCAATCCATGACCAGTATATTAAAAGCATTAAGAACAGGAAAACATAAATAAACCATACGGAAATCCAAATACTTCAATCAATTCATAATAAGCGTAGTTTCAAAACAAGCTATATCGTCTCTTAGAAAATAAAATTAGCTCATGCTAGAATTAATTAAACACATAGACATGTTTAAATAACCCATAAAAACTGTTAAAAGTTTAGAGATACAAAACGAATTGGACGTTATTCTTCGATCTCCGATGAACGCCGTCGTCTCGTGATGAAATCTCTACTTTTTGCTCCGAGCCGTCGACGTTATTTTCTTCTTCCTTCAACCCTAGCCTCATTCTTCTTCTCTGGACGTGTCTAAGTCTCAATGTTTCTTATCCTTGGTCCGTCTCCCTTTCAAATCCCCCGTGCATCAAATAAGGAAAGCAGCCAAAAATTACCAAAATTCGAGTGGCGTAATTACGCCTCAAAACAGGCGTAACTACGCCTGATGATGTGTCAAGATATGTGGCTTCCCGCGTGACTGGCGTAATTACGCCTACAAAGCGGCGTCTTTACGCCTGAATAAATTCTCAAAAGCCGTAGCTTAGGCGTAGCTACGCCTGAATGAGGCGTAGTTACGCCTAATGTATTTCTTCAAAATCTGAATTGTCGTGGCTTAGGTGTCTTTACACCTGAATCAGATGTAATTACGCCTGATGCTTTGATGGAAAGTGTAGATTTTTTGACTTCAATTCATCATTTCAATCCTCCATTTGCACCCTTTTAGACCACAAATCATGTAATTACCTGGATACCTGCAAAACAAAACAGAACAAAACCAAAAGCGTAATTCTGATCGAAAACTAGCACTAAACCATGCAAAATAAGAAGAAATATAAGTGTATAAAATACAATTATCAGTATACATGCCTAAGTATCATGGACATCCCGATGTCCTTGCTCAACCACGATGCAATCCTAATCCATTAGGACTTATTCCACACCCTCAGGGTGGGTGTGACCATGTTTACCCCACGTCACAACGACAAAAGCGAGTAGTTTCCTCAATAACCACTCTTACTACCAATCACTTGGCCTTAGTCATCCCAACGAGTATACCCAAAGGTACCACTACTCGTAAAATGTTTACTTCAAATACATGATGCGGTACCCTCACCGGTACAATGCATCCAATAATTCATCGAGCAAACCTGCTCGGCGTAACGGTCTCGTCAACCGGTGACGCAGACACCACCTTGTGCTCACCACCGGCACTCCAACCATATGACTAAATACATACGCCCATACGTATTATTCATCAAAACGACGCTACACGTCTACATAGAACATCCGCTATGTCATCGTCATCCTGTGACGGTATATGTCAACACCTGACATTCACAATCTCATCTCAAACACATGACGGTACATGTCAATACATGACATCGATAATAATGCTAACTAAACAGCAATATATCATAACTCATCGCTAATAAAATAGCGGCATACTTGTCTCCGTCCTCCAATAGTGGTACATAATCAACACCATAGCTCGTGGGCGGTACAATCCTGTGCTATGTAGATAGCGGCAGAACCCATCGCTATAAAATCAGCGGCATGATCCCTCGCCATAGAGTCAGCGGCATAAAACATCGCTATAGAATCAGCGGCATAAAACATCGTATATATAACTGGCGTCATGAACCATCGCCAATAGATGTAGCGGAATGAACCATCGTTATAGAGATACCCGGCGGTATGAACCATCACCATAGATGTATCAGAATGACCCATCACTATATGATACCTGGCGGCATGAGCCATTGCCAATAGATGTAGCGGAATGAACCATTGCTATAGAGATACCGAACCATCGCCATAGATGTAGTGGAATGACCCATCGCTATATAATACCTGGCGGCATGAGCCATCGCCAATAGATGTAGCGGAATGAACCATCGCTATAGAGATACCCGGTGGCATAACCCATCACCAATAGAATAGCGGAATAAACCATCGCTATGAATACCCGGCGGCATAAACCATCGCGAATAAACTAGCGGAATATACCATCTATGAATACCCGGCGGCATAAACCATCGCCAACAGACTAGCGGCATGATATCCCTCGCTATAATATGACAGCGGTCGTGTTCTTTGCTTCATATGAGCGGCAAATATCCTTCATCGCTACCCTCACTTCGACATACCAGCGGCAAATAATAACCCTCGCTATAATATGACAGCGGTCGTGCTCTTCGCTTCATATGAGCGGCAAATATTCTCTCATCGCTACGGTATGACAGCGGCACCATTACTCCTCATTTTAATTATGACAGCGGAAATACCCATCGCGTTAACATGACAGCGGAAATACCCCTGCTTAGACAATACCAGCGAAAAATAATATCCATCGCTATAATATGACAGCGGTCGTGTTCCTCGCTTCATATCAGCGGCAAATATTCTCTCATCGCTACGGTATGACAGCGACAAGTATTCACATCGCTACGCCATGAAGGCGGCAAGTATTCACATCGCTACGTCATCCATGCAACCACAATGCATAACTCATATATCAATATACATTGCTAAGAGTGTATTTTAATGCACCTCGCTTCAAATGTGACATGCAGAATTCACCATCGCTTCAACATTTAGCGGCAAAGCATAAAAATCATCACTCCAATATGCAACCGTAATGCATAATCCATGTCCCATATGACCCTGTAACCACCATGGTTAGCAACAAAATATTCCCATTATGAACACATATCATAAACGCACATAAGCAATATAGTTATGCCACACAACAATAACTACCATCATGCATAAGTATGTGCTTCCCATTCTATTAACGTGTTCCTAGGCCCTCAACAGCCCCAAAGAGCAAACCACTACTCTGATACCACTAATGTAAGGACCCCCGTGCCCTTAACCCGTTATTAGTGTATTAATTCACGCCATTAGTGCATTCAATCATATTATCATGGGAAGGAAACCACATGCAAGCATAACATCATATACCATCTATAAAATTTCTTGCATTAGAACCCCATAATATTCAACTTCCCCAACCAAAACCTCAACCAAACTCTACAATACCACTACCAAAACGAAGACAATGATGAGGGGAAGATTAATACCTGATTATCTTCGAGAAATCCGGCTCCCGAGCCAAGCTACCAACGATTTTTCCTCCAAGGGAAAAAAGGGGAAATGGGGGAGGGTTAGGCGCGCAGAGAGAGAGGGGAGAGAGAGGGAATCCATGCAATGACGGAATACCGAGTCTACTTGGTATATATAGTACCAAAACTCCAAAATACCAATCCCTCCACAAATACATCATGACTCATTAAAAATCACATGTTTTCAATAATTACCCCCCAATCTCTTTTTCCTTTACCAGTCCCAGTACAAAGTACTCCGGACCCCAATCCCACCAAAGACCAAATTCCAACGTTATCATCACTATGAGAATACAATCTCATCCCTTGGATCCAACGACTCCAAATACCGGATTTAAAATCCCCGGGGGTCCCAATACCGCAATTAAATCATAATTGCCTCAAATAAAATACATTTAGGATTCATTACCACTCCGGGATTAACACCATTAATTCCTGGGCATGACAAGTATATAGGTCCCACACACCCCATTTGATTTTTGGGCATCAAAATTCCCCTCGATAACCAACAACTGTTTCCTGGACTACCAATATTGCTTGTCATTCTATTTTTCTGGTGATTCTTGCTCTGTGTGTGACAAAATGGTAAAATTAGTTTCTTTTGTTTATTAAATTCCTCCCTTTTGTGCTAAGTCTTCCCTCTGTTGCATCCTTACTTCTAATCGGAAAACTCTCCACAGTGTAAACTTCGTTCGATTTGCATCTCCAGCAACCGAGTGACTATGATCACAAAAGTTGTTCTTATTAAGGAATTATATTATTAAGAAATGATATTATCAAATCTTCATATGATATTATCATATCCCCAAAATAATGTTGTAGATATTTAATTGTATTCTTATCTCATGATTCTTTCATATCTTGCACATACTAGTTTGAGTTGAATCTCTACTAATAGAGCCCAAGTGAATCAATATGAAGATTTTTGGGTCTCTATCTGCAGACATCTCCAGCCTTCATCGCCTGGTTCCAATAGGACCAACTTATTTTGGCTGCATTTTTTGGGTCTCTAGATGCAGACATACTCCCACTTGTTGCCTCAGTCACCACCTCCGCCTCTGACTGGAGTGCACTCACTCGACTCTACGCCAACAAATCTCATGCCCTGGTCATGCAAATCATGGATGATTTGGTCCGTGCATCTATCGGTACTGAATCTGTGAGCACTTTTCTTCAAATAGTCAAATCCTAAGGCGATGAACTTGCCATCATCGATAAACCAATCTCCAATGGTGACTTAACACTTTATGTACTCAATGGCCTTGGACCAATGTACCGGGAAATTGTCGCACCCATTCGTGCTAGTGACAATTCCTTACACTTCGAAGAATTACATGACGGCCATGAACTTTATCTTCATCGCATTGAATCTACTACATCCAATCTGATAGCTACCGCTAATAATGCTCAAACCGTCGGTGGTTCCACCTACACCAACCGAGGACCCCCTCGGAATAGCCAACAAACTCGTGGCTAACCTCAGACCCACTGTGGCAGTAACAATCAATCCAACCGTGGTAAAAATCGGGTGCGCACCAATAATAATAATCAGTTTCTTCTCATCCACGCAATCTGGTTATCTGTTAGCTGTGTGGACACCCAGGTCACATTGCTCCGTACTGCCAAAAATTGATTGCCACTGTCAACCTGGCTCAATTTCCTACAGGAAATTCCTTTAACCATGGTTTGCCTCATGTGTGTGCTTCATCCTATATGAATTTTCCTTCTCCCATGCTCATGGACTCTGTGCTTCTCACAATTTAACTGCTGATTTAAATAATTTAAGTATCCATTCCAAATATGATGGCACTGATGAGGTGCAAATTGCTGGTGGCTCTAGCCTCCCTATCACTTATACTGATATTGCTACTATTCAGTTTCCAACTCGTACTTTTACATTGCCCAACGTCCTCTGTGTACCATCTACTCGTCAGAATTTATTATCAATCCATCAGTTACAAAGTCTAACAATGTTTCGGTTGAATTTTTCCCATCTCACTTTCGTGTGAAGGATCAGCTAACGGGAGAGGATCTGGCTAAAAGAACATGTGAGAACAGTGTTTATCATCTTCGCCCACCTTCCTTCCACTTGTTGTCTACAACTCATTGCTAACCTTGGAGTTCAGATATCTTACTCGACGTGGCATGTTCGACTTGGACATCCGTCTTCTCGGACGAGCTCATTTATTATTTCTCGTTTAAGTTACCAATTTCTACGAAGAAAACTGTATGACATTTTTTTGTGATTCATGCAATGTTGATGTGATACCCGGGAATTATTAGTGTTAATCCCGATGTGGTAATAATCCTTAATGGATTTTAATTGTGTATTACTTGCGGTTTTGGGACTCCTGGGGATTTTAAATCCTGTTTTTGGAGTCGTTGGATCCAAAGGATGAGATTGCATTCTCATCGTGGTGATAACCTTGGGATATGGGGTCAGGAGTACTTTGTACTGAGGCTGGTAATGGGAATTGAGGTTGGAGAGATGATTTTTGAAAACAGATGATATTTAATGAATCATGATGTATTTGTGAAAGGATTGGTATTTTTGAGTTTTGGTACTATATATACCAAGTGGACTAGGTATTCCGTCATTTGGCACGGAACCCTTCCCTCTCTTCTCTCTCTCTACGCCTAACCCTTCTCCCCCTATTTCCCCTCTTCTCCCTTGATGGGAAAAATTGATGGTAGCTTGGCTCGGAAGTCGGTTTTCTCGAAGATAATCAGGTATTAGTATTCCCATCGTCATTGTCTTCGATTTGGTAGTAGTATGGTGGGTTTGGTTGTGCATTTTGTTTGGTTTGGAAATTGGGGGTTTCTGATAAAAATCCAATGTTGAGTTTTTGGAGTTTTTATTGGTTTTAAATGAAGTATTTAAGGTGTTGAAGGTGTATGGGGTGTTGGTTTTGAGTTTGGGTGTGAAAAACACCATGGAAGCTCAATTTTTTTGGAAAATCGCAGTTGGCGATCGATCGCCGATGAGGGGCGATCTATCGCGACGAACAACTCAATTTTTGGTGACGATGAACAGTGCGGGCGATCGATCGCATGGCCTCGGCGATCGATCACGAGCGGGTTGGCGATCGATCGCGATTGAGCACTGGTTTGGCCTCTGGATGGAGGCGATCGATCGCGATGTTGTAGGCGATCGATCGCGGGCTTGCAAATTTTAATTTTTTTTGAAAATTTTGAAAAATGTTGGGATTTTGAAATCGAAGTTTAAATGGCCCATTTCCGGGGCAATGTCTGCATTCCAATGGGAATGCTATACCTTTTAAATGGATTGTTTGGAGCAAAAGTTTAATAAAATGAGATTCTCGGTTTAGTCTTTGGCTATCTATTAAGCTTTTAAAATGGAATATTTTGGGTATTATGCATGCTTGCCGGGGGGGGGGGGGGGGGGGGGGGGGCGGGGGGGCTTTTATTTTGGTAATCATCATGGATGGACGATAGGTTTGGAAATTGTGAACGTGCTTGGGCACGTGAATGCATGCCTATGTTTAATTGAGAGTTATTTGTGTGTTAGCACATAACTCATCGGACGTGGAACTCAGGCAAGGTTGGACTCAAACTACGGAATTATAAGGTACGTATAACGTACGAGCATAGCCTGTTATATTACTGCATCTGTGAAATGCATGGTACGTAATACTTGCAATAAATGGTTGTTGAAATGCATGGTTTGTGGTACTAGTGATAAATGGATTGTGAAATGTATAGTATATGGTAATTGCGATTAATGGAAATACATTGAGAATCATATAGTGCCGCCTTGAGCGAGCAATGATTAAGATGTTGTCGCCGTTGAGCGACCATCGGTAATGACACCGCTATTGTTGAGCGTGCGAGGGGTTTGAAATGCCGCTATTGTGGAGCGAGCAATGAAATAGGAACATGGAATCATTGGTTAGATATATGTGATATCTATGGCCTTTTATATAATGATTTTTCCATATTGATCATGGAACTGACATAATAGAAATGGCATTAGTTAATCTATGTGGCGATTAACTGGCTTTGGGAATTTGATGAGTTTGGTTATTTTGAGAACAGGGACAACACAGGGGATATCGGATGAGGATGATGCCACCCATGGAGTATCATTTAAATTCATGGCATTTACATTCTGTAAATTACGAACTGCAATATTATGATTATTGGATTTGTGGTATTGGTATGCTCACCCCGTGTGGGGGCTGTCTCTGTTGGGGCAGGTGATACAGGTATAGCAGCAACTTTGGAGTTGAGCTCGACTGTTGATTGGAGGTACTTCCAAGATCAAGGTAACATAGCTGGTTGAATAAGTACACAAATCCAGAGTTGAGATCGAGTTGTGATTGGGAGGTGGTTCCAGGATTGAAGTACCAGTAATGATATCTGGTAGGGTATTTTATACATTAGATACACGCTTATTCATTGGGTGCTCTCATGTGAGTACGTGTTACATGTATATGGAATGTATAAATGACCATGGTCTTCTCTCTTCATTTATGGCTTGCATGCAATTAAATACGGAATTGCTAAATGAACTGAGAGTATGTTAGTGTATTATTAGGGTGCATACTATGAAATTGGCTTTAGTTGGGGAAGTTGAATATTATGAGGTTCTATTACAAGAAATTTTATAGATGGTAAATGATGTTATTCTTGTAAATGGTTTCCTTCTCATGATAATATGATTGTATGCACTTAATGGCATGGATTAATACACTAATAACGGGTTAAGGGCACGAGGGTCCTTACAGTTGATAAAACTAAACAGTTACCATTTAATGACTCATCTTATATATATGTTGACGTATGTGGACCTACTTCTGGGCCCTTTTCAACTGGCTTTCGTGACTACTTACTACTAGTGGATCATTATAAGTAAATGTTGATGGTTTTTCCGATGACTATGAAGTCGCATGTTGCCTCTATTTTTCAACAATTTAAAGTCCTCGTTGAAAAATAGTTTGGCCACTTCATTAAAAAAATTTATAGTGATAATGGCGCGAATTCCTGGCTCTACGGACATTCCTTGCCGCCAAGGGTGTGGGTTGGCTCACTACTGCCCCTCAAACAACACAACAGAATGGCATCGCTGAACGGCGTCATAGGCATATCCTCGCCACATGCTGTGCCCTTCTAGACCGTGCTAATCTACCTTCGGAATTCAGCTTATATGCCCTGGAAACGACAGTTTATCTTATCAAACGCATGCCGACACTGGTTCTACAATAAAACAGCCCATTTGAGATCTTATGTCATCGCCATCCTAACTACCTCAAGTTGAGCACTTTTGGGTGCCTTTGTTGTCCATGGCTCAAACCCTACATCACAAGCAAGCTTGACTAACCTTCCCGATCGTGTATCTTTATTGGCTATCCACCTCTCAGAGCGCTTACAATCCTTGATTTAAGCTCCAACCACGTGTTTATTTCACGCCACATGCGGTTTTTGAATTTTTTTTTTTCATATCGCATCTTGTTTCCACCCACTACTTCCGCATCCAATGATAAGCCTCCCTGCTGCACCATGGCACCAATCGCCAAGCCACCACGACCTCAGCACCTCCATATTGCACTTGCACCACATTTGGAACAACCAGTCCCATCCCCTGATTCGCCACCGCCTCAGCCTGCTCCCCCGCAACCCAGTCGCACTCATACTATGCGTACCCGAAGCCAAAATAACATTTTTGGTCCCAAACAAATTCATACTGTCACCAAATATCCCTTCAGTGACAACCTTGAACCCACATGTGTATCTCAAGCACTCACCGATCATCGTTGGCACAGTGCTATGGTTGATGTGATGTCCTGGGATTATTGGTATTAATCCCGGAGGGTTATTAATCTTTAATGGTTTTTTATTGTGGCAATTAGGAATTAATTGTGTTTATATGATTCTTACGGTGATAATTATATATGTGTTGGAATTAATTATCTTGGTAAAAATGCTTAGTCACATGGTATGGGTGACCTGGGGTGCATTTCGGGGTGCATGTTATGTATGTTGGGAAATTAGGGGTGATTATGGCTTGATGGTGAAATTGATAATTATTTTCGGAAAAGCATGGTTCTAATTGGGATTTTGATGCATTTTGGTAAATGCTTTTAAAATATCATGTTGGGGTGTTTTATACACCATGCTTTTGTTTAAGTTTATATAATTGATTTCCTTATGATATAAGATAGAGCCACTTGCATCCCTTTACATCCCATCCACCTCACATCAGCTTTTTGGTCCCTAAACCCCCTCCACTCATCCATAAGCTGCTATTTTCGTTTTTGAAACAAGAGAGGAGGTGAAGGCTTTGAAAAAGGGGTCATTTTGTGATTCCTTGCTAAAAACTTGAAGCTCAAGTGGTAAGCTTTCATTATTGTAAAGTTTTGTTGAGTATTGGTTGGTTTTGATGTTGTATCTTGGGGTTCAAGGGGTAGACCTTGTTCTATCATTGTTGTTTATGTTGGGAGTTAGGTTTTGTAGTGTTTGGAAGGTTTTTGGTTGGTTTTATGTTTTAAATTGAAGTGGGTTTGAGTTGTAGGTGATTTGGTGTTGAAATGAGCTCATTCTTGGAGGTTTCTCACGTTTACAGGGCTGCTCGATCGATCCGAAAATATTTTCGATCGATCGAGCATGGCATAATGTGTTTTGTGGCGTTGGAACAGTGGACCGATCGATCGGGATTTTGACCGATCGATCGGAGGGTGGTTCTCGATCGATCGAGATGAAATTTCGATCGATCGAGATGGCCAGTATGTTGGTGCCCCTTTTTTGTTGTTTCTTGGCTCTTTTGGGTGTCTTGCATGCTTCGCCCCGGGTTATTTTAAAAGGTTAATTGTCATGGATTGACTATATTTTTGGGTATTATGCATGCTTAGCCGAGAACTTTTATAATTCGGTTATCGTCAGGGATTGACGATACGATTTGGTGTTGTGATCGTACTAGGGCACGTGATTGCATGCCTATGTTTAATTGTGAAATATTTATGTGTTTTAGCACATATTTCTCGGGGCATGGAACTCAAGCTAGGCTTGACATGGACTACGAAATTCTAAGGTACGTATGACGTACGAGCATAGCCTATTATAATGTTGCAACTGTAAAAATGCATGATATGTGATAATTGCATTAAATGGACATTGAAACACATGGTGTGTAATAACCACATTATATGGACATTGGAATACATGGCGTGTGGTAATTGCATCAAATAGGCATTGAAATGCATGGTACATGATACTTGGTATAAATGGATAGCGATATGCATGGTAAATGGTATTTGTGTCAAATGGTTATACATGGGGAACCATACGGTGCCGCTATTGAGCGCGTAATGAATTGGAATGCTGTCGTCGTAGAGCGACCATCGGTAATGACGCCGCTATTGTTGAACGTGCGCGGGGTTTAGAATGCCGCTATTGTGGAGCGAGCAATGAAACAGGTACATGGAATTATTGGTTAGATATATTTGAAATCTATGGTATTTTATATAATGATTTTACAATGTTGGTTATGGAACTGGCATAATAGAACAGTATTAGTTAATCTATGTGACGATTAACTGGCTTTGGGAATCTGACGAGTTTGGTTATTTTGAGAACATGGACAATACAGGGGATCCCGGATGAGGGTGTTACCATCGAGGGAGTATCATTTAAATTATGACATTTACATTCTGTAAATTATGAATTGCAATGTTATGATTATTGGATTGGTGGTATTGGTATGCTCACCCCGTGTGGGGGCTGTCTCTGTTGGGGCAGGTATTACAGGTGTAGCAGCGGCTTGGGAGTTGAGCTCGGGCTGTTGATTAGAGGTACTTCCAGGTTCGAGGTACCAGACCTTATTGATTAGACGCACAGATCCAGAGTTGAGACCGAGTTGCGCTTGGGAGGTGCTTCAAGGATCGAAGCACCAGTAACGGTATCCAGTAGAGTGTTTTATACATTAGATACACGCGTGTTCATTGGGTGCTCTTACGTGAGTACATTTTACGTGTATATGGAATGTATAAATGGACTACGACTCTTCTCTATTCATTCATGGTTTGCATGCAATTAAATATGGAATTGCTAAATGAATTAAGAGCATGTTAGTGTATTATGAGGGTGCATGTTATATGAATAATCTTGGCTGCGGAATTTGTATATTATGTGGATTAAATGTAAGAAATTTTCTGGATAGCATATGGTGTTGCACTTACATATGATTTTCCCCTTGATATTATGAAAATATGCACTAATGGTATGGCTTAATGCACTAATAACGGGTTAAGGGCACGGGGGTCCTTACAGTTGTAAATGAGTATTTCGCATTAAACACAAACCTGAGGGGTCCATTGATAAGTTCAAAGCTCGCTTGGTTGCTAAGGGTTTTCATCAATAACCCAATGTTGATTATACTGAAACCTTCAGTCTCGTCGTTAAGTCTGTTGCCATCCGCACTGTGCTCTCTATTGCTCTCATGCACCATTGGCCGTTAAAGCAACTAGATATACTCCATGCCTTTCTTCACGGCAATTTATCTGAAGCTGTTTATATGTCTCAACCACCGGGGTTCATCGATGACAACTTCCCCACTCATGCTGCCACTTACGAAAATGACATACGACAAGCAACTCGGGCGTCGTATCAGGCTCTTAGCTCTGCTTTGCTCACCTTTGGGTTCAACTTTTTCTCTTGGTCTATGTGGATGATCTCATTCTTACTGGTTCTAGTGCCTCACATATTGCTACAGTTACTTCGCATCTCCAGTCCCACTTCGCTGTCAAAGACCTTGGCCCACTGTCCTATTTCCAGGGCGTTGAGGTTGCAAAATTAAGGAAGGTCTTTTCATATCTCAACACAAGTACACCATGGACTTGTTACGTCGCCATAAGATGGACGGTGCCAAGCCTCTCGGAACTCCCATGGCTCCAAACTCTTCACCCTATAGCTCTACAACAGTTCATCCCACTGAGTTTCGACAAGCCATTGGTGGTTTGCAGTATCTTACCCTCACACATCCCGACATTGCTTTCACAGTTAATAAACTGGCTCGATCCATGGCTTCTCCATCTGACACCGATTGGGCAGCTGTTAAATGCCTCTTTTGGTATCTTAAAGGTACCATTCATCATGATCTCCTTCTTCGTGGCACCCTGGACATTCAGTCGCTGCTTATTCCGAATTCGATCATGCTGGTGACACTCGCGATAGCAAATCTGTTTCATCACACATTATCTTTTTGGGTTTCAATCCTATCTCCTGGTGCTCTCGGAAACAAAAAGGAATGGCACGATCATCTACTGAGGCTGAATATCGCTCCATCGCTTTTGCCGTAGCTGAAGTCTGTTGGATTACACACTTATTTCGTGATGTTGGTATTACACTACGAGACCCGCATCAATGCAACTCGTCTAGCTCTACATCCGATCATGCATTCTCGCATGAAGCATATCACTGTGGATGTTCATTTTGTCCGTGATCTCTCAAGCAAGGCTGTTCTCTCAGTTGCCTATGTCAATACACAAGATCAACTTGTGGATCTTCTTACAAAGCCTCTGCATCACACACGCTTTGAATCATTACGATCCAAAATCTCTGTTGTTGATGTCACGTCAATTTTGCGGGGCCGTATTAATGAATGATATTATTAAGGAATGATATTATCCTATCCCCAAAATATTGTTGTAGATATTTAATTGTATTCATACCTTATATGAATGATTCTTCATACATTGCACATATTAGTTTGAGTTGCAATCTCTATTAATAGAGCCCAAGTGCATCAATACAATTAATCAAAATCCTTACAAATTGTATCACTTATAGTTATAAGTACCATTGCATTCATCGATTTTCTTTGCATCGGAACTCAAGTTTCAAGAACACTACATTTGAACGAATATACTAAAGGGTCGATTACTTTTTCCATAGAATTTTACATCGATAGCCAATGAATATGTTGTCTAACTTCTGATTTGTCAACCTAGTTATGTGTGTGAACTCATATACAAGGTTTTTTTTTTTTTTTATATATTATGTCTTGTGTAATGTAAACGCATCGTTGAAGGAGGATTTGGGGAAGTTGATTTTTGTTAGAATCAAACACTTATCGTTAGGCTAACAACTGCAACCCAAAGCATCGTACTAAAACAAGTAGACATGAATGGCAGCACCACGTGAGTACCAATGAGTTAGACTTGTTACATTTTTGACGATAGATGATTAGTTTAGAGAACTGATTGTATGCCTTTTAAATCTTTGTAACGAGGGGTTGTTTTTGATCAGCTACCATTCATGTAATGAGTTGAGTACACCCTGTATTCACTTGTATATCATTTGTTTACCTTTTCCAAAAAAAAAAAAAAACTCCGTCCCCGAGCGTACTGAAGAATTGTTGGGTAGGGTACTCTCAACAATCCTCCATAAATTGCTTTTAGGTGGCTCGAACCTATGACCTCGCTCTGATACCTGTTGTTAGGACCAAACGCTTACAACTAGGCCAAAAGCTATAGCTGTTAGCAGAGACGTAACTTTATTTCCTTATACAGTGGCAATACAAAATCATGTACTAAACGATAGATGGACATGAGGGGCTGCAACACCTGTCTATATGTTATTTAAAAAACATATACTTATTAAAATTTTAAAGTTCCGATAAATTTACTTTTTTGTCATCAAAAGGACAAATAGTTTTCTAAAGTCCAACTAATTATTTTGAACTTTAATGCAACTTTATGCAACAGTTGATTAAAGAATTCATATTTTAATTAAATTATCATATTAATTGTTGAAAGTTTCTTAGAACATTTTTATTAAACTATTTTAGGATCAGTTGCAACATCGAGTGGACCATTTTTTGTACCCATTGGAGCCCAATATATACAACTCAAGGCCAATTATTTCAAACATGGATTTATTTTAACATCAACTTCGTTACCATGAAGGCTATGAACTTAAAAATAGAGAGCAATTTGAAGAAATAACCTTAAAACTTTATGTACGGACAGAATTTGAAGAATCCTCACAAAAGCTTGATAAATTCGGCCAGCTATAAGTCAAACCAAAGGCCCAAGTTGAATCCTAGAGTAAGCAATTTTAACTCAAATTGGAGGGAACTTGAACAATGAAACTGGAGAGAATCCATACCCACTTACGAAATTACAATAGTACCACTGACTAGGGTACATTTCTTCTCGAGCTCACTTCCTCCCTCCACAACCTTCATTTGCGCTTCAAAGTTACGGCCCGAATACCGAGCAATGGCGTTGGCCTTCGATGAATTTGGACGGCCGTTTATTATACTGAGGGATCAGGATCAAAAGACCAGGTTGCGAGGCCTTGATGCGCAGAAATCTAACATCGCCTCCGGTAAAGCGGTGGCTCGGATACTACGAACCTCGCTCGGACCCAAAGGCATGGATAAGATACTTCAGAGTCCCGACGGTGACGTCACTATCAGTAAGTGTTGCTGTTTTCTTGTTGATATTTGGCTAGATTGTATCCGTGTTTGCTGGTAGTGACTTGTTCGAATTTAGTTGATTTTCCTTGGGTTGCCGGAAAATATGGAGTTTGTAGTGGTTTTTTGTTAGGGTGAAAGAATATTTGAATTCCTTTTTGATAGTGGGAATTCTAGACACTCCTGAGAAGAATTAGAGGAAGAAGAGATTTTAATTTTGGATTAAGAATTCTGTTTTTTTTTTTTTTTCTGTTTTTCATTCCATACTGCTGGGCCAAAAAATACAATAGTTCAAACTATGGTAACTAACCACTAAAACCACTACTAGCAATAATCCACAACTCCTAAAAATAAGGAACAACTTAACCTACTGGTGGTGACCCTTTCAAACTATACAAAGAGCTATAACAGGAATTAAACGATTAAACAAAATTAACACTAATTACATAATCATGGACCCAAACTAAATAATATAATCTTTGGACCAACATTGCACGCACCTGTATCATGTGGGCCAAGGTGGTAGGCTCGTATCAATTCCCTCATTCTCCAAATTGGCCTTCTCCTCAAGGCCACTGAAGGCCCGGTTTCCAGAATTTTCTTTTATTATCGAGTGGAGGATAGGTGAGCACCACACTCACTCCAATTGTCCTCCATTTTTTTCCAAATCTTTCGTGTATCAAGAATACTCTCCGGGATGAGAAGCAGACGTCCATCGGCATCTAAGAATGGGAGAGGTGACAGTGGTCCTTTGTATGGCCGGAGTAGTGACACATGGAACACGTGGTGGATGCGGGAAGCGTCCAGCAGATCCAACACATAGGCAACCTTGCCGATGTGGCGTAGGACACGGAAAGGATCGTAATATCCCCGGGATAACTTGTGGTAGCGGTGGTGGTGCACTGACAGCTGCCGGTAGGTTTGGAGCTTCAATAAAACCAAGCATCTAGGTTCGAAATTTCTTTCATGTTGATGTTTATCGGCTTGTCATTTCATCGTCAATTGGTTTGGGTGAGACTTTGTTTGAGTTGTTGTAGGATGACTTCTCTGGTGGTGAGAGTGGATCTATGGTGCAGTTACAGAATGAGAGGGTGTATAGATGGGGACAATGTGTGGTTTGCGGACCAACTAGGTCGCATAAGGAGACAGCTCGATGTCCGAGTGATTGGAGGAAGGGGATTGAGTCGAACTAGCAGCTGGAGTTACCTTGTTCCACTGGTTTTTCATTTCTGTCACCAATGTCAAGATGGTGTCTAGTTGTTGCTTCTTTTCTGCCCTTAAATCTTTCATATGCTGCCGATGTTCTAGCCGGAGTTCTGCTAATTCTGACTGAACCAAACACAAGTATTCTGCTAGCTGCTTTTCCTCGTAAATGGCATGGGTTTGGGTTGGTTTGGGAGGTATGATAGTTCTGTGGACGAGAGCACCAAATGTTAGGGTGAAAGAATATTTGAATTCCTTTTTGATAGTGGGAATTCTAGACACTCCTGAGACGAATTAGAGGAAGAAGAGATTTTAATTTTGGATTAAGAATTTCATTTTTCATTCCATACTGCTGGGCCAAATAAATACAATAGTTCAAACTATGGTAACTAACCATTAAAACCACTACTAGCAATAACCCATAACTCCTAAAAATAAGGAACAACTTAACCTACTGGTGGTGCCTTTCAAACTGTACAAAGAGCTAATAACAGGAATTAAACGATTAAACAAAAAATAACACTAATTACATAATCATTTACCTAAACTAAATAATATAATCTTTGGGCCAACATTGCATGCACCTCTATCATGTGGGCTAAGGTGGTAGGCTCGTATCATTTTTTATCAGTTTTTATATATGTTTCTGTTGTGCTAACTAGTGGAGCTCAATGATGAACTGGTTTATCATTTGAGTTAATTGGTAAATGTAATACAAAAAAATTGAGCTGCAAACTGTTTTAGTAGTCATACGTTTGATAGTGCAGATAGGTGCAATGTTATTAGCTTAATTTATTGAAAATTTGCTGGTGGAATACAAAATAAAAAACAGAGCGTGGCATTCTGTGATTAGGGTTTAAGGGGAGGATTTTCGATTGCGCTGGACATTTGGGGAGCCCTGGACTACTCTATGCCTTACATGTGCTAAGGAAGTCAATTAAAGGACTGAATTTAACAAAAGTAGCAACTCCAGTTATTGATGCACTGGAGTTGGTGTTTTTGCTGTGTTACAGATAGAAATTTCCAAGATCTATGTTTTTTACTCTACTCTTTGGGATTATTGCACGTGCATTGACCTAGTCTGCTTGCTAGTCCCAACCGAATTCGCACCACTTCCATATGTAATGGAGACGAGGGAAGAAGACAGGGATGCCAGTAACTTTTATTGCTACTAGGAAAAAGCTTAATTTTAAAAGTATGCACGTGAGCACGTCTTAGTTTTGAAAATTTTATGTAAACTGAGAACTTTTCATATAAAAGTTGCTCACTTCTTACTGTTGATGTCAGCAAATGATGGTGCAACAATCTTGGAGCAGATGGATGTTGATAATCAGATTGCTAAGCTGATGGTTGAATTGTCGCGAAGTCAAGACTATGAAATAGGTGATGGAACAACTGGAGTTGTGGTCATGGCCGGTGCCCTTCTAGAACAAGCTGAGAAGCTATTGGAGCGTGGAATTCATCCTATATGAATTGCAGAAGGATATGAAATGGCTTCCAGGATTGCTTTTGAACATTTAGAGAACATATCCCATAAATTTGATTTTAGTGAAACAAATGTCGAACCTCTTGTTCAAACTTGTATGACAACTTTATCCTCCAAGATGTAAGTGCCATTTTTATGCGAAATTTCGGATCATACTTCTTTCATGACTATATCTTGTGGTAGTGTTGGTCTCTGCCCACGTTTTCACTATTCTTCAATCCCAAGCTATCCCTGTTTTTCCAGCTGTTTATTTGTCAGTGAATTCCAAACTCCTTGAAACAGTTTTATATGACATTAATTTTTAATTACGATGCTTTAAATTAGCATCAATCGTGAAGCAAAAGAGTATTTTGAGTTCTTAGATGGTTTTTATGTGTGTTAAAGTTCTTTGTAGTCAATTAAATTTTGATCTCCATGACCTTTAAGGTTTCTTACAATTTACTCAAGTGTGTTGCTTTGATCTTACATTCTTACTATTTTTAGTCTCACATCATGTTTGAAATTCTGTGATGTTTGCATTCTTCAAGTTCTTTGAAATCTCACTTGTGCGATACAATGTCAAGCTCCGAAGGCAATTCCAATATCAACATTTTTCATCACTGGGGCCTTTTCGGCAATTAGTATAATTTTGTATATATTTCATTTTTGTTCTATTTGTTCTTGGTTTCTTTACTTTTTCGTTTTTGGGAGGTGGGTGGTGGGGGTAGTGTAGATGTTTGAAATTGATCTTGTGTTTGTTTCTGTTGTCATGCAAGTATCTAATACTTCTGCATAATGTATGCTGTAATATAGCCAAATTTGCTTCGCAGTGTGAATAGGTGCAAGCGTAGTTTGGCAGAGATTGCTGTTAAAGCAGTTCTTGCTGTTGCAGATTTAGAGAGGAAGGATGTAAATCTAGACCTGATTAAAGTGGAGGGAAAAGTCGGCGGGAAGTTGGAGGACACTGAATTAATTTATGGGATTACCGTGGACAAAGATATGAGTCACCCTCAGATGCCAAAGCAAATTGAGGATGCAAAAATTGCCATTTTGACTTGCCCCTTTGAGCCTCCTAAGCCAAAGACAAAGCATAAGGTCGATATCGACAGTGTGGAAAAGTTCCAAACATTACGGCAGCAAGAGCAAAAGTACTTTGATGATATGGTTCAACAGTGCAAGGTAATCCGACTATATGGTTGATGGATGTTTGATGAAATACATTAGAGTTGAGGTAGTTGGAAGTAGCCAATGTTTGGGATTTCACTTTGTTTGTTTGAAAAGTGAATAAAACTAGGTATGTTCTGCCTCTTCTATAAGAACTGGGGATACACATGCCTGATTTTCTTCTCCCTCTTTTCCTTTTTATTTTGTTGCCTTGCTGGACTGTCGATGGAAATAAATCAGGTGTTACCTCGGTGGAACTCAGTTGACTCATTGGATTGCAGGATGCTGGAGCTACCTTGGTCATTTGCCAATGGGGTTTTGATGATGAGGCAAACCACTTATTAATGAACAGAAATTTGCCTGCTGTTCGATGGGTTGGTGGTGTAGAGTTAGAACTAATTGCCATAGCCACGGGTGTGTTTCTATTTTGCAAATATTCTAATTCTGTGTTGATCTTTGTTATATTATTTGATTCATAATTGCCAATGTTTATTGACTTTGGTGCAGGTGGCAGAATTGTGCCTAGGTTTCAAGAATTGACACCAGAAAAACTAGGCAAGGTAAGTTCTCCTACCTGTCTCTATATTTCTGTATTTTGACAATACAATTAAAGGTCCTCACTTTGCAAGCTATTGTATCTCATATAACTGTAACAAAACTATTTCTACACTTTCCTCAAAATTGATTGTCTATGGCAGGCTGGTTTGGTTCGCGAAAAAGCGTTTGGGACCACTAAAGATCGGATGATCTACATTGAGCACTGTGCAAATTCAAGGGCTGTAACCATATTCATTCGTGGTGGTAGGTTGTTTTTTCCCATTTTTATCATTCTTGCCTTTTTCTTTCTGCTCTATATCTGTTATATCAATACTGTTCTGCTGGTTATTGTTTATCATCTTTATTTAGAGTATCTACTTCTAATCAGTACTTATTCTGAAATTTAAGACAGTATTTTTCTTCTTTACACTATATTAGGGAATAAGATGATTGTAGAGGAAACAAAACGCAGTCTTCATGATGCGTTGTGTGTTGCTCGAAATCTGATTCGCAACAATTCCATAGTATATGGTGGTGGATCTGCCGAGATTTCTTGTTCAATTGCTGTGGAAGCTGCTGCTGACAAATATCCTGGAGTTGAGCAGGTGAGACTTGTGAAGCTCACATTTTTTCTTGTTTCTCATAACTTCTATCTTTAAGCTAAAATTTTACATGGTTGGGTTCTCCAGTATGCCATAAGAGCATTTGCAGATGCGTTAGATGCTATCCCCATGGCACTGGCGGAAAACAGTGGTCTGCAGCCTATAGAAACATTATCAGCTGTTAAATCTCAGCAAATCAAGGTAATCTTGACCATCGTTTTATTGGGGTTTTTTCTTTTCTTTTTCCTTGGTGATTGAACGCCCAAACTATTTGATGTAGTCATTTTTGTGCTAAGTAATTTATGAATATTTCAAGCAGGAGAACAACCATTGCTGTGGTATCGATTGCAACGATGTAGGCACAAACGATATGCACGAACAAGACGTATTTGAGAGTCTTATCGGAAAACAACAGCAGATTCTGCTAGCCACTCAAGTTGTTAAGATGATTCTTAAAATCGATGATGTCATCTCACCGTCTGATTATTGAATCTATCAGTCAGGTACATGATGCGACAATTTTGCTGTCTGTTATGGTATATCGATGTTTGCTGAAATGGTTGAATATTTACCATTGGATTCATTATGCAATCTCTCGTGTTGAAGTGTACTGTGGTTTGATGGATCATTCTTCTTAGGAAGGATTTTTGTTATGAATTTGAAATTCTTAGTTTTTAGCTCAGCAATTTAGAGGTGCTACTCTTAAAACAATTGTCTGTTTGGGGAATCTGCCTTAAGATTGTCATGACATTCTTAATTTTTTTAAAACTAAATATGCTAGATAATGCATGCTGTAGCACATTGTATGGAAAATCAAATGATTAAACACCAAGCTCTCTACAAACTGTAAGAGCAAAGAAATCGTAACTGCTAATCCCATAGTTTTTAGCTTTGCCAAACTTACATTAAAACTTGGAAAAAAATTAAAACAAACAAGATTTAAGGCCACGTGACACTAAAAGGGTACGACCATTTTTTGCATGGAAATTCAGGGAAACATAAAAATATATGGATCTTCGTGTGAAAGGGGACAATGGATTTGTGTCTAAAAGCTCATTGGTGGGAGGGATATTCCCTTCATCCTTAGCTTGGATTGTTCTTGACCCTACTGTTAAATGGAGACAACATACATGCAATGATGAGTCACATAATTAATCTCATATACTACGGTCTGTGTACGCTGACACATTGATCATACGTAAGCATTATTGATTTACCAATTGTAAATGTCGATGGAGGCTTGAATTCTTGAATCTTGATACCCGATTTATGGGTAAAGTGGATCCCTGTGCCACCTCCATGTTGCCATAAATAAAGGGTTGGTGATTCACATTTATGGCTCCTTGGATCCATTTCAAATCTTTCTCATTGGCGTGTCTCGTATGCTGATTTAAATCACATAGTCCTCCTACCCCCTTCGTGCACAAACTCTCCGGTCAAGAACTGGCGCATTGCGTGAGTATGCGACACTTTACGATTAAGTTTTATTAAGTCATGCATTAAGTTTTACTAAGTCGTGAACTTAAATGTTACACATTCCTAATTCTCCGGAAATAATATAATCAATTTTAATAAATTCATACTATTACAAAACATGTTGAAACACAGATGTAACATTTGGTTTTATTTTTCGAATTCATTATCTTATGACCAAATATTAATAATTCATTTCATTTTTCATTCTCTAAAATATATTTTTCGGAGAACAATAATTATCCATATTAGGAGAGAGATTAAATAAAAGATTTGTATTTCAATGTTTATAATATAAAAATGATGTAAGCTTGTCAAATATGATGTGTATTATGCATGTTTGACTTTATATATATATATATATATATGTTGATTTTTTAATAGGCGCATCCGCACTCAAATATTTTGGAAATTGACGCATTCACACATTGCCCATACACCTGCATCATGTGACTTCGATCCTAATTAGCTATTTGTTGTGTGTTTCAGGTCTTTGTATCGGAAAATTTTGTACCCTTATTGTTATTTCTCCCCCTGTACCCACCTCATACCTCTCGATATAAATCCTGTGTCCACCCCTCGTTACACGTGACAGGAGAATAACATGGCACAATGTTAGATTTAGTGATAGATGAGGAGTATGGTCAATAAGGTTCTTTAACTTTCTTTCCTCTATAGTTCTGTAAACCAGATCTGAGGTACATTGAAGTTACATGCAAGTTTGTCAAATGTGCAGTTATTGATTGATGGGAATTCAGTCCAAAAGATAAACACATGGTCCTCCTGAAGTTGTAATGTGGCCCAAGTGCTTTTTTGCTATTGCCTTTTGTGTTAGATTGGTTGTTGGCCACTCATTCTCCATGTGAGGGAAACCCCCTTGTGGGTCAATAACGACAGACCTTGCCTACTAATTTCTTGAATAATAATTTTATGCGGGATTGGAACGATACAGTTCGCGCATGGTATAATGACAAGAAGAGAGATGTATACATGTTTTAGGAATTGTGTAACATTTAGTTTCATTTTTTTATCAATTAAATTTTGTTCTGCCACTCTCTCCTAGATTGTGGAACATAGAAACTCTCTTGTAGATTGTGGAGAGAGATGTGATTTCGTAGATTGCGAATAATAAGGTAAGCCTTCCAGCCCCATTACTTTCTAATAAAGGGCAAATCAGATCCATGATAAAGTTATGGACATGTTCACGAAAATCGGAAGTCTTTCGAGCTTTCGAGCAGCTCTTTCAACTGCCGTCTAATCCCCCAACATGCTCAAGAACCGAGAGACGTCCAGGGACTGGACGGTGGGAGGGAGCTTGCAACTAGAAAGAAGATAGGCCGGTTAAAAGACTCAACTGGAACTTTATGAAATCTTAGCCTATTTTCCTTGTTTCACTCAGATACATACGTAGTAGAGCGATTTCCATGTTAAATTAATGGAAATTGCTCTGGCAGCAATCTAGCAATAACATTTCCCATACCTCGATATTTCAAGAATTCTCTTGTGCCCTAAGGAAAAATGAGAACACACAAATCAAGATAATGCTGAGTTATCGTCTTATTGATCGTTGATTTGAGAATTGTTACGTAATAAATATTAAATTTGAACTCAGACACTAAGAACTTGATTTCTCTTATCGAATTGTTTCATTGATAAAGTTCCACGATCAACTCACGGGTCGTTGTTTACTTTGACTCACATTTATATAAGATATTATGTGGATGTTTGCAAATGCTTTTGCAAATGGATTATCAGCTTTTCAGGTAAAAAAAAAAACAGCTTTTGAGCGTTTTATTTCCTTGCTTATGCTATTGCTTCTCTAAAAGTAAGCAGAAGCAGAGATGCAGGTCATGACATGTTTTTGGCTGTTTTAAGTTGTTTGGTGGCAATTTTGTAATTAATTGAAGTTTACTAAGTTTTTTATTTTTTATTTTAATAGCAAACACTCAATGCTTTTGCTTAAAAAAACAACTTTTTCAAACTTTAAGCAAAAGTAACATAGAAGTGCTTCGAATAAACAATTGTAAACATTTTCAAGGGAACAGGCTGCGGTTGTTGCAGTAAGTAGTTAAGTAACGGAAACTGATACATCTCTAGAACTCAATTAATAGGCCAAATTCCGAAACCCCATTTGTTTTACGGGGCATTCTCCTGCACACAGGCCTGAAGGTCGCTAGCACCGCTTGCCTTTCTTGCAGCTGAGTGCACCGGACCCGTCGGTCATCGAGCTCACCAGGGACGATGGTCTCGCACTCAAGCTAGATGCCTTGGCATAATTAGACGAGGCACCGGCACCAGATTGACTGAAGAATGCACCATTTAGCATTATGTCTCCTTCTGATCTCCAGTTCCAGTGCTTCCATTTGCTTTCCGGTGCGTCCTCGTGTTTCGTCACCTGAAAATGCAAATTTTAGGATGCTTGTAAGTAGGGAAACTCTGGAATTCAGGCCAAGGGGCTTTTTTGCATTGTTACCTCTTTGTTTTCCTCCCTGTCAGGTGCAAGAAATCTATTGCCTTGGCTGTTTATTGTAGGATCTGCACTGCCACCAATTGCATACATCTCCCAATGTGTATAGTCATTATTCACCACATGAAAATACCCATGTCTGCATCTGCAAAGTATGGCAACAAAATCCTAACCTTCAGGGATGACACAAAAAACATTAAATTTTACATGTAAATAAATCACCCCATTATACCTTGGCATCCTCTGCACGAGCCCTTCTCCGAAGTGGTTAAAGGCAATGGTAACTTGCATGTTCTTATCTTGTGTGTAACTATCACTATGCCCCAAAAGCATGACCTTATCATGATGAGTCAAGTAATTGTTCGACAAAGTGATAGCCGTGGAGCCTTGGATGGCATCGATCAGGCCATCATGACAATTAGACAAGGAGCAATGGTCGACCCAAACATGGCTCCCCCCGAATATCGACACCCCATCTCCATCGGACACAGTCCTATATCCATAATGCTCCGGTGAGTCCCTCACATACGCATTCCCCCCTTGCTTGCAATCATGTATATTCAAACCATGGATGATGATGTTTGTTACAAACTGTATGGTGATGCATGGTCCTCCAGCTATGTGTACGCTGGCGCCTCTTCCATCAATGGTTTTGAATGAGTTCAACATGAGCTCTTGCTTGAGTTTGATCACCATGTCATGGGAGAAAATGATCCACAATGGCTCGTTTTGGATGACACCGTAGCGTAAGGTTCCTGGTTTTGGATTCACTGCATCATCCCCGGAGTCCGTGACTACGTAAATCTTGCCATCTCTGCCACCAATGGCGTGCTTTCCAAATCCGATGGCGCAGTCCGCGAGACGCTGGCGGTTCTTTTCCCAGTCAGGATCGCAACGCCAGCAGTCGTCAATCGGATTAGCATTTCCGCATGAGAGAAATCCCAAGTTCCTTCTTGATATATTGATTTTCCTGCAAAATGCCGACACTTTGTTATCCAAGAAAATTTGGAAAAAAAAAAAAAAAAGTGAACCAGCGAGCCTATTTGGACGAAAAAACATTCTAACTTCATTTTTTTTTATTTCATGCTTAAATATATCAAAATCATCCCCTTCGACTAAACTAGAGAATTCAAGAATGTGTTTGGGTCTTACTCATTGACTTCTTGAACTATAAGTTCAGGATCTTGAACTGGTGAAGATAATATGGAAGCTGCATTGAATAATATTGTAAATAATGTAATAATAAAGAAAAGTGGGATTTTCATGTTTGGTGGAAAATAGGGGGAAATTGGAAAATGAGGAGGCCTATGTGTAATTTGGTTATAGGTGGTTGCGAGAATTTATTTATAAGGAGTGGATATAGATTGGAAGAATTTAATGAAGATGCATTTGGCCCTACTTTTTTCTGCATGATTTGAAATTATGCACATTTCCATGTGGATGATGATGCATTAGATACAAATATAATAGGAAAATATTTATATCGACTCGGTCTGGGATCCATCTATAGACCAACTCAATATGATTCGTGTAAAATTGTTAGTATGTTATGTTATTTACTTTTTTAAAAAGATGTTGTATTTTAATGTTGAGTCAGTGTATAAGTGAAGTCAAAGTCAGGTATATATTGATATTTTCCAATATAATAAATTGAGTTTATGAGTTAAATTCTCAAGTATATCGCCACTCCATCAAAGCTATAGATAACATAAGAACTCAAATATTTTAAATCTTATGGTAGGTCGAGTATTTCACTCACACAATATGAGTAATTACCACTCCATGACAATCCCGTTAACAATTACACTAATTTGTAGTTAACGTGAATCGAATACAATATCGGGTACTTGATGTTTTACCAAAAGTGTTTTCATTTGGCAAGAAAAAAAGTCACTCGACTATGAAGTGAATTAAAAGAAAATAAAAATTTCCAATTTTTTTTTTCAAATTATAAAATCAAATGATTAATCAGATTCATTAAATCAGCCTTACGAATCAGTCTGTTTTTTAGCAAGATTTATGCACTTTACCTATTTATAACAACGATTGATAATAATTAATTAAAAATCCAAATATCTCATGAATGCAAATATTCTACTTTATCAATAGAATAATATATTTTTTTAAATTATATTAAATTCATAATGTGATTTATTAAAAGTCGCACCAAAATAAATTTTGTGCTTTTGCATTCTGAGAATTTTTGAATTTTTCAAATAATTCATTTAAGGCATATCTATATGCCGACAGTTTTGTAGGTAACTAATAACAATTTTAAAGTAAATGTGGCATTAAAATTTCATTCGATCCAGTCTAGCTAAAGTGTGAACAGATCTAGCATCTAGGAGAAAAATTGTCTCATCGATCGCTGTTCTATCTTGTACTATGAAAATTTGATGGTGGTTACCAGGGCAGTGCCCTGAATTGACATATTTCAAATGAAAGAAATCATATCAATGGTGAGATGCACCCTTAAGAATAACATCAAATAAACTTTTGTGCTATAATTTGCTCTCAATAGCATAAGAGAGAATTTCATGCCATTAAATCTTTTATGATGATACATGACTCGAATGAGACTATCTCGTGTTGAATGTAGTGATTTGAATTTTAATTAACATAGAATCTAATATTGAGTGTATGTAAAATCTGTAATAATTACTCTTAAGATTTTGGAACTGATCTTAATAAAAATCATCCAAATAAATTTGAAACTATAGATTTCATGATTCTAAATAAGTCAATACAATCGCACTCTCTAACTATTTTTATTAGCAAAAAAGTCGAGTTTTCCATTAAACATTACCTTAAACAGTAGGCACCGTTTGGTACGTTTATAAGAATAGGATGAACCATGATTTTTAATTATTAATCACTAACCTTCTGAGTGTGGCAATTGATAAACCAGCCCAGTTGATTTATTTAGTAATGTTCATGAATTTAATTCATGTAGCAATGTATGGTTAATTTTATGACGTGGACCTTTTTTTGGGCCGGGGTAATATGCTCCCATGAGGCCGGTTTTTTATTTTCACGGCCCAACAAATTTTGTCTATTTTTAACCAAATCTTAGCCACTACTTATATCATATTCGAATTTAAAGAAATATTATTAGTCGAGTTGGTACATAAAATGATGGGGCACTTACAAGTCGGTATCACCTGGTCAATAATAATTCAACTTAGTCTACCGAAAAAACATCAATTCGCTTAGATTCATTTCCCGTCTAAATGACATTAATAACCCTCGCACGATTACTGTAGCACGTGCACCCACAAGCCAAAAAGAATCGTGCACCCACAGGCAAAAAAAAATAATGCACCCACATGCCAAAATAATCTCGCACCCGCACCCACACCCACAGGGAAACAAATCGTGCACCCATGGGCAAACAATCGTGCACCCACAGGCCAAAAAAAATTATGCACCCACAGGCCACAATAATCGTGCACCCACAGGTAAAAAATGATCGTGCACCCAAATGCCAAAAAAAGCGTGCAACCACATGCAAATAATCGTACACCCACAAGCCAAAAAAATCGTGCACCCACATACAATATCCAATTTTAGTGCACCAACGTCCAATTTTAGTATATTCAAAGTCCATTTTAGTGCACCAAAGTCTAATTTTAGTGTATCCGAAGTCCAATTTTAGTTCAATCAATGTCTAATTTTAGTGCATCCAATTTCCAATTTTAGTGCACAAATGTCCAAATTTTAGTGCACCAATGTCCAATTTTAGTGCATCAATATCCAATTTTAGTTCATACAATATCCATAATCATCTGATCCTGAAATATTGTTGATCAAGTATTTCTACCGGAATAATTTTCCGATGGTAACCCGGCGGTGGTGGATGCTACAAATCTTGAGCAATCTTTTCGTCAAGTTCAGCGCATTAACATGAATAAAATCAGGGATCCTCAGCCAATCCCTAATATTACTCCTCACATTCAAATCTCCAAAAATCAGGTTCAACCAATCAATAAATCCCTTCATTCTCGGGGTAAGGATATAGTTAATTCTTGGGGTAAGGATATAGCTAACAGATTTGAACCACTTTTACTTGATCATGATATCTCCAACAATCAAGGACAATCTGTTAATAATTCCCTTCAATCTCGGGGTAAGCCGAAGAGTAACAGATTTGATCTTCTTTTGTTTGATCAAGATGATAATTCAGATCCATGTGAGGTTGGACAAAATCCCATGAACGGATATTGGAAATTTTGGGAGGGTTTTTGAAAAAGGTTCTTCCTCAAAATCACCATCGAAATTTTATGAAGTCAGTCCATTAGAATATGTGCAAGATCCTCATGATCACACTGATGCACTTACATTGCTTAATAAAGAAATCACAGATGCTCTTTCCCATGATTCTTGTTCTTCCTCTAAAGATTCCCTTCCGGCTGTTGATAATATGTCTAAAGTTGCTAATAAAAAATCTAGACATTTGGATCATTGGCCCGGTTGACATGGATTTGTTTCGTGATTCTATAACTCATACCACTGTTATTAATTGTCATAAAGATATGCCTTTAACGGGAATAGTGACGTTTTAATACTTGATTCATCAGCTGATATTAATCTAGAGGTACCTAATAATGTGGAAAATTTGGTTCCCTCTCCTCAAGTGCTCTCTGATGTTCCTCAAAATGTAGCTCCAGTGACTCATGTTGTGACGGCCCGCCCAGACGGGTCGCCCGCCGTATTCAATTGCTTGAATACAAGGCTACACTTAATTCAAAAACTTAATATCACTTTGAATATTTGTTTAGCGGAAACGTTTTTATTCTTATCGGATGTTTAACTTAATAACTTTTTACCCGTGACATTTATCTTAGAAAAATTTGAGCAGAGTCTCCTCTTAAAAATAGTGCCCCGTGATCTACCAGATCACTACAACCACAATAACAAAACCATAAAAATTTCAAATAAACCAAAATCAGTCTTAAATACCAAAATCAAACTAAACATAATAATTCATATTCTCAAACATAACTTAAATTCTCAACATAATTAAACTTGCATTTCATATCTAAATATCCTCCGCATCATCTAAGTCTTCAACTCCATCTGTAATATGTCACATTACAGGTAAAGGTAAGTTGCAGCAGTTTATAGTAAGCATAATAAACATTTGATAAAAGGTCAAAAACATCATTTTTCATAATGTGACGAAAAATAATATTATTTCATATACAAAATAACTTTCACACATATATGATTTAATCCGAGCAGTTAACGGAACTGAATTTCACAAAATGGATTCATAACGGAAATAACTGCACAGATAACCAACTAAACGTAACGGAAACGAATAACAACATCATATAATGTCTTAACATTATAGAATTAATCATTAAACATAGCCATGCTGTAATGAAACAAATGCATACTCAAATACGGATGTGACACAATGATATCATTCCAGACTATTCCCGCTGGAAGGGTATCGACAGATATTATACCCCCTCTGTCTTCGGGCAAAACGAAATGTGTTTCTTTATTCTCGTCGCCAACGAGCCGAAAGTATGCGCGTTTTTATCCTCGTCGCAATGCGAGCCACAACGAAACGAAAATATCCACGATTCACAAACCTCAAATCGTATTCACTGAATCAAGACAAACATGGCCTTTCAAAATAGTTTTTCACACACAATAAAATGTTATTCAAAATTCTATTTTTCAACAAAATACATTTCTTACCAAAATCATCTTTCAAAAAAATTCTTGCATGCTTACTATTCGAAAATCAATTCAAAAATAAACAATACGAAATACTTAAAATAATTAGCGGAATGAATTATTATGTTTTAGTTTGATTTTGGTATTTAAGACTGATTTTGGTTTATTTGGAATTTTTATGGTTTTGTTATTGTAGTTGTAGTGATCTGGTAGATCACAGGGCACTATTTTTAAGAGGAGACTCTGCCCAAATTTTCTAAGATAAATGTCACGGGTAAAAAGTTATTAAGTTAAACATCCGATAAGAATAAAAACGTTTCCGCTAAACAAATGTTCAAAGTGATATTAAGTTTTTGAATTAAGTGTAGCCTTGTATTCAAGCAATTGAATACGGCGGGCGACCCGTCTGGGCCAGCCGTCACACATGTTATGCGTAGCCGTGCCAAAAATTAGGTTACCTCGTCCTCTTCTCATTTTTAATGAAGGGTGCCTTTTGGAATATTAGGGGAATTTGTAACAAAGCTTCTCATTAAGCTTAAATTCCATTCGTAAAAGTATTAAGCAAAATTTCATGGTGATTCTTGAACCTTTTATTGATCTTGATCAGAACTTCATGAAGTTTAAATTTAATTTCATGTTTGATACTACAAACACATATTGGAAAATTTTGTTATTTTGGGATGCATCGATATCTGTTGAGGTGGTTTCTGATCATGCTCAGGTATTACATGTCCAAATGAATTCTCCAGCATTCCCTTGTACTATTTTTGCATCTTTTGTTTATGCAAGCTGTTCTAGATATGGTCGATTGTTACTTTGGGAGGAACTTCTTTCTCATAAGCCTCTTCCTGATGCTCCTTGGATAATCGGAGGAGACTTTAATGTTATATCAGATTTGGATGAGCAATTTCTAGGTAATATAGCTCGTACATGTGCTATTGAGGACTTCAATAATTTTATAGTGGAGGCTGGTCTTGTGGATGCAGGTTATGTAGGAGACAAATTTACTTGGTCTAATTGTAATGGCTCAATTTTAAAGGAATTATTGACCCAAATGTTGTGTAAGTTATAAATTATAAATAATAATAATAATAATAATAATAATGATATTTAATAATATTAATGATAATTAAGGAGTGATAACCGAACACTTTTTCCACTTTTATCAGACATGCTGTTTCGCTCATTTCCGTTGCACCTTCGCCTTCTTCTTCCCTTCCGTTTCATTCGCTTGCTTCGCCTTTCATCTTCCCCAGAAATTAATCGATCTTCGTCCCTTTATCTGCTTCCGCTTGTAACTGGTATGAACCCTATTAAGTCCCTGCCAAACAAGAATCCATAGCCATTTTTCTGTCTGTTTTCAAGTTCAGAAAAAGAAAATTCCAGATTTTTGTAAATTTCGATTTTTAGTTTCGAAAATCCTTCTAAATCAGAGTTGTAGCGAACCTTGGAGAAGAAATCGGATTTGAGCAGAAGTCATAGAGAAATCGGTATGAAATTCGATTATTTATGTTTCGAATTTAGTTTCTATTTTCGATTTTTTTGGTTCTGTAATGGGTTAGGTTAGTGAAGATGGATTATTTGAAATTTTAGTGGTTTAATTTGTCAAGAACAAAATTTTTAAGGATTCAGTTCGAAAATTTTCTGGAATTGAGTTCGAAAAATGGTATTTCTTTTTACGAAGGTTTTTCTGGAATTTAAGATATTTAAGAAACTGAAATGGTATTTTGTTCAATTATGATACTGAATTTTGAGGAATTGAGATGGTGATTGTTCGAAGATTTTTCAGATAATGAAAATTGTTTGAAAATGGTGAATGTTTTTGTTCGAAAACAAACTAGTGTTATGTGACGCCCCGAAATGATTAATTGCAATTAAGGCATTAATTATGTTATATGATTGAAGTATGTGGTAATTGAGTTATGTGTTGGGTAATAAGATGTTAACATGATTTAATAGTGTTGATTATTGTATATGAGGAAGATGTGATTTTAGAGGAAGTTTATTTCATTTTATTAAATGCTTATAAAATACCATATTTGGGTATTTTATACATCATGTTAACTTTGGGGTGCAATTTTTATATTAAACTTTATAACCCTCTTTTAGGGCTGCTTACCGGTTGGAACCGGTCCGGTCCGGTCCGGAACCGGCCGGTTCCGGACCCGTTATGGGCGGAACCGGTCCGGTCCGTTAAGGAACCGGATCGAACCGGTTCCGGTTCCAACCGGTTCCGGTTTGGTTCGGATCCTTATCGGATTTTCGAATTTTTTTTTTTTTTTAAATGAGGTGTAAAGACGCCCCATTCAGGCGTAGCTACGCCTAAGCTACGACTTTTTTTTTTAAGAGGCGTAACTACGCCACTTTGGAGGCGTAGTTACGCCTCTCGGAATTTTTTTTTATGGGTTATTTAAACATGTCTATGTGTTTAAATACTTCTAGCATACAAATAATTGTAAAGACATGACAATTGAAAATCTAAATAAAAAAATATTACAATTTAGTACTTAGCAGTCTTCATAATTGATAAGTATTGTTTTGGCTATCTCTTCTTCTTGCTCGTCATAATGATTTACGAATTCGTCAACCGTCCCATCTCTTCTATTTTTGCATTCTGCTTCAAACCAATCTTTAAGTAACGTGAGCATGCATAACGAATCAGCTGATAAACTACTTCTGTAGTCTCCAATAATACGGCCGCATGTTGAGAATGCCGATTCAGAAGCGACGCTTGAAGCTTGTACAGCATACACGTCTCTAGCCATTTTGGCTAAGATAGGGAATTGTGCTGCATTGGACTTCCACCATTGTAAGACGTCGAAGTTGTCTTCGGTTAGAAATTGATAATTCAGATAAATTTGCAACTCAGTCGACGTGCTAGTAGAAGGTCCTTTTCCCTTAAGTTTTTTCCTGCCCAGCAATCTAAGCAAATTGATGCCCCCACCTTTAGATTGAGCTTGGGGTTGTTCTTCAACAGGCCTTTGTTGCGATGATTCACTTGCCTGTTGATTATAATACAATTGAAACATATTTTGGAGAGATTGCATTGTAGATGTCTTTTGATCGTCAACAACCTTCCCCAAAAATTTAGCATAATATTCAAAAAATATCTCAAATGAAGATAAACATTGACTAGGATCTAGCAATGTTGCGATGCAGTGTACGGGTGGGATTTGTTCCCAATACTTTATAAATTTAGTTTCCATTGCATTAACAAAAGCATGCAAGTCATAGTCATCTCTAAATTCTATAAACTTATCAAACATGTTAAATACTAAAGGAAGAAAATAAACGGAAGTTGGATAAGTAACACCAGAGAAACGTTCCGTCGCTTCTTTGAAAGTACCTAACAATGATACACAATTTTCAACAAATTCCCAATCATCATCAGTCAAATAAATACTTTCATCGCTATCAAGCATTTGATATGAATTATAAAATGGAGTTAAAATATCTTTGTAAGGTAACATAGCATTCAACAAATTGTACAACGAATTCCACCTAGTTTCTATTGGTGATGGAAAAAGAAGATGCTTTAAACCATTAGATAAACATAATTGTTTCCAATCACGCTTAACACGGCTCGTGCGTAACCATTTAGCGCAGTATTTCATTTTGTCAATACATGCTGAGTGATTGTCCTCATAACCAACTTTAACAGCCAAATTAATCACATGACATGCACATCTAACATGAAAAAAAATACCATCAAGCATTGGTTTAAGATAGATCTTTAAATCACACATCGCAGCATTGTTATTCGCAGCATTGTCTAATGTGATTGAAAATACATTTCCTGAATTCCATAATGTCTACAAGTGTTGAATACATATTTAGCAATTACATAACCAGTATGTGCACAATCTAACTCATCTAAAGACAAAATCCTTTTTTGCATACACCAATTATCATCAATCCAATGACAAGTGACAACAAGATATGAATCAGAATTTACATTTGTCCAAATATCAGTTGTTAAACTAACCCTACAAGGCAAACTAGAAAGATGTTGAAACAATGTATTTCTATATTCAACAAATACGTCCATACAATTTCTTTTTAGTGTGTGCCTGGATATATGTTTAAACATGGGTTGTATAGACGAAGCAAATTCAATAAAACCAGCACGTTCAGCTTGTATAAAAGGTAGTTCACATCTGATCACATATCTAACAAGTGACCTACGATTAATTTCAGCAGTTAAAATAAAATTCGTGCCAGTAAGAACATTAATTTGTGCTTGTGTTGCTTCTCGACTTAATGGTTGTAATGTTGTCTCATCAAAATTATGTTTTTTTACTAAGTGTTTTTTAAATGTTCCGGTGCCTCCACTGGAACCACCGGCTTTATATGAATACTGGATCTTACATAATTTACATATTGCAACAGATTCATTAGTACCTTCTTTTTGACCGAGTTCAAAGTGATCCCATATCTTACTTCTTTTGGCACGAGTAGGTAGTCTACTTGCTGCTGTAGTGGCTCCGGATGACTCCACATGTTGTCTTTCTTGGGCTTGGGCAGCAACAGGTTCGGCAGGTTGTTGGGGTTGTTGTGGTTCGACATTCATAGAAGAACCACCAACATCGAGGTCAGCAAAAAAATCATAACTTTCATTTAACTCAGGAATTGGCACAGGCAAATTCATTGCAGAAGATGAACTCAGTGATAGACGACCCGGAACGAGACCCCGACTACGACCCCGGCTACGACCAGCACCATTGCTAGATGAAGATGCCATTATGATATAAGACTATAAGTAAATTGTAAATAGCACAATTGAGAGAAAAATATGAGAGTGAAGTAATTTTCGTTACAAGAATTGTTATGAAACAATACACAACACAACATCCCCTATTTATAGTTTTTTTTTTTATTAAAAATATTTAAAAAAAATAAAATAAACAGTTAACGTTGGCAACGGCTAAGAGCCGTTGCCAACGTTAACATTTGTTAACGTTGAAGGCAACGTTAACAATGTTAACGTTGCCTTCTTCAATTTTTTTTTTTTATTTTATTATTATTTTTTTAAAGTCTACCGGTAGGACCGAAATCGGCGGTCCTACCGGTTTGGTTCTTCGGGACCGCCCCGGACCGGTTTCTAACCGGTTCCGGGGCGAACCAGAACCGTTAAGTCCGGTTCCGGTTTTGGACCGGACTTAACGGTCCGAATCCGGGCCGGGTCCGGTTTGACCCGGCCCGGTAAGCAGCCCTACCCTCTTTCCCCAATATACCCACTTACTTTTTCACCACTTTACCAATCACTCATTTAACCCCAAATTTCACCCCTTAACCCTAACCCCACACCATTTTCGAAATCCACCAAGGTAGGAAGAAGAAATCTTCACAAAGCCTTTGTTTGTGAGATTTATTGTAGGATTTGGAGTTCCTAAGAGGTATGGAACCATTCCTAAAGTTTTTATGATTTTTGGTGTTGAAATGGGTTAGTTTTTGATGATTTTTGTGGTTTATTTGTGTATGTATTGTATGTGATTGGGGTGTGGTTTTTATGAGGTTTTTGTGGTGTTAAAATGGTGGGATATCTTTGGTTTAAGATGTATTGGTTTACTTGGGAGTTTCATACCAAAAAAATGGAGTTTACTCGAAAAATCGCAGCGACCGATCGATCGGTAGCAGGGCAACGATCGATCGGTGCATGTGCGAAGCGAGGGGTGAAATTTCTTTACTTACCGATCGATCGGTGAAAGCGACCGATCGATCGGTGGATGACTAACGATCGATCGGTAGCTTGGACCGATCGATCGGTGAAAGGCCGTAGCTAAAATTTAAATTATGAACAGTTACCGATCGATCGGTAGGAGTGACCGATCGATCGGTAAAGCGATTTTTGCTGAAGGTTATTTTATTGGCTTAATTGATGGAATTTTTGGTATTAGACTATTATTTAGCTTCTAATATTGATTTGCATGGTTGTGTAGAACCATCCCAGGTCCCCACAACATCGAGGAGATAAAGTGCTACAACTTCTCCATTTTGAAACAAAGGTACGTAAGAAACGTACGGGCATCAAACGGTAACATATTCCTAAACTATGACTATGCATTGATTGCATAAGTATTTATGATGATAATTATGATGCATAAGTTTATGATGATAATGTTGTGATAAATGAAGATGATATGATGTTACGATGACAATTATGATATGATGATGATGTTTGAAGATGATGGTGCTTATGAAACGATAAAGTATGTTTAACTATGCTATTTAGAATGGTTGAATGTCCGGTGGCTATTATGGGCAAGCGAGGAAGGTACTTGCCGCTCACATAACTAAGCGAGGGGGTACATCCGCTATCAAGGTGTAGCGAGGGGTATCATCCGCTAAGCGAGGGGGTACATCCGCTATCAAGGAGTAGCGAGGGGTATCATCCGCTGAACAAAGAGATACATCCGCTATCAAGGCGTAGCGATGGGTATCATATGATGTGTTATGTCGAGCGAGGGGGCCAAATGTACCGCTGTCATGATAGAACCCCGACAGTCCCATTTCTAATGAATATAGTTTGTAGTGAGCATGTATGTGAAGTATGATGTTAACCATTTATGTCAAGAACTAATGATGATATGCATAACTATGAAACAGGGACAACCAAAGAGGGATAATACGATTAACCAGGAAGTATACGTTACCAATTATTTCTATGCATTTATTTATATGCCATTAACTTATGATGCTAAATAACGATGTACATGCTCATGATGGGTTATTCCTGTATGTACACTTTTGGACCAAGACTAAGGGTCGGGTTGAGACAGTGAGCTAAAGGAGCATAAAAGAAGATAGATTACAGGATTTCTTTTTGGGATAGTTTCTACTCTAGGAGTAGTATAATTCTATCGATATACTTCATTTTGAGGATGTAATTAATTTAACTTTTGCAAATGTATCCTTGGCATGTAATCTGATTAGCTCAAAACTACAACCAAAACCCAAAGATGTCATTAATGCATGTTTAGTCCATAATAAATTATTAATATGATGTTAAGGTAGGAAGACCCTACATGAGTGGTATCAGAGCCAGGTTAGAGAACCCGGGTATGAGTGAAGGGTAGCCTTAGCAATAGGTTGGCTAGGTGCTTACTTTTAACATGTTATGTTACCTACGAGTAGTATATGGCTGTTATGACAACATGTTATGGCTTTCTAACGATGTATATATGAACTGTTTTTGGATCTTGTTGTTAACCCTTGTGTTGCAGTATGGGAGCAAAGATCGACATTGGCGATGCGGTAAGTGTTATTGCTAGTGCGGGGCGCACGAATCCCCTACCCCCGCCAGCCCTAGGCGAAGAGCCGTCCGTGCAACAGTTATTGCCGGGAGAGTTGAGTTTGACTCAATTCCTAGCGTATCGGCCCCCGACATTTGAAGGGACTGAAACAGGGGAGCGAGCGGAGGAATGGCTAGAAAGAATAGAGCAAATATTTGTGGCATCCCCGTGTGCAAAGACGGCCTGGATAAGGCTAGCAGAATTCCAATTAGCCAAGAAGGCACTGATGTGGTGGAAGACCACCGTGATTGAACAGGAAGCACAGGGTCAAGAAGTAAACTGGAAACTGTTTAGAACTAGATTTCTGGCCCGATACTTTTCAGCGGCGGCACGTCAGGCTAAAGAGGATGAGTTTTCTAAATTGAAGCAAGGTACCATGCCGGTGTCAGATTATGCCCTCCACTACTGTTCTCTACTCAGATATGTACCTCACATCGCTGCCGACACTCAAGCAAAAATGAGGAACTTTATGAAGGGCTTGAGGCCGGAACTTTATGATAGGGTGATTACATATGGCCCCACTTTCTTTGACGATGCACTTACACGGGCTGAGTTAGCCGAACTGGGGGTTGGTGCATACCCTGATGCTGTACCACCTCCAGCACCCCCTCAGAAATCTATTTCCGACAATTTAAAGCCAAGGGGTGATCGGTTTAAGCCTGGGGGAACACTTCAGCGTCTAGATTCAGTGGTAGGAGGCCCGAGAACAGATGGAAAGGAAACCGCAGGAATGACGCCCCACCAAGAGGAGGACAGTCTCGGGGAGGTAGTGTTGGGGAGGTCCAATGCTCTCTTTGTGGGCTACCACATCTGACGAAAAATTGTGTAGGATGTTATGTGTGTGGCGACAGTGGCCACTTTGCTCGACAGTGCCCCAACAGGGGAAGGCAGCAGAACTCTGCGGAGAGGTCTACAGTCAGAGCAGCATAGCACAGACCCCCATATGTACCGAGGCAGTATGTAAGTCAGCCTACAGGGCCACCTCAAGGGCAGGTGTATGCATTGACAAGGGAGCAGGCTACAGCGGCTCCGGATGAGGTTATAGCGGGTACGTGTCTTTTATTTACGCACCCTGCCTTTATATTGATCGACACAGGTGCGTCACACTCTTTTGTGTCGACGAGTTTTGTGGAAAGACACCACATATGCATTTCTCCGTCGCCCATGCCTCTTGTAGTCTCGACACCCGCTGGAAGGAGTTTGATTGCTGATCAGATTGTCTATGATGGCCTCATTTATTTTGAGGATAACAAGTTAAGGTCGGATTTGATCGTTCTGGGAATATCAGACTTTGACTGTATATTAGGTATTGATGTTCTGAATAGGTACCAGGCAGTTGTGAACTGCAGGCAGAGGACTGTCCGATTCAGATCTGATAAGGGAGTTCAGTGGACGTTCTATGGGGATGGTTCTCGTTCAAAGATTCCGTTGATATCTGCGGTCAAGATGACACAGTTATTGGAACGAGGCCATACAGGATATCTTATCTATGCTGTTGATATTTCTGAAAAGAATGAAGAATTAAAGGTTGAAGATGTGCCCGTAGTGGCGGAGTTTCCGGATGTATTTCCGGAAGAGAGTCCGGATTTCCACCGGCGAGAGAGGTCGAGTTTGGAATCGAATTACTACCGGGGACATCAGCCATTTCTCGTGCCCCGTATAGGATGGCACCAACAAAGCTAAAGGAGTTAAATGTTCAGTTGCAAGAACTCCTTGACAAGGGCTACATACGCCCTAGCGTATCGCCCTGGGGTGCACCAGTTCTATTTGTCAAAAAGAAAGATGGTTCGATGCATCTGTGCATCGATTACAGACAACTGAACAAAGCCACAGTAAAGAACAAGTATCCGCTTCCGAGGATCGATGATTTATTTGATCAGTTGCAGGGTACGAGACTCTACAGTAAGATCGATCTGAGGTCGGGATACCATCAGATTCGGGTCAGGGAAGATGATGTGCAGAAGACAGCTTTCAGGACCAGATATGGGCACTATGAATTCTTAATATGCCCTTTGGGGTGACGAATGTCTCAGCTGTTTTCATGAGTTTAATGAACAGGGTATTCCAGCCATATTTGGACCAGTTCGTCATAGTCTTCATTGATGATATACTTATCTACTCCCGGACTGAAGAAGAACATGTGGAGCACTTGAGGACAGTACTTCAGATCCTTAGGGATCATCAGTTATATGCAAAGTTTAGCAAGTGCGAGTTTTGGTTGAACAGTGTGGTATTCTTGGGTCATGTTATATCTAGCAGTGGACTATCTGTGGATCCCAGAAAGATTGAAGCTGTTATGGAGTGGGCTGCACCCACTTCTGTGCCCGAGATACAGAGCTTCCTTGGTTTAGCGGGTTATTACCGACGTTTCGTCGAAGGATTCTCTAAGATCGCTAAGCCATTGACACAACCGACTCAGAAAGGAGTCCCGTTCTATTGGTCCGAAGCTTGTGAGGAAAGCTTCCAAGAGTTGAAGCGTCGTTTGACGACAGCGCCAGTGTTGGTGATTCCTTCTGAGAATAAGAAGTTTGCCTTGTACACGGATGCATCATTGCAAGGTTTGGGCTGCGTGTTGATGCAAGATAAGCACGTGGTAGCTTATGCTTCGAGGCAGTTGAAGCCTCATGAGACCAGATACCCAGTCCATGATCTGGAACTGGCAGCCATCATTTTCGCCTTGAAGATTTGGCGTCATTATCTTTATGGAACGACGTTCACCATCTATACGGACCATAAGAGCCTGAAGTTCCCATTCACTCAGGCTGAACTAAATATGCGTCAAAGAAGATGGATGGATTTGCTCAAGGATTATGACTGTGAGATTGAGTATCATCCTGGTAAAGCAAATTCGATAGCAGACGCCTTAAGTCGGAAGGTGAAGAGTACTGCTGAGGACGTTATGTGTTTATCAGCTATGATGACTTCTTATTGCCATTTAGGCTATGATTTTGATGTGGACACGTCGCCGGTGCGAGTGTCGACCTTATTGGCTGAGCCAGACATATTTG
This sequence comes from Haberlea rhodopensis, assembly GCA_907163345.1. NCBI lineage: Eukaryota > Viridiplantae > Streptophyta > Magnoliopsida > Lamiales > Gesneriaceae > Haberlea > Haberlea rhodopensis. The sequence goes on from CAJQUN010000082.1 coordinate 421,174, forward strand.
AGGCTATTAGGAAAGCTCAGAAGTCGGACGATGAAGTTCAGAGATGGTCATCGATAGTACTCCAAGGGCAACCATCAAAGTTCCGAGTGGCTGAGGATGGTTCCTTGAGACTTGGCAACCGTTGGGTGGTGCCAAGGACACCAGAATTACGCCAAGGAATCTTGCACCGTGCCCACAGTAGCCGGTTCAGTATCCAACCAGGAGGAAGGAAGATGTACAAGGACCTATGTGATCAATTTTGGTGGAGACGCATGAAGCGTGAAGTAATTGCTTTTGTTAAGAGATGTCTGATCTGCCAGCAAGTAAAGGCAGAAAGACAGAGGCCTGGTGGTGAGCTGAAGAGCTTAGAGGTACCTAAATGGAAGTGGGAGCATATATCTATGGACTTCGTGACCCACTTGCCAAGGTCGGCCTCTGGATTTGATGCGATCTGGGTGATCGTGGATAGGCTGACAAAGGTAGCCCATTTCATTCCTTACAGTATGACTTTCACATATTTAAAGATGGCCCAACTATATGTGCGGGATGTGGTAAGATTGCATGGCATTCCGGTCTCAATAGTGTCTGACAGAGACCCGAGGTTCACTTCACATTTCTGGGAGGGTCTCCAGACAGCTTTGGGCACAGAGATAAGATTGAGTACGGCCTATCACCCTCAGACAGACGGTCAGACAGAGCGCACTATTCAGACGCTCGAGGACATGTTGAGGGCATGTGTTTTGGAATTTGATACTCCGTGGCAGGATTCGGTACCACTGGTGGAGTTCTCCTATAATAACAGTTATCAGGCGAGCATTCAAATGGCTCCTTTTGAAGCTCTATATGGACGACGATGTAGGTCACCGCTGTGTTGGGAGGACTTGACTAGCAAAGCAGTCGGAGGGCCGGATATGATCAAGGATATGGAAGAAAAGATCAAGATGATACGCCAAAAGATGAAAGCGGCCCAGGATAGGCAAGCAGCCTATGCCAACAAGCGACGCCGACCGCTAGAATTCCAAGTAGGAGATAAGGTTTTCTTGAAGATCTCACCCTTCAGGGGTGTCGTCCGGTTTGGTATGCGGGGAAAGTTATCCCCAAGGTATGTTGGGCCATATGAAATATTGCAGCGCATCGGTACTTTGGCCTACCGATTGGCACTACCACCGTCCTTATCCGGTATTCATGATGTCTTTCACGTTTCTATGTTGAGGAAGTATGAGCCAGATCCGTCTCATGTATTGCAGCCTTCAGAGGTTCAGTTGAGTTCAGATGTATCCTATATTGAACGACCGGTTAAAATTCTGGATCGTGAGGATCGCAGGCTACGAAGCAAAGTTATACCGATGGTCAAAGTTCAGTGGGATCGTCGGGGTGTCGAGGAGGCTACGTGGGAGACGGAGCGGCATATGGTGCATCACTACCCGGAACTATTTTCTGGTATGATTTATGTTTAATTTCTTTATGGGTAAGTGCATGCAATTTCGAGGACGAAATCTTATAAGTAGGGGAGTATTGTGACGCCCCGAAATGATTAATTGCAATTAAGGCATTAATTATGTTATATGATTGAAGTATGTGGTAATTGAGTTATGTGTTGGGTAATAAGATGTTAACATGATTTAATAGTGTTGATTATTGTATATGAGGAAGATGTGATTTTAGAGGAAGTTTATTTCATTTTATTAAATGCTTATAAAATACCATGTTTGGGTATTTTATACATCATGTTAACTTTGGGGTGCAATTTTTATATTAAACTTTATAACCCTCTTTCCCCAATATACCCACTTACTTTTTCACCACTTTACCAATCACTCATTTAACCCCCAAATTTCATCCCTTAACCCTAACCCCACACCATTTTCGAAATCCACCAAGTAGGAAGAAGAAATCTTCACAAAGCCTTTGTTTGTGAGATTTATTGTAGGATTTGGAGTTCCTAAGAGGTATGGAACCATTCCTAAAGTTTTTATGATTTTTGGTGTTGCAATGGGTTAGTTTTTGATGATTTTTGTGGTTTATTTGTGTATGTATTGTATGTGATTGGGGTGTGGTTTTTATGAGGTTTTTGTGGTGTTAAAATGGTGGGATATCTTTGGTTTAAGATGTATTGGTTTATTTGGGAGTTTCATACCAAAAAAATGGAGTTTACTCGAAAAATCGCAGCGACCGATCGATCGGTAGCAGGGCAACGATCGATCGGTGCATGTGCGAAGCGAGGGGTGAAATTTCTTTACTTACCGATCGATCGGTGAAAGCGACCGATAGATCGGTGGATGACTAACGATCGATCGGTAGCTTGGACCGATCGATCGGTGAAAGGCCGTAGCTAAAATTTAAATTATGAACAGTTACCGATCGATCGGTAGGAGTGACCGATCGATCGGTAAAGCGATTTTTGCTGAAGGTTATTTTCTTGGCTTAATTGATGGAATTTTTGGTATTAGACTATTATTTAGCTTCTAATATTGATTTGCATGGTTGTGTAGAACCATTCCAGGTCCCCACAACATCGAGGAGATAAAGTGCTACAACTTCTCCATTTTGAAACAAAGGTACGTAAGAAACGTACGGGCATCAAACGGTAACATATTCCTAAACTATGACTATGCATTGATTGCATAAGTATTTATGATGATAATTATGATGCATAAGTTTATGATGATAATGTTGTGATAAATGAAGATGATATGATGTTACGATGACAATTATGATATGATGATGATGTTTGAAGATGATGGTGCTTATGAAACGATAAAGTATGTTTAACTATGCTATTTAGAATGGTTGAATGTCCGGTGGCTATTATGGGCAAGCGAGGAAGGTACTTGCCGCTCACATAACTAAGCGAGGGGGTACATCCGTTATCAAGGTGTAGCGAGGGGTATCATCCGCTAAGCGAGGGGGTACATCCGCTATCAAGGAGTAGCGAGGGGTATCATCCGCTGAACAAAGAGATACATCCGCTATCAAGGCGTAGCGATGGGTATCATATGATGTGTTATGTCGAGCGAGGGGGCCAAATGTACCGCTGTCATGATAGAACCCCGACAGTCCCATTTCTAATGAATATAGTTTGTAGTGAGCATGTATGTGAAGTATGATGTTAACCATTTATGTCAAGAACTAATGATGATATGCATAACTATGAAACAGGGACAACCAAAGAGGGATAATACGATTAACCAGGAAGTATACGTTACCAATTATTTCTATGCATTTATTTATATGCCATTAACTTATGATGCTAAATAACGATGTACATGCTCATGATGAGTTATTCCTGTAGGTACACTTTTGGACCAAGAGTAAGGGTCGGGTTGAGACAGTGAGCTAAATGAGCATAAAAGAAGATAGATTACAGGATTTCTTTTTGGGATAGTTTCTACTCTAGGAGTAGTATAATTCTATCGATATACTTCATTTTGAGGATGTAATTAATTTAACTTTTGCAAATTTATCCTTGGCATGTAATCTGATTAGCTCAAAACTACAACCGGAACCCGAAGATGTCATTAATGCATGTTTAGTCCATAATACGTTATTAATATGATGTTAAGGTAGGAAGACCCTACATGTTAATTCCTTAAGCATGTTGAATAACATAAGTTAGGATTAAGTTAGATTATTATAGAATCAAGTCAAACGAATATGGTTTTGATAATGTTGAAATGGGTAATAGGAAATCCTTGATATCTTGGAGATTTTGGGAAGGTTTGTAGCTTGAACGTTGATAGGAAGCTTTGGGGTATGTAAAGGAGGTTGCATTTTCACAAATTACTTTGAGTATTTTACGTTATTTATTTTTGAAATGTTTTGAATAGTAAGCATGCAAGAATTGTTTTTGAAATATGATTTTTGATAAGAAATGTATTTTGTTGAAAAATAGAACTTTGAGTAAATTTTATTGTGTGTGAAAAACTATTTTGAAAGGCCATGCTTGTCTTGATTCGGTGAATACGATTTGAAGTTTGTGAACTGTGGATATTTTCGTTTCGTTGTGTCTCGCATTGCGACGAGGATAAAAACGCGCATACTTGCGGCTCGTTGGCGACGAGAATAAAGAAACGCATTTCGCTTTGCCCGAAGACGGATGGGATATAATATCTGTCGATACCCTTCCAGCAGGTATAGTTTGGAATGATATCATTGTGTCACATCCGTATTTGAGTATGCATTTGTTTCATTACAGCGTGGCTATGACTAATGGATTAATTCTATATGGTTAAGACATTATATGATTATGATATTGTTATTCGTTTCCGTTATGTTTCGTTGGTTATCTGTGCAGTTATTTCCGTTATGATTCAGTTTTGTGAAATTTAGTTCCGTTAACTGCTCGGATTAAACCATATATTTGTGAAAGTTATTTTGATATGAAATCGTATTATTTTTCGTCACATTATGAAAAATTGATGTTTTAATACTTTTTATCAAATATTTATTATGCTTACTATAAAATGCTGCAACTTGCCTTTACTTGTAATGTGACATATTACAGATGGAGTTGAAGACTTAGGTGATGCGGAGGATATTTAGATATGAAATGCAAGTTTAATTATGTTGAGAATTTAAGTTATGTTTGAGAACATGAATTATTATGTTTTTAGTTTGATTTTGGTATTTAAGACTGATTTTGGTTTATTTAGAATTTTTGTGGTTTTGTTATTTTGGTTGTAGTGATCTGGTAGATCACAGGACACTATTTTTAAGAGGAGACTCTGCCCAAATTTTTCTAAGATAAAAGTCACGGGTAAAAAGTTATGAAGTCAAACATCCGATAAGAATAAAAACGTTTCCGCTAAACAAAAGTTCAAAGTGATATTAAGTTTTTGAATTGAGTGTAGCCTGGTGTTCAAGCAATTGAACACGGCGGGCGACCAGTCTGGGCGGGCCGTCACACTAATGGTCATGTTTGGAAAAGATTTGATCGAGTTCTTTTATCTACTTCTTGGTGCAATGTGTTTAATTCATTCAAAGTGGAACACTTGCCTAGGATTAATTCGGATCATTGCCCTTTATCAGTATCAGCTCATATGCTTCCTAAGCCTACATCTTCCTTTAGATTCAAAAATATGTGGGTTGATCATTTGGGTTTTTTACAGACAGTTAGATTAAATTGGCATAATCCTTGTTCTCTTCAAGGAATGCATCGTCTATTTGTGAAGTTGAAGAGATTGAAGCATCATTTATAATGGTGGAATCATGAGGTTTTTGGTAACATTCATGCTAATGTTCGACATGCCGAAGTTCAATTTTCGGATGCTCAACAGGCTTATGATCATGCTCCAACTGATGAATTGAAAATTACTCTTTTCTTCAAGCAATCGGAATTAAATAAAATTCTTAAGATTGAGGAAATATTTTGGAAACAAAAATCTGCTTCTAAATGGAAGATTGAAGGAGAACGTAATACAAAGTTGTTCCATAACATGGTCAATAAGATGCGTGCTCATGGACATATTTTTCGAATTTGGGCTGATGGAGAATGCCTTAATAATCCTCTCTTGATTCAAGAATCGGGTGCTCGTTATTTTAAAAATCTTTTGGTTGGGGAAGATAATGTTTTAAACTTGCCTCATTTGGAGCTTATTCCTAGACTTGTGCATGAAGGGGATAAAGAGGCTTTGTTGGTTATTCCTACTTTGGAGGAAGTTCGGGAAGTTGTTTTTTCTCTGAAGGCTGATAGTGTTGCTGGTCCCGATGGATTTTCAGCATTATTTTATACTTCTTACTGGGATATCATCAAAGATGATGTATATGATGCGGTTACTGAATTCTTTCATGGTCATGAACTTCCTCGGAGTTTCACATCCACATCTATTGTGCTAATACCTAAGACAGATAATGCTCAACAATGGTCTGAATTTAGGCCTATCAGTTTATGTAATGTGAACAACAAAATTGTCATCAAGCTTATTACAATGCGTCTCAAAAAAATTATTGGGAAGATTATTTCTCCATCACAAAGTTGATTTGTTCACGGTCGCCTAATTTCTGATAATATTTTATTAGCTCAGGAATTGTTACATAAAATTCATTATCCAATTCGTGGTGGAAATATGGTGATTAAATTAGATATGGCTAATGCATATGATCGTGTGCAATGGGATTTCCTATGTTAGATTCTTCTTGTTTTTGGATTCAGTTCTGTAGTAGTTTTTTTTATTCATCGATGTATTTCCAATTGCTTGTTTTCAGTTAATATCAATGGAGTTCTTGCTGGTCTTTTTAAGTCCAATAAAGGATTGAGACAGGGAGATCCATTGTCTCCATTATTGTTCATAATTGGTGCCGAATATTTATCCAGAAGCCTGGATTTCATGTTCCTTCAGCAACCTAGGCTCTCTTTTTATTCAGGTTGTGGCATTCAAAACTCTCATTTAGCTTATGCTAATGACATTATCATATTTGCTGATGACATTATCATATTTGCTAATGGCTCGATTGATGTTGCGAAGAAAATCAAGTCTACCCTTGATCATTATGAGGCATGTTCAGGACAGTTAGTGAATAATCTCAAGAGCAACATTATTCTAAGCAAACATATTTCTCAGTCTCGTCGAGATCGTATTGTGTCAATTACAGGTTTCCCTTGTTCGAATCTTCCTATGACTTATTTGGGAATTCCTATAATTGTTGGCAGTAGAAAATCCATCCATTTCCACAAATGATCCAAAAATCTAGAAATAAGCTTCGAGGATGGGAGCTTTCTACTTTATCATTTGGCAGTAAATTGGTGCTCATTAAAAGTGTTCTTGCATCCTTGGCTTTATATTTGTTTCAAGTCATTCAACCACCAGGGAATATTCTTCACCAACTTGAAATGATATGCGCAAAATTCTTATGGAGTTCACAAGGTTCAGTTAGACATATTTCTTGGATTTCATGGAAAGAGATTTGTCATCCTACTATAGAAGGATGATTGGGAATAAGGAGATTCAAAGACTCTTTAAGGCATTTTCTATCAAACTTTGGCTCAGGTTACGTCAAGGTGAATCTTTGTGGGCCAAATTTATGCTGTCAAAGTATTGTTCTCGATTTTCTCCAGCTTCTATTTCAGATTCTGGTAACATTTCTCCAACTTGGCGAAGACTGTTAAAAATTCGAGCAATAGCTGAACCTGGTATAGGTTGGTTATTAGGTGCTGGTAATATGTATTTTTGGGATGATTTATGGTTTAATTCAGGTGTTCTTTCAGGTATTTGTCGAGTAACTAGATCTCGATCTCTCCGGGTTAATGAACTCTGGGATAACAGATTCTGGAAGTTTGATAGATTACTTGCTTTAGTTCCTCATCATGTTGCTGTCCTTATTAGTCAAGATCCCATTTGTCCATTTACGAATGATAAATTGGTGTGGAAGCATTCTTCTAATGGTGTTTTTACTTCAAATCAGCTTGGAATCTAATTCATCAAAGGAAGGAACCAAATGTAGTGTTTATTCCTATTTGGTTTAAGGCTTTGACTCCTTCTATTTCATTCTTCTGCTGGAGATTTATTTTTAAGCGTCTTCATGTTGATGATATATTGAAAAATCGTGGCATTCATCTTGTTTCTAGATGTCAATGTTGTGATCAGGAGGAAACTTGGGCTCACCTATTCTTTCAGGGACCAGTGGCTCAAGGTGTCTGGCAGTATTTTGCTACTCAATTTGGAGTTAATCATTATCATCTGCTTAATTCTTGGAGGTTGGGTGATAAATGGAGACATCAAGGACATATTCGTGAAATGATCCCTTTTTAAATTTTGCAATTTTTTGGATAGGAAGAAATGAATCAAAACATCGCTCAATCAGACCATCAGTTGGTTTAGTTATTTCATCTATTCGTCGGCATATAGCTTTGGTTAACCCTTGGATTCGATTTGCTCATTGGCGTGGTTTCCTTACTTTGGCTATCAAATGGAATTTCTCATTCTCCACCACTCATCAGGCGACACTGAACTTGGTTACTTGGCAAAAACAGCCAATTGGTTATTTCAAACTCAATAGTGATGGATGCTCATTAGGTATTCTAGGTGATTCTTCTATTGGCTGGAAATAGATTCCATGATTTTAATTAATATTATCAAATTCGGACATACTCAATGGAGCTTGAGTCATACTTTAATCAAGATTCAAGAAATTAATCTTAATAGGCAAATTCACATTTCTCATATTTTTTCGGAAGGAAATGCAGTTGCAGATGCTATGGCTAATTTAGGTTTGAAAAATCATTCATTTCAAGTTTATTATGATAACTTTCTTGATATTGATATTAAAGCTCTTTGTAGATTAGATAGGATTGGTTTTCCTTATTTACGTACTTCTATTAAGCTCTTGTAATCTTTTACTTGGGAGGTCTTGGTTTCGTCACCTCTATTGTATTATCTTTATTTTGGAATAAACAGGTAGGGGTTCGCGAAACCCCCCGTCATGACACTGAAGGTGTTCTAAAAAAAATGTCCAATTTTAGTGCACCAATGTTCAATGTTAGTGCATCTAATGTCGAATTTTAGTGCATCAATGTCCAATTTTAGTGCATCCAATGTCCAATTCTAGTGTATCCAATGTAAATTACGTGCATCCAAGTCCAATTAGTGCATACAATGTTCAATTTTAGTGCATCTAATGTAAAAAAAAATCATGAACCAATGCACAAAAATATCGTGCATCAATGTCTAAAATCGTGCACCAATGCACAAAAATAATGCCCAATGTAAAAATTGTTTATCAATGTCCAATTTTAGTATATCAATGTCCAACTTCAATGAATCAATGTCCAACTTCAATGCATCAATGTCCAATTTTAGTGCACACATGTCCAATTTTTGTGCATCCAATGTCCAATTTTAGGTTGATGCACGCACATGGTTAAAAAAATCGTGCACCAAATGTATGAAATTTTCAGAATTCAGAATTTTTACCCATGATACAAGATTTTTTTGCCCCAAAAATTCTTAAAATTTTGTCAAGTACTGAACGATTTTGCCCCCAACAAGTCTGCATTTTTTAAACATGACAATTGGTGCACGTTTGAAAATGAAAGTAATGGTGCACGTGTTATTTTCTGAAAATATTAAGAACTCTGCACATCCACCCCAACAAGACGCACGCTCAATCTCAATGACATCTTCAAATCATTTTCTTCTTAATCCACCATTACATATATACAGATCGTATTAAAAAATAAATAGAAAAATCGAGCAATTAGGGTTTCAAATTTATCAAAGGAACAAAAATCAAATTGTGTATTACAGCTATATATGAACGTACACCACATTATAATTAATCGAATTATAGAAAAAAATACATTGGAAGTTCACGATCTGCAAGGATATAGAAGAATCCCAGAATATAGAATCCTGAATTTACAATTCCAGAAATTCTTGCAAATCATGATGCACCAGTGAAGAAGATGCGCGGAACATGAGGGCGACGGCGGCGGCGGGAGATTCCGTAGTGGCGGTACTGATGGTGGTGGGAGGGATGAACTGAATAATGTGGTGAAGAACATGTGTTTTGATCGCAAAAGAATTTTGAAATTTGAAATGAGTTTGAAATAACAATTTTGATTTTAAGGGCATTTTGGTCCAAAAAAAAGATGTCGATATTTTTAAGTTAAAAAATTGGACCTAGATGAATTAAGTTTCTTCAAAAGAGAATGTATGTGCACTGTTGTTTTTTTTGCCAAATTTAGTTGAAAATTTGTTTTGAAAGTGGTACATTCTCGCAATTTCCTCTAAAATGATTTAGGGGCCAATCATACCCAACTATGATTATTGTTTGTTTAATCTCCTTTTATTTAAATATTCTTAGAGTTGTCTACCCCTAAGAACACTGATCCTCTTAAGGCCATCATCAATTTAGGGGTGGGAATTGGGTTGTTCGGGTGTAAAAAATTACACCCGAACCCCAACCCGAATAAGTCGGGTACCTCAAATTCGGGTTTCGGGCAACCAAACCCCGATTTTTTAATAAAAAAATTGGTTATCATTTTTTAATAAAATAATTTTATATTGTTTCTCCTTTCTAATTTCTCCTCATCTCCCATCTCCGCTGCCCCAGCCACTCTCTCAATGCAAGAGCCAACTCAATCTCCATCCTCGTCTCCACCTGCTCCCTCCACCACTTCGTTCAAGAACTCACGTACCAGGATTCTACCCGCTACAATTCCTCCATTATCTGGCCTTTGGTACCAAAATCGAAACCCTAGCCCCAAATCATTGCTGTACCATCACCATTGCCGCTACCATAGACCATATATATAACAAGGTATTCTCGTCCATGGTCTCCAAGGCTTCTTCTCCACCTCTTGTCCACGGTCTCCAAGACTTCAACAATGTAACCGTCCTCAACTCTGGAACTTATGATTCAGAGACCCAAAGGTCAAAATGAATTGTGCGAAAGTGTGCGGGTATCGGGTACCCAACCCGGAAAAAGTTCTCACAAATCCTACCCAAATCCCGACCTGAAATCACGAATACCCGATCAGGTTCCCAAACCCGAATATCCCGACCCGATCGGGTCGGGACCCGAAATCCCGATCCTGATCCCACCCTAATCATCACCATTGATGTCGATGAACTTGAATCTTTCAAACTATACGGAAGCTCAAACGTTATCAAAACCTAGAAACGACAAAATTTCGGTTAAATCAAATTAAATGACCGAACTACTTCGTAACAAATAAACTGATTTTTTTCCGGTTAATTCAATTTCACAAAAAATTACCGAACCATCCAATGCTCACATCACCCCTAGTTGATTAAAAACCATAAAACATCCTATCCAAATAATTCATGGAATTAAAATTGTCATGAAAATAAAAAAATAAAAATAAAAATGATAAAATTGGCAAATGTTTTTAAACTATTTACTAACTGAGGCAAAGAGCTAAAGATTTTTTTACATGTTGACAATTCTGCAGCTCCTAAATCCTTCCTACCTTCTTCACAATCATTTGTTTCTACTTACATAAAATAGACAGAAAATGCAGTCATGAATGATGATTTCCACATTAATGATATGATAAATAAATATATAGATGTGCAGTAAGGAGGCAGACGAGCCCTTAAGTGAGATCAATATCGACCATCTCTGGGTTCGACCTCTCGGTTTGGTTCGCAACGAGCTCGACTCCCAGTTGTCCTTTGTCACCCGCTCCAAATGCATATAACTTGTCAGATTCTGTGAGTGCAAAAGTATGAGCATTCCAGTATATGGAATTTGTGAGGCTTATCTGTACAACCCTTTCATTCACTCGTTTTAGCGAGGATACGAGCTCCGGGGTCAAGATGTTTGAATGCCGGTTTCCCTGCGATCAAACAAAATCTTAACATGTTAGCACAATGTATATATTGAGGTGTCATTATAACTGGATTTGGCCAAACATAAATTTCATTGTAATAGAGTTTCTGAAGTCTATATATATATATGAAAACAAATCGAGTTCGAAATTTGGAATCGAACCTGTTCATCAGGAGCAGCAGTATTATGTCCAAGACTGGACGATTCTCCGCATCCAAAGGAATAAACATCGCCACTATCTGAGACCACAAAGGTTGTATAGTCACCTGTGGCCACATGAACTGCTTTGACATTACTTAGTGCTTCGACTACTTTCGGAACTGATTCACAAACTTCATTTCCGTGCCCCAAGCAACCATATCGTCCCCAACCCCAAGTGCAAACTCTTCCATCCTTTCCGACCACTGCAGTATGCCACGCACCGGCCGCAACTACTGTAGGCTGAAGATTCAAAGTTTGGAACTGTTCAATTAATCTCGGCTGTTTCTCATCAGTTCTAGAGCCGTGGCCGAGTTTCCCACCCAATCCACAACCCACGGAGTACACTGACCTGATAATTCAACCAAGAAGAGTACGCTGTAGCGGAGAAGTAATGACAGAAGAAACCAAATGAAACATGCAAATAGGAAACAGCCAAATTAATAAAGAAATTATGTGATCATCGGTTCACGCCTGCAATAGATGAATAGTTTGTAAAAGCACGTGCAAATCAATAAATCCTTATATTGTGTAGCATGGAAAGGGGGAGGAGATGATTGCCCCAGAACTAAAAAGTTCGAAATATTATATTTAATTTCTCCAAAAATGCATATTTCTCTCCACCCCTAAATCTAAAGTAACAAAATGAGGGACTAACATGCCGCAGGGTTGACAAGCCAAAGCAAGAAGGTAGCAGTATCCAGCTGCAATTTGAACCACTGGTATATTCTCAAGCGCCCCCAACAACGGGCGGGGCTCCACGTCACTCGGTTCTGTTTGATGGCCGAGTTTGTTTTCATCTCCCCAAGAAAATGTGTAAACTCTGCCTTCTCTTGATAATACAGCAGTAAAGAAATTTCCAATAGCAGCTTGCACGACAAAGATGTCTTTCAAAGATTCGACCAGTTTGGGCATAGTTACTAATTTATTTCTTTGAGCCCCATATTCTGCTTCCCCAAATGAATCTTTTCCAGAGGAATAGACCTGTCCCGTGTCACTAATTAGCATCGTACGACCAGCCCCTGCTGCTGCATGAATAATACGGATACCTTGCATAGATCTGCATCACAAAAAGAACACTTACATCATTATATCAGCAACCTTCTCCACTAAAGTCTACTCCAATAACAGTGATTAGGAACCTAATTAGGTTAGGTCTTGCATCCTCATTCGTGGTTCCATGTCCAAGCTGTCCTGAACTATTAGAACCAAATGAATAGACAGCTCCTTTAGAAGTCACAACAATGCTATGGCCAGGACCGGCTATTGCTTGCGACTTCTCCCTCCTATAACATGCTTCTCCAGCCAGCAAGTATCTCAAGACTAGTTTCCAAGATCCCCCACATATTTGCTTCAAACCTTGACGTTGTTCTGCTGTCATAGGTTTAAAAATAGCTCTTTTCTGGCACATATCAAGAGCCGCAAGGTCTGATAACGACAGCTCATGGTCGGGGGAAAAGTGAGCTGGCTGCCTAAAGAAGGAACAAGTTACCTGCAAAAAGCATAATGATAATCAGCAGTATCATCAATTCAAACGCCAAACGAGAGGGGACTTATAAAGATATGTAGACAAAACACACTTGCCTCAAGTTTTGCAAGATCTTGGGCGTCTAGATCACAGCCGGTAAGGACATGAAGAACGATGGAGGGGTTGGCAGACAATGGGAACTCCCCGGGGCTTGCATTTCCGAAACAATGCCGTTGCTGCCTCTGATATGTTACAGGAGGGGGAGAGAGTGAAGCAATTGTTTGCTCCGCAATGTTGTGGAATTGAACACTCGAGGTTCCACCAGCAGAGGCATCCATGGACACCACTTACTTCTGCAGTGCCCTACTAGGCGAAATGAATATAAATTTACCGAAAAACCAAAAGAACCTGCATAGATATATCCTTCTCCATTATGTCACATTATTCGGTTTCAAGCTTAATTCCCTAAAATCGACATTGAATAAGATGGCGTGAGACATACCTTTTAGTTATAAGTTGATCAGAGAATTCGCATCAAAACCTGCGAGTAAAACCAAAACATCATCAAATACTATATCTAGATTGAACAAGAACATCCAATACCAAACTACATTGTGCAAAGAAGTGCAGATCATTGCTAAATTTCAACCTCGACAACGTCACTCACTGTTTTCCAGCAGTACAAAAAATTGTTAAAGAACTAATTCAGGTCCACCAAGCAAGAAAATACGTCGTGGACAATTAACTGAGATAATAATAAAATCGCAAGCCCATCTGAAGAATCGAAGAAAACATATCTTACAATCTAACTCGAAGAATCAAAGCGAATGGTAACTTGCAATCAAACACTTAGCAATTGCGTCTACACAAAAAAGGTTACTTGCAGATTATATGTCTGCGGTAATTCTGTAAATAAAGAATACCGTGCCGTGAAGCACACCAAATATTCTACCACAACCGAAAAGAAAGGAATTTTCAAACCGAAAAGGTAAAAATCATAATACTCATCATCTATGAAAATCCCAAACATTTGCGATATCCAAATTTAGCTAATGAACTAGAAACATAAATAATGATCAGATAATTCCAAAGAGTGATAACCACAATCAACCACTTCCACACACAATTTGAACATAAAAGTTCGAATCTTTAACAATACACATGTAAACGAATCTTCAGATGATCAATAAACACAAGTCCGATTCTTCATTCAACACTAAAGATCAAGTGACAATCTACACAACTGCAATAAACAGAGCATATTGCACGAGGAGCAAGCCTTGATTCTGTACATCCGATACATAAACAGATCAAGAAACAAAACTCAGTAACCTAGTTCAAACGCAAAAGGGGCTAATGATTCATCAAAACCCATGTGACATCAGTTAAAAAATCACCAAAAGAAAGAATCTTGAATTGGGTCTCTATATGATCAAGGGGATTTTTGTGGTGATAGTTTTGGATGATTTTCAGATGATGATATGATCGACATGGTTAAAAATGGTTTCTTGGTGGATGTTTTCTCTGAAGAATTTTGTGTTGAGAAGAGAGAATAAAAGAGTTTTGCTCAGTATAAGATGGTATGCGAGTTAATATGTATTAATGTTATAGTATGCTAGTGAATATGTATTGTTACATATCAAAAGTTATTTTTTGTGCTAACAATGCACTTATAATATTTAAATTATATTATAGCCTAAACGTTATGTTTTGATCGCTCTTCAAATAAAGATAATTATTGCACTCTAATAATCATCTTTGATAATTGCACTACATTAGGAATCGAATATGTGATCTTAGTTCTGATATCATTGTAGGATCGAACATTTATCATTTTACCAAAAATTATAGCTGATGGTAAGATATAATAATAATATTTAAACTATATAATAGCCTGACAATTATATTTCGATCGCTCTCTAGTTGGAAATAATTATTATACACCAATAATACCTCTTTTTTTCTCCCTTGCATCGGATGTGATTAAGGAATAAAAAAAACAAATAAACGGAGGGGTTGGCTTATTTTGCCGTGCATTGTATGTCTTCTCAGATCCACACGTGTTTCTATGTGAAGAATGGTAATTTTTTATTTTAAATAAAATATTGTTGGCTAAACAAAAAATGGACATCCTAAGTTGAACTATAATAATTTTGGTTGAACTTGCTTTAAATATTTTATAAGCTTTTAAAAATTAAAATATATTTTCATAAATTTTTATTTTTTATATCTTATTTTTAAATTAGTCTTTAGAGCATTTGAATAAAATAAGTTCTTAAAAAAATAAAGAAGAAATAAAAAAAATCAAATGATCAAAAAAGTGAGAAAATAGGGAAAAAGGTTAGATTTGAAAATAATTTAGGATATAAAATGAACATTTAGATTATATTTAAGATATAAAATGAGCATTTAGATTATTTTACTTGCATGATCTTAAAAAAACTGAGATGGTATGGTATAGTCTTACTTTTACAAAGATTTAAATTGCTCACCATTATTAAATTTTATCTCTCAAAATATCTTCATTCTGGTTAATTATTTTATTGAGAAAATTACAAGAAGGTACCACTTTTTAAAACATCTTTCAACTAAATCTAGCAAAATATTTTCTTTTCAACTAAATATATCTTTTGAAAAACATATTTCACATAAGTCCAATTTATTAAACCCTAATCTAACTGGTCTATTTTTTATTACTAAATTACCCATATTGCAAGCAATAAAATCCATCATAAAAAATTTGATATTTCTAACATAACGATTATCGTTTTTCGAAACTTTTTTCATCCAATTCATTGAGCAGCTGATTTCGATCGTGTTTTAATTAGTTTTCTGATTTTAGATTGTTCGATCTGTCCAATATTCAATTAACTGTTAATTGATCAAATTTTCCTGAGATTTTTATCGTTAATTCTGATGGATGAAATCATGATTCTTTTGAAATTTAGAGAGGAAACACTGGTTTTGAATGTTAATCCCGGTTTCGAATTCAGTGATTTAATAGGCTGTGCATCTGCTAAGTGGTCTGATATGAATGCTGATGAATTTTGTTTCAAATACTCAATCGATGGGTATCCTAATTGTTGTTTGAGTAATGCGATTGATATGAGAAATATGTTTTTGTTGTGTAAGATGATCAATCTTTGCTTGTTGACAGTGCATGTTGTTGATGGTAATGCTTCATTGTTGAGGTCTGTTGATGAATGTGTTGGTAGTTTACCGATTGTGTCTAGAGGTGCATGTGACATACATGCACCGGTAGACAGAATTGCTTGTGGTATAAACTTTTTGACAGAGTCAAGCGGTATACGCAATATACATGAACCTATAGAGTCTATTTCTGCCCGTGATTTACACCCATCAATAGAATCAGGTGGTGAACATATATCGACAAAACAAATTTGCAGTTCACCATCAGGTCTAGGTCTTGATTCAGAATATCGAAGATGCAATATTAAAGGCAAGGAGAAGTTGTTGTTATGTTCTGGATGGTCATCAATTATTAGTAGGGTGGGTCAAGTATTTAGAGGTGGTGTTGAAGAGTTTCAAAGTGAGTTGAGTAAATATTCCATGGAGGTTGGGTTTGATTACAACTATGTGAAAAATAATAAAGATAGAGTAGTTGCTGAATGTTCTAGGAAGCATGTTGATGGGTGTGGCTGGTTTGTGAGTGCCAACATTTCACGTGTAAATGGTTCTTTCTACATAAAAAAATTGAACAACATTCACATGTGTGGTCTACGAGTCATGAAAGACAAATAAAAAAGGATTGTTTCACATTTAATATCAGAAATTATTTGTGAACGAGTCAGTTCCAATCCAAACTTTTCTGCTAGGTCTGTAATGGAGTTAATGAAAAAAGATTATGGGTTGGATATAACATACATTAAGGCATGGAGAAGTGTGGAGAAGGCTAGGTCTACTGCTTTTGGAAATTATGATGAGTCTTTCAAGGAGTTGAAGTGGTACATCGATGCGGTGAAGACGACTAATGTTGGGAGTTTTGTAGAGCTTGAAGTTGACGACTGTAACCGATTCATCCGTTTGTTTGTGTCGTTTCGTGCTTGTATGGATGATTTTAAATTTTGTCGCCCTATGTTATTTCTTGATGGAACTTTTTTGAAATCCCGTTTTAAGGGAATACTTCTGTCAGCTACTGCAAAGGATGGGAATCAAGGTAAGATGCAACAAGATTATAATATAAATGAGATTTTACATGCATC
Source organism: Haberlea rhodopensis (assembly GCA_907163345.1). Lineage (NCBI taxonomy): Eukaryota > Viridiplantae > Streptophyta > Magnoliopsida > Lamiales > Gesneriaceae > Haberlea > Haberlea rhodopensis. Next base: position 438,334 of record CAJQUN010000082.1, read on the forward strand.
GAAGTCTGTCGGTGCATGTATATTACATGCACCGATAGACTTCTGCGTAAAAAAATGCTACATGATATAAAATTAATCGGATCGAATGCGGTGCATGTATTATACATGCACCGCTAGTCTACCGGTGCATGTATATTACATGCACCGATAGAACTAGGATTCTCTATCATTTAGTACTACATATGCATGTAATAGAGAATCGGTGCATGTAGTTTACATGCACCGAAAATTTATCGGTGCATGTATATACATGCACCGGTAGAACTTGTCGTCTCTAAATGTACCACTAAAGGTTATATAAGTGCATCATATAACATAAATTGTATTTTTTGCTTTATATGTTTTGATTATTTTATTGTAGGGTTGTTCCCCCTGGCTTTTGCTGTTGTGGACTCAGAGAACTTTGATAATTGGTGTTGGTTTCTATCTTGTCTGAGCAAGATTGTAGATAATGGTGGAGATATTGTTTATATATCTGATCGGAATGTTGGTTTGATGGAGGCTTTACCCGTTGTGTTTGGACCTTCTCCAAAACACTTTTTTTGTCTTTATCATTTGAAATGCAACCTCCGGGACAGATATGCTCGCAAACATTTTTCAAACCAGTTTCGGGAAAGGATGTGTTACTTGTTGGATGAGTGTGCATATTCGCCGACGGTGGCTATTTTCACAGAGAAGCTTGCTATTTTGAAACGAGAAGGTGGTTCAATTGTAGAAGGGTTTTTACAGGGTCTATCTTTGGAGAAATGGACAAATGCTTACTCATGCGGCATGCGATATGGAGAGATGTATTCAAATGCAATAGAGTCTTTCAATTCGTGGATATTAGAGGCAAGGGGTCTGCCTATTACTCATATGGTGGATTGTATCCGGGTTAAGCTAATGAGCTGGTTTTATGATAGGAGATCAATGGATGCACGATGGAGTGGGGTTCTGTGCGCGAAGATGGAAAAGAAATGGAATTTTAACGAAAATCAAGGTCGTGCATGGAATGTGAAGATGTCTACTGACTGTTGTTTCGAGGTGTTTTCATATCCTTCAGTTACTGTGCGCCTTGATGTTCGTACGTGTACTTGCTATCAGTGGCAGCTTGATGGATTCCCATGTCCTCATGCGATTGCTGTATTTAGGAGGAACAAGATGGCCATAGATGAAGTTGTTGATGTATATTTCCATGTTCGTACTTATAAGAGTTGCTATGAAGGAGTTATAATTCCGATTCCAGGACGTTCAAGTGATGATTTTGCTCAAATTGTCACGGATATGAATATTTTACCACCAAAAACAAAAAGGCAACCGGGTCGTCCAAAGAAGAGGAGAATTAGATCCAAAGGTGAAAACATTCGACAGTTGCGTTGTAGTCGGTGTAAAAAATACGGACATAATAGGAAGACTTGTAAGGAACCTATTTGATGTCTTTTGTAAGTTTATGTTGAACAAAATTTAATTGTAGAAATTATTTGTTTGATTTGTTATTGGTTATTTAACATAATGATACAAATACATACAATTTATTAGTTGTATGTAATTTACGTGCACCTATAGATTTAAGTTTCACATATAGGTGCATGTCATATACATGCACCAAAAGATTCAAGTTGAACATGGATAAATGAAAATGTGTATTCTATCGGTGCATGTGATATACATGCACCGGTAGAAACAAAATGTTAATGCATGTTAGTTTACATGCACCTGTAGACAGATTATTCAAGCATTCCATGTTATATAACTGCAATTAAATGGCTATTGGTCCATGTGATTTCACATGCACCTATTGAAAATGTTGGATAAATGCATTTAATGAATTATCGGTGCATGTATATCACATGCACCGATAGAAACAAAATTTTACTTAATGTTTGTGTATTTACATGCATCGTAGTATCATTGTAAAATATATATTCAAGCTCGCATGTATGATAAATGCAAATGATGGTCTGCCGATGCATGTGATTTACATGCACCGATAAAAAACAATTAGAAGAGGTCATGTTATTTACATGCACCGGTTGATTCAAGTAGTTCATGTTTGATAAATGCAACTTTGTTTTATTTTAGTGTATTTACATGAATCGTTAGTCTCATTTGGTGAATGCGAAGGGACACACACAATAAAAATTAAACAAAGAGCACTTGTATGATTCAATTTTTGTCCAATTTATCATTAACCAACTAAAACACCAATATGAGTCTGTACAGTTATCCAATAACAAAAGTTTGTTTTTTTACAAAACTATACATTTACAATACAAAATATATATACAACAAAGTATTAATCGTTGTCTTATACATTTTGGAGGATGACTTTCACCATTTTTGCTCTATACATACTATTTATATCTACATTTGAATGCTTGGGCACTTCTTGTCCTCTCGTAATTCTTTCCATGTTCATGCAAACAAACACGGCACAGTCTGCCGAGCCACCCTTTTGTTGCATTGGTTCTTAGAATGTTATGATTTCGTATGTATCTTCACTTGGACTGTAGGTGATGCCTGCTGAAATGGGAGACTCCTGAATGATTTTCTTCATCTTCTCTTCAACGTAGACTTTCTATATTTTCGAAGAAGTATTGTTATCAACTGGTAATTTTATAAAAAGTATTGAATTTAAAAAAATAAGTGTATTTAAAGTAAACCTTACCAGTAATTTGGCCTTTTCAAAGTAATAATCTGTCTCCCCCTCAATTCGTGGCCTTATTGAATTGTAATGAGTCCAAACTGACTCTTGAATATCAAAGACAAGTAGTGTCCAGTGGTATCCTGGTGTTTTTAAGTGGTCTTCTTTGCCTGGGGTGTTTATTGGAAAAACCAAAAACCTATATGACATTGCCTCTGGTAGGAATTTATCAATGTTGTTTTCTGCTGAGTCTTTGTAGTAGCTTCCTAGTGAGATCAGTGCTGCGTATTGCTGCGAATTTGTATGAAATAATTGCATGATAAACGAATATCCAAAGTTGAATGGTATGATTGCACTTTGTTTAATGAGAAAAAAAATATTTAATAGTTGAATTTTATTACCCAACACATGTTGTTGAACACATAGGCTATCTTCTTTTTTCCGGTATTGGCAATCTGGTTATTTACAATAATCGCCCAACGGTCAATAATCTGTATGTAATGATCAATCAGTTTCACAGATATATATATAGTAGTTCATGTGCGAGACATACACCTAATATTATGTCGGTGCATGTTTACATGTTTGATAAATGTAAATAATGGTCTACCGGTGCATGTGAAAACACATGCACCGATACCACAAATTTGATTTGCTACAAGTTATTTACATGCACCGGTTGATTCAATCATCTGTAAGTAATGATCAATCAGTTTCACAGATATATATAGTAGTTCATGTGCGAGACATACACCTAATGTTATGTCGGTGCATGTATACATGTTTGATAAATGCAACTAATGGTCTACCGTTGCATGTGATTTAACATGCACGCATAGAAACTAAATTTTAATTAATGCTTGTGTATTTAAATGCATCGTTAGTAATTATCAAGTAAAATCATCATAAAAGTTTTATTCAAGCATTGCATGTTATATAAATGTAACTAAAGGTCTATCGGTGCATGTGATTTCACATGCACCGATAGAAAAAAAGTGAATTGGTGCATGTTATTTACATGCACCGATTAACCAAATGTGAATTAATGTTTTTTTATCAAGTAAAACCATTAGAAAAGTATAATGCAATTGACTTACATCGTTGGCAAGAGGTACATCGTGAAGGATTTCAGCAATATCCGATACAAATAGCTTTCTGTTGGTGAATTTGTCTTTCCAGATAAGTCCCCTGCACACAGTTGAAGAGTCAGTGTCAATGAAGTGTTGTTTAATTAAATTAGACGTACCATTTTCCATGATTCTTGTTTATATTCATTATGTAAGCCTTTTCATCTGTTGTTAAGAGCTTCATGGCAGGCATTGTGGTTTTGAACTTGAGAGGTCCATTATCTTTTTTCGTCTTCCCTTTTTGTTTATTGTCGCTGACGAAATCATCATCTCTCAGCTCTAGATCTACGGGATTATTAGTTGTACCTTTGTCTTTCAGACTTTTTAATGATTCCATTTCTGCAAAATTTTTATTTCCCTCTTCGTCGTTTTTCTTGGTCCTCTTTGCCTTCCTCTTATCAGGGTATGTGTGGTCCAACTCCATTTTTTGCTGCCTGTCCACCCTTTTCTTGATCCTCTTGACAAGGGATGTTTGTTCTTGCTTTTCTTTAAGGATCTGTTCTTGTTCTTCATTAATGATGAAGGAGGCAGCTTTGACATTGAGAAACTCATTTTTCAGTGAATTATTCTCATCATTTACCCTTTCAAGGTCCGCATAGAGCTGTGTTATGATAGTTTCGAGCTCATCTTTCTTTTTTTTTCATATCTTCGTAATTGTCTTTAATTTCTTTGATTTGCTCGTCTCTCATTAAAAGATTTGTTTTTGTTTCTTCCAGCTGGGCTGTTAGTTCCGCATATTCAAAAAATTGCGGTGTTGAAATTGTTTCTTGCTCATGATCAAAGGAATCAACAATGTTCTTCAGTTCTGTTATTTCATTATCCTTTGTCATGAGCTTCACCTTCAATTCTTCAATCTCTGTTACAAGTACTGCAGCTTGAAGAATATCTTGTGCTTGTGTGTCATCAAGTTCATTCATTTCTTCAGACAGATTGGCGACATTTTCTTCGTTCTGGGCTGGTTCCTCATCAATAGCTACATCCACCATGTTGCCCTCCATTTCAATGTATTCATCATTGTATATATTTTCCTCTGTACTTAGTTGCTTCAGTTCCATGAGGACTCCGGCAATGGTGGAGTCCGCTGTTGTCAAACATTCAGCTGTTTTAATGTTTGAATTCAAATCGGGAAGTTGATATGTCATTGGAGCTTCTGTAGCACAAACAATGGCTTTATTCAGCATTTAATCTTCTTCAGCAGAAATTTGCAGAGGTTTTTTTACTATCTGCAATTGAATTGTTGGAAGTCTAGTTAAATTGCATGCACCAGCATAGTTTCATTGCATGCACCAGTATAATTAAATTGCATGAACCTAATGAACTATCGGTGCATGTATATCACATGCATCGATAGAAACAAAATGATAATTAATGCTTGTGTATTTACATGCATCGTTAGTACATATCAAGTAAAATCATTATAAAATATATATTCAAGCCTCACATGTTATATAAAGGCAACTAATGGTCTACCGGTGCATGTGAAATCACATGCACAGATAGAAAAAAATGTGAATTGGTGCATGTGTATTTACATGCACCGATTGAATCAAGTTGTTCATGTTTGATAAATGCAACTTTTTTTTATGCTTGTGTATTTACATGCATCGTTAGTTTGGTTTCAAGTAAAATCATTATCATTATAAAGATTTATTCAAGCATCGCATGTTATATAATTGCATGCACCAGTATCGAAAAATTGCATGCACCAGAACAAGTTAAATTGCATGTACCAAAATAGTTAAATTGAATGTACAAGAAACTTACATAATCACGGGCGAGCTCTTTGATGTCAATGTTTTGAATCCTTTTGTAAAAATCCTCAAGATTCCACTTAAGGAACCTTGGGATAAGGTTGGGCTGGACAGGATTTATGAGCTCTGTCCTCTCACATAACCAATACTGCAAATTATATAGAATCGATGTTATTATATAAACATGAAGAAATAATTGTTGTTTAAAGATTGATTATAAAGACTTCTTACAGGTAGTAGTAGAACACAGCCGGAGTGTTTTTCAGAGTCAGGCTGCATCAGGTTGTTTAGCAATGTATTCAATATGTGTTTGGACCAGTCGTAGCTGCAAATCATGTCCAGATCCTCAACAACCGATGTGTACGCCCATGGAATGTTCGATGATTTTGTTGATATGAAAAAGGCTGCAAGAATGTATAGGGTCACCAAACGAGTAACGTCATTGACATCAGTATCAATGTTGCTTTGTGCCTTTATTTTCAATTTTTTGTAGATTAAACTCTTGCTCATCCTTATGTCTTTTTTATCTCCTTTCTTTTCTGGAAAGCATCTATATCAGAATTCCGTACGTTCGTAATCCTGAAGCTGCATATCAATGTCTTCTTTACCATCTCTTATTCCAAAGAGTATACGCACATCATTTGTCCTGATTTTCATTGTATATGATCCGAATGTGAAATCTTGAGTATTTCTGTTGAAGCAGCCAATGATGTCTTTTATTAATGTGTCACGCTTTTTGCAATGATCGAGGACTATTGTGTTGGAAAAAATGGAGTTCAGTAAAGGCCAGAACAGTGTCTTCATTAGCACTCTGATGTGAACTTGACTGAGTTCAAGTGCCTTTATCTCTGTTTTAACTGCCTGTAGGTTGGCCCGATATGTAGTTTGTTTATTCCATCTTTTTGTAATTTCTTCTGAGCTTGGTGATGATGTAGGTGTAACTGAGAGAAAATTATATGTTAGTTAAAAAACTAAAATAATGAATTTAATAAATTGACTTATTCGGTGCATGTAGATAGCCCGTAGGTGCATGTAGGTACAATTGGTGCATGTAAAGAATTTCCGGTGCATGTATATCACATGCACCGATAGAAACAAATGTCAAATATTTACATGTTGGATAAATGCAATGTTTTATAATAGTGCATGTCGGTGCATGTATGTACAATTGGTGCATGTAAATAATTATCGGTGCATGTATATGGCATGCACCGATAGAAAACAACTGAGGATGTAAAGAACTTCCGGTGCATGTATATCACATGCACCGATAGAAACAAATGTCAAATATTTACATGTTGGATAAATGCAATGTTTTATAACAGTGCATGTCGGTGCATGTATGTACAATTGGTGCATGTAAAGAACTATCGGTGCATTTATATGACATGCACCGATAGAAACAAATTTATAAAATATTTACATGTTATATATGAATGCAATGTTTTATATCGGTGCATGTATAATACACATGCACCGATATAAAACATCTGTGAATTTATGATTGTGTATTTACATACATCGATAGTACATATCAAATTACAAAGTAAAATCAATATAAAAGATTTATTCAAGCATAATATGTCGATAAATGCACTAATGGTATACCGGTGCATGTGAAATCACATGCACCGAAAGAAAAAAATGTGAATTGGTGCACCGATACATTCAAGTAGTTCATGTTGGATAAATGCAACTGGTTATTCGGTGCGTGTATTATACACATGCACCAATAGAAACAAAAAACTAAAAAGATGTTCCATTGGTGTCAATTTGTTCATCATTGTTAATACAAAAAATTAAGATTTTATAAAGTGGTGTATGTAATATAAATGCAAGATAAGAGTCCATCGGTGCATGTTAATTACATGCACCGATAGACTTATGTTAATTAAGAATACAAAAATTACAAACATTTGTAAATGCGGTGTTAATAAGGTCTTCAATAGTACTCATGCATTGTAGACACAAGAACTTACAGTAACAAACAAATAGTTTAATATGTGGAAACCCTAGATTAATGATTAAGAAATAGTTTAATATGTGTAAACCCTAGATTAATGATTACCAGATTTTGGAGCACCTTTTTTCTTTCCCTTGATGTTTGTTGGTGGTTTGGTTTGAGTAATCTTCTTTGATTTTGGAGCCATTTTAGGTTTTCGCCTCAGAAGGTTTGACAAAATTACAGTAACCGAAAAAACTCTTATGTTCTGATACCGGCCCGAAATTTTCCCTATTTTATTTTTATATATTCTTATCATCAAAATATCGTATAAATCATTGGATTTTCTCGTTATTCGAGAGTTTTCCACGTTTGCTTTCTTGTCCAATAAAAGAGCAGATCAGATCATGTTGCTGAATTCGGATGATCAAATTCCCAACAATATCATGTTGCTGAATTCGGATGATCAAATTCCCAACAAGACTGATATCCTTAGAAATGAATGTCTAGCATCTCAAACACCCATGTCAATATATATTTATTCCTCATGCCGATCTACGTCCGTATGAGTTTATTTATTCAGTTTAGCAATAATATACTTTCGTAACTCTCAATAGACTTCGCAATATCCTCTGAGTGTAAAACTATTGCCAAGATCCCGTAAGGCCACAATGTTTCAGCAAGCTGATATCATAGCTCGGCATATATTTGTGTATTTTATGTGCCAAAGATAGCTCAATGAATATGAGCCAACTTAAATATGGGAATATTAGCATTTATTTCTGGTTTATCTCTCTCAGCTATGGTTATGATGAGAGCTTCCCCTGCCACGACACATCGTATTTTTTACTTCACCATATTCGCTCAATCGGGTTTTCTTGCCTTTGTCTTCGGTTTCGTCCTTACTTTTGCCCTATGGCGTTGCTTAGCCCTTCGGTTGGAGACTGTCTTTGGCTCTTATCGCAATTTATTTAAACAATAAAATTCCAGATTGGTGCGATTTATGTCGCAGGTGCACGGTGTTTTAGTATAGCTATGAAGAATATGTTTTCGAACCCACAGAGACTAACAAGCAAGTACCAAATAAGACGATTTTAAACTAGATTTAACATACGATAGTGACTTTAATAAAATACTAATTAATTAAATTAAACTACTAATCCAACCAAGTCAATAAAAGTAAACGAGAAAATTTCGCTAGAGAAGATTATCAAGACGACGGCTCACCAATGCAATTCATACTATTCTTGATTGAAAATCCAAATATTTCTAAGGTGACGAGTTCTCCGAATTTATCTAATATACAATGCAATCCCCTACAATTTATGAAAACTTCTAGCTTTTGATTATTAGATATCTATAGCTATCACACATGTATTTGGCTTCATCTCTCGATCTCAGTCTGAAATCCATGGTATTAGTTATTAATTACATATCATAAAATCATCTCTCGATCTCAATTACGACATTAACATCATTCAAAGGTGATCAATCCCTCAAAAGCATTAAAATCATAAATCATACACAGAATTATAAGGATTCAATCAAAAATAATCATCAAACCGAAGGTTCATAACAAAGGTTTACCTAATCTCGATAAATAAACTTAGTTCAACATAATTATAAAGCAAAATGAAACAAGACTAAGAATTCAAGACAAAGAAAAACTCCCGATGTCGACTTCGCTCGTAGATCCTTGCTTCCTCTCTCGCTTCCTTCTCAATCGCATCTTGAATCTCCTTGTTGAAGATGTTCCAAAATCCTAGGATGTTTGATGGATGGAGGTGGATGTTGGTGAAGGTGGATGGGAGATGGAGGCTCTTCCTAGGGTGTAAAAGTCTGATTCTTGGGGTAATTTTCGTCCATGGTATTTATAGAGGAGGAAAAATATAATACTTCATTGTTGGATACAAACTCTAAAGAAAGGTTTTTTAGCTTTTCTCTGAGGAGATCTATCTCCTGTTAATGGAGGTCTATCTCTGTTGGTAGGCGATCTATCGCCTCTTGTCCAAAAACTTTTCAGCTTTTGGCGATCGACTTGCATTGTTCATAACTTTCTCATCCGATCTCGAAATTTGACGAATCAGCTTTCCATGCGAAGATAACAAAAAGATCTACAATTTCATGTTGTCAACATTTCCAATATATGGCTCGAACATGAAGAAAATTTGAGGATAACGAAGTGACATGTGTCTTGCATTCCGATTTCTTATCTTTTATTCAACTTTCTTTCTCCTTTCATCGTTTTTAGCTATTTTTCTTCATTTCCTCGTACTTTAACCTAAATTATTGAAACAAGTAAATAAATATCAAAATGCGTAATATAGTACAAGAATCGGTATAAAATATAACGAGAAAATATATAAATATAAGTGCAAAAATGGCACTTATCAGCTCTACCCACCCAGATCTGGTGCAATCTCGGGTGTTCCCTCTTGTTATGGTTGCTACTATCCCTCGCCTCACTATCTTGGAGGTTTCAGTTTTGTTGGCTCCCGTTGGTTGGTATGCATTTTTGCCTCCCAGCCGTTCATTTTCCTTCCTTTGTTCCATCTCTTACTGGTCGGATTCTATTGGCTCTCTGGGTTCCCTATTGCTTGACATTGTTGGGTTTCTTAAGTGTGTTCAAGGCTCTCCATTCCAATGGCGAAGTTCCTTAGGGAAGTGAAGGTGCTCCGCCGACACTTGGTGGATTTGGTGTTCCCCATTTCACTCTTTTTACTGATGCAATTTTGCCTATCCTTGGTATTGTTCTTCTATTTGCTGGCGATGGTTGCATGGCAATCCCGCCACATCCTGTAAATCTACTGTATTGGGATGCTCAGGGTTTGGGGGAAGCCCGAGCATTCAGTTGCGTATGGATGTCTATTCGTGAACTATCCCCACCTTTTGTGCTCATTTCTATCGATATTTTTATCTTGTAATGTCGTTTATTGTCATTTTGGCTTTATATAGGATTGGAGATTATTTTGTGCTCTAATGTCTCCATGTTGTTATGATGTTTTGTGTGGTACTTCGGTAATCTCCACCTGCATCTATTATCACTTTTTCATGTTGTCGCCTGTTCTTTTTGGTGGTTTTATCTTGGTGCAGATACTATCTTGCCTCTTTGGTGGTGGTTATTTTTTCTGCCTCACTGTCGAAGTTACGTTTGGCCATGACTACTTGATCTTTCGGTTCCGTGCATCATACATTGCTATTTTTAGACGTTGGTTCTCAGTATGGGATTTGGATGCGAGAGCATGCGCGTTTGTTGTCTCTTCTCACTTTACGTCTAATGCCTTTCCTTCTTTGTTCTTTCAGTTATGAAAGGCAGTTCCATTGTTCGATCTCTTCCTGTGTTGTTTGGTTTTAGGGGATCTGTATTGGTTTTGGTAGTCTATACTTTATCCTGGTCAAATGTGTCTACTTATATAGTGAATCACTTTACCTTAGTCAATGACCACTGTTGGTGCATGTATTTGCTGATGTTTAGTTGGTCTCATCGTATCTGGCGACCTTGGATAGATATTTTGTTGTACAAGTTGTTATTTTAATATAACTTTTTATTGTTCAAAAGAATTTATATGGGAATATCTTGAAGATTTAGGAGTGCCAGTTGTAACCATGTAAAGCTATGGCCAAGATCACCTGTGAATGAAACCATAGTATGGAATTACTCTCACCTTATATTTATGAGTTTAAATTTGATTTGGATACATTAGGTCTAGATAAAAAGTGGATTTCATAAATCCAAATCAAATTTGGATAATTGTATCCGGCATAAGAACATTACCGTTCCACATTAGGCTTAGGTCATTGGTTCGGACCAAAATCTGCTCGAACATGATACCTTAATCATGAATAATCTATTATGTTGATCTACATCTTAATTTAATTAGCCAAATAAATAGCAAATAATATCAGGTGGTGCCTCTCAATTGGTCAAACCTCCCTATTTTCAGACTCTTTTAATATTTTATCTCTTCGCCGAAGCAAGTGGCTCTACAGTTTAAAAGAGAGAAGTGGGTTGGCCATTTTTCACCCTCCATTATTGGGAGCTCTGCATTAATTTTATATATTATATAACTTTAAAGTATATTATGTTTGATCCAAAATGAATAACTTTTTTTCTAATTCTCCAAGGTGGAATTATATTTGCAATCACTCACGGCCACTTTACCTCTTGTGGTTTGTGAATATGTACAAATACATCTCGTGGATGTCATTTTTTTTGCAAATCACAAGGAGATAAATTGCATATATTCAAAACCATAGGGAGGTAATGCATATTTTAATACCACATGTGCTTATTTTCAGAACCACAATAGGATAAAATGCATATTTTCAAACCACATAAGAGTAATCTGTCTATTTTTGAAACCATATGGAGCAATCCACCACTAGCTTTATATATATATATATATATATATATATATATATATATATATATATATATATATATATACTTGATAAATCTTTTCGTAATGAGGAGAGGATGTCCTCATGACTCCAAAGCATCGCTTTCTTGCACACCCCACGTTATTGAAATCATAGTTGATTCTGTCGTATATTAATGTACCGTTTGAAGTGGTGGATATAATAAGTAATATAAAGATTAAAAAGTTATAAAATGATTATAAAAATAATATATGATAAGTTATATGCTGTTTAATTGGAGGATAAAGTGGTTGATAAATATTATTATTTGGTATAATGACTAAAATATACATTGCATTGCACCTTCATCCCCCGAACCTTTGCCCAATTTCTCACCTCCACTGTTTTGCAAAGGCGGACGCCTCACCCTCACTCTTCTCCAACCACTGTTCAACAAGGTCATTTTATTTGCTGCATTTGAATGTTTTGAATCCATGTTTTATGCGGAATTAGTTGTTGGTTCTTTATAGTTGCAGGTGACTCAACCAATAATTCATTGGCCAACCTTTGGGAGAATTCAGGGTGGGAATTATGCCCTAATTTCTGAACAAATCTTGAATCCAAAATCCGTTGAATTATAAGGCATAAAGAAGGAGTAGGGATGGAGGTGGCAGTCAATTAAAAGTTTGAAGGATCAAGAAAAAACTATGTAGTGTTCTTCGTGAAGAACCCGACACTTCTAAGATTATATGCTTCAGCTTGCAGATTTTAATTCAGCAAAATAGGATAATTTTGGAAGGAAAAGATTTAAGTTCGAATAAAGAAATCAGAGTAGCAAAAGAGCTGGCCAATGGTGGTGTTTTGCTGGTATTCTAATTTGTTTTGTTGGCATTGGTGTTGGTGCAGGAGTAGGAGCCGGAGCGGTTAAATGAATAGGTGGTGGAATTTCAAAATATATGTTGAAAAAAACATATGCACCACTTAAGTCTAGCGATGTACCTAAATTACATACATCGCTAGATCATGTGGTGTATGCGACTCATAGGGTGTATGTAAATTACAATTTCGAGTATATGTTAAAAAATATACATGCACCGCATGAGTCTAGCGGTGCACGTAAATTACATACACTACTAGACTCATGTGGTGCGTGCGACTCATATGGTTGCATGTAAATGTAATATACATGCACCGCATGAGCTTAGAGGTGCATGTAATTTCGATGCACCGCTAGACTAATGTGGTGCATATAAATGTAATATACGTGCACCGCTAGAGATTAGCAGTGCACGACTCATGCGGTGCATTTACATATAATATACACACGGCTAGACTCGAGACTATTTTGGTCATTAATTAGAAAACAGACATAGTTAAAAGCATTTAGTCTTTTGTGGATTGGGACGAAAATATTTTTCCTATTGAAGCGACCCGAATGTACCCTAAATAATATGAGTGATAAAAAGTTAGAATACATGAATAAATAATGTTTTGTGATAAAAAAAAATGTTTGGTATGATTTTAATATATAGATAAATTTTGCGTCTTATCTTAAAATGACCAAAATACTAATGCCATTTATGCATATTTACCCTACCCTATTCTTATGTGAATGTGATTTGGTTTCACTTTAAGTTACATCTTTATTTTTTTATTTTCATTTTTTATTCTTTCGAGATTAAAAAAATTGAAACTTTTAAATAAATGATATATATTAAAAAAAGCAATACAATATATATATTTTGCATATGGATATAAGCAAACATAATTTTTTAAGACTTTGTTTCATGAGTTAAAACACTGTTGCATCCTCTCCATGACACTCCTATCTTCATCCTTGTTCACATTATAGTTATTAACAACGATAAATTGGCAAGTACCATCTCTTTCTACTGCTAAATCTTATTCTTCCAACTTCCATGTAGATTTTAAAACTCCATATCAAATGTTTCGGGTCGATAATGAAGCGGAAGGTTAACCAAAGAATGGAAGAAAATGATAAGTTTATCAAAAAGCAAAAAATCGATAAAACCTTCGTAAACAATTAACGTGAATGATAAGAAAATTAAGAATAGTAAAATAAATCATAAAATAATTAACTGATTCGATCCTAATTTTTTGGTTACTTTATTTTTGAATAAAATCAATTCGTGTAGGTACAAAACATGTAGGAATCTTTATATGGATGTGTATCTTTGGGATATAAGCAACCAAAGTAACAATGGTTTGGAAGGATGAATGTCGATGCGAGATTTTTAATCTCCGTCCTTGAAACGATATTGTCCCACTATGAGTGGCAATCGTTTCCAAGATACGACTATGATTTGTGATATCAACACTTCAAATCACAAATCATTTAATCACAAAGGTTTAAAGACACTCCACCAAGACAAGGGATGAACAATATGAGTATGCAGAAATTTTGCTTTCAAACTTGAATTTGATCTTGTAAAAGTATGTTTAATTCTCAAGGGAATTGTTCTAAATATAGTGCATCAATGGATGCCACGAAAATACATCTACTGGATGCATTTTTCCATGAAAATACTGCATCAATACGTCAAAGGGTACACAACCCTTCATAAAATGTATGTTTAGGCGAAACACGCAGCGCATATGCTGCGATATGCGCAACATACTCTGCTTGGAATAAATTCTAGGCATAGTGGCGTCTAGGCGTAGCTCTTGTGATGCCTAGACGCCACCCGGGTTTTTCCCGGGCATCTTCGGTGTCCTTTTTTAGTTCCTTTTTCGTATTTTTTGACTTTTACATGCTTAATTTCAATTCATTAAGCATTTTTTCAACAAATTCCCCACATGAATTAAAATTAATGCATGAATGCAAAGCGGCTTTAGCGAATTGTTATAGCATCTGGAGAGGTAGCTTGCAGCTTTGAACCTTCCGTAGTAGTATTCAGTCGGATTTGCGTGACTTAATAGTGAACTTATAATCTTGAGCTATTTAGTCATTAGTATAAACCGAGACATTTAAACATACACCATAACATTTCTAAGATTCGTATTGGTTTCTTACGGTTGTTAGGGGTGAGCAATCGGTTCAAACCGAACCGACCGAAACGAATTGTCGAAAAATCGAACCGATCGAATTTTTTTTCGTCTAACCGAACCGACCGAATTTTATTTTCAAAACCGAACCGATCGAACCGAAAAAAATCGGTTATTTCGGTCTGTAACCGAATTAACCTATATTTTTTAGAAAAAAAATAAAATAAATTTTATAAATTAGATAATGTGATTTTATAAATTAAAATAATTAGATCTATTGATTTTAAAAATTAAAAAAGTAAAATTTAAATAAAGAATGATATTAATTGATTTTTTAAAAAAATAAAAAACAATTTATCTTTTTAAAAAAATATTAAAAAATTAAAAATTTCGGTTTATTCGGTTAACCGATATTTTTAAAATGAAAACCGAAATCGAGCCGAATTAACCAAATAAACCGATTTTTTTAAAAATCAAAACCGAATTTTCGAAATAACCGAACCGATTTTCCAAAATATTTCGGTTTTTTCGGTTTGTTCGGTTTAACCGAACTTTTGCTCACCCCTAACAGATGTGTCTGTTCCGGGCATGGACCACGCTTGGTTTCATAAGTGTTTTCCAACTTTAAAGCGGCCACACTTCGCACTTACTTAGGTGATTTCCTATAAGAGTATCCCGCTATACTCCAACATATTGTCATATGTCTTGGGAATCATTAAATAGCTTCGCCCATCCTCGTACCCCTTTTGTAGACTACACCACTTGTCATATGAATGAGTTGGAGATTGATCTCCAAGGTGTTATCCAATCTTGTAATTTGGTTGTCCCTTTTGAACCTAGATCTTGGGATCTCCAGTCACATAGGTTGGGTACACTACAAGATTTATAATTTTGGGGTTTTTGTTGGGTTTTAGGAACCCGGATAATCTTGGTTTTGATGTTAACAAAACTTGTTATTGTGTTGCTAACATATTTCATCAAGTGTGCAGTTCATAGATCATAATTAAGAGCTTGATGAATTACAAAGAAGTAGCTTGAAAATATCAAGCTGGACCAAGATTGAAATCCTGGCAGAGCGGATTGTTTCGATCATATCTCATAGCTCGGATATCGAAATGGCGTGCTTCTAAAGAGATTGAACAGTCAACTCAAAGTCCTAAAGTCATCACAACAGATCGGCTAATTCGAATGTTATCAAGGCGAAAGACTCCTGCAAGATCGAGCTGTACCGCGAAGAAACAGCAAGCTGTTACAGCAAGCAACTATCAGTCTGTTGGGCATAACTCTTAGCTTGCTTATCGAAACGAGATGATTCAGTATGGGTTGGAAAGCTAAGACAAAGGTCTACACGTCATCTTTGGAAGTCAAAGACTGAATCGGACGTTAAGATGGCCAAAATGCTTCTGCAAATCACGTCATGTGCTGCTGCATCCAGCAAACATACAGCAGGATCATCGCCTCGTATTTCGAGCATAACTCTCTCATACAAACTCGAAATCGAGCGACTCTTGATTCCATGGAAATCTAAGAGAAAGGGCTACAACTTTCATGTAGATCACTTTGCCCAGAAATCAAAGAATCAAGAGCTACAAGCAACAGATCGGAAGAGCAAGTTTATCAATCTGTTTTGTATCAAGCTGATTGTCCAGACTGATCCGGCCAGACTGATCTGCCCAAGCTGATCCAGCCAGACTGATCTGTCCAAGATGATCCGGCCAGACTGATCTGTACAAGACTGATCCGGCCAATCCGGTCCGAAATACAAAGAGCCCAGAAACCAGAATATGATTGTTGCAAGCTCGGGAATGGTGCAGAACCTTTTCCAACGGGCATATTCTTGTGTCTAACATATATATCATTGTTTGGGGCTATATATACAAGTCTTGGAACCTCAAATAAGGTGATTGAAGATCAATCCAAGCAAGATAAAAGCAAACCCACTTGGGATTCAAAATGGGCAATTTACAAGAAGAAAACAGCTTGAAAGAGAGCAAGCCCAGATTTTAGGCACCAGTTACCTTGCTATATTATATCTAGTTAGAGATCATTTATGCCATATATATTCACTCTTTTCATTGTATTTGAGAGCTTAATAGATGAGTGAATATCATTGTAACGGTTTATGATTCATCACAACCGATTGAGAGGTCCGTGTATGTGAGACATTAAAGAACATACATAGTTGAGTTGCTAGGAGTTCTAGTTGGATGGGAAATTTCCAACTGGATTGGGTTTGTACAAGGGGATTGTATAAATCAAAGTCTTCTAGTGGAATCCTTCCATGCGGTGGAAGAAGGGGAGACGTAGAAGGATTACACAACCTTCAAACTTTCATAAACAAATGCTTGTTTATTTACTTTACTTGCATATCTTTAAAATTCCTTTCAAATGGTTAATCGGTTATAGAGCAGGTTATTTCGAGTGTCTTCCGCTCGGTTTTGCAACCGAACTCTATATAATCTCTCGGTGCAATTATTTCAAGAACACGAGCTATTGAAGCTCAAGTTGGTTGAACTTGGGTGTGAAATGGCAACCCACCCCCGGAATCGATCCTAACAGTTTTAATCGCATTCCCCTTGATAAACTTTTTACATTATCTCTTGGTTAACCATTCATAAGCGGAGCGATTTCTCACATAACCAATTAAGATTATGCATATATAGATCATTGCCATATGGTATTATGTCTACGACTTATACATCGAGACATACCGTTATACATATTACATTGTGTCATTTCTACAGCATATTGGATGTCACAATGTATTATAATTGCAGACACATGTTCTTTCCAACATGCATTTTCTTCTAAGAAACCTAGAAGCCATTTAGCCTCTTCTTCGGTTTTAACCAATGCAATGAACTTGATTTCATTGTTGATCAATATTTATATATATATATATATATATATATATATATATATATACACACACACACACACGTTTGCTTAAAAGATTTCCACATGGAGTTCTTTCTAATAGTAAACGCATTATCATTCATGGATTTTTAGTCATTAATTATAGTGGTTTGCTATTACTTTGTCAATAAGAAATTTTCACTTAAGAAAAACATCGAAGCCTTGCGGCTTCTTCTCCGCTTTAGCAAGTGCTATGAATTTTGAATTCGTAGTGGATTGAGATATACACTTTGTTTAGAGAATTTTATTCATTTCCTTTTCCATGACACAACAGCATTACAAATGGTTAACACATAACCATTTTGTAGCAGATATCCAATTCATATAAGGATATCTCAAGTTTCGAATTTTAAGCCTTATAGCTTACAAAATTTGAAACTATGATAAATTCTCGGTTTTAATTCACAATTCAAATTTTAAGCGCAATTTTCTTAGAAAATCCAAGTTCAAGATTTTATTTCTTACAAACTTAAATTTTAAGTGCAAAACTTAAAATATGAAACTAGAATTAAACATGAGAACTCGTCTTGGAAATTTCAATTCCAATTTTGACGTTGTTGCATAAACATTTATCATGTCAAAATTGTTTCATCAACATTTTCTTCGTTATTTGATGATATCTATAATGCTTCCCATAATGAGCAAATCATCAATTTGCAAGCATACTTACATACTCTTCATGTGTGTCACTTTTGTCACACATGTTCTCATATCATTACTTTGACACTTGTTATGACTTACTTCAGTCAGGCACCCCTACACTTGCAATATTTGTGAAAACTTTGCCCTTAACTTATAAGGATTTTTCGTCGTTGCCTAAGTGTGGTAGTTATAATAATGGTTGACCAATAGATTGCTTCCCCCCACAGTTTTGGGTAATTTTGAACTTATCAAGATTTCATTGACGTTTAAATTTCAAGTTTTAAATTTTAAGCGTTATAAATTTATAAATCGAAAATTCAAGATTTTATATCTTGCAAACTTTTGATTTAAGCGCACTTACTTACAAATTTTGAAACTTGGACAATCTCTCGAATAAGATTCACTATTTGCAAATTTAAGCGTCCAAACTTGCAAAACTCAAATGCAAGATTTTATATCATGCAAGTTCGAGCTATAAACGTATAATGCTTAGAAAATTCAAATAGAATCAAATTTAAGAGAAAACAACGCTCAATAAAAACAATTATGGCATTCGATTCACCATTTGTATTTTAAGCGTACAAATCTTATAAATCTTGAATTCGAGATTGAATATCTTGCAAATTCAAGCTTAGACAACACAAATAGAATCAACTCACAATTCTTCATAACAAAACTCATTTGCTTAGTTTGTTTTCAACCTCATTCTCGTAGTGTTCAAACACTTCTATGACATCGTCTTTGCTTCGTAGCAAATAGCCATAATAATATCTTGTGCAATAATCGATAAATAAATGAATATTTTTCCCCCTTGCACAAACTTTAAATCACAAACATCAATGCAAATTGATTCTAGATGTGTTTTATTCTTTCAACCGAATGAATGACAGTTTTGTTAACTTATCCCCCACACAAGTCTCACACTTATATTTTAAGTTAACATTCACTTAAAGCAATAAATTTAACTTTACAAATTTGCACAGTGAATTATAATTTACGTGATCACCCGATTATCCATAAATCATAAAACTCAATCAAATGAGCATAACATACATTTATTGCTTCTAATATTGATGACCAACCGTCATTACATTCCGCCAGAAAATGACTCATTTTCCATATGAACTTTTTCCTCAAACACTAAGTTTTGATTAATACAATCCTTGTCAAAATAGAAATATTAATCAAGCGGTAAGCATTTGGTTATATTGACTTGATCTTTTGCCTTCCCTCAATTGTCTATTTTGTTGTGACAATCATTGGCCATGTGATTTGTTTTTCCACATTTGTACCACTTTCGCTTGAACTTTTTCGCCTGTCCACTTTTGGAGGCCCTACTGTCAAACTTTCGCTTTGTTCCGGTATGTTAAGCCAATTTCGCACGTGCTTCCATTTGGTGTCTACCCGCCTCCTCTCGGACACCTTGTTGTCCTCCTCGATTCGCAACCGAACCACGAGGTTTCAAGACTGTTCTTTACGCTTATGTTTGAGATAATTCTTAAAGTCCTTCCACATAGTAGTCAACTTTTCAAGCTTCGCGGCCACTTGGAGTGAATCACTTAGACTCATTCCCTTCGCATGGATATCGTGTAATATCACTTGTAAGTCTTGCATTTGCGCCATCACCAAGCTTGATATCAACCATTCTGAAATCCGGGAATTGCCCAACAATGAATTTCTTTATACCGGCATCATCGGACTTGCATTTCCTTTCCAAAGATTCTCACAATTCCTTTGTGGTTTTCACTATGAAATAAACGATAAACCACTATGAAATAAACGATATAAAGTTTATTGTCTAAACCGTTTAGAATGTAGTTCTTACAAAGGGAATCGCTTTGATTCCAAGCATCAACTGCAACCCTCTTTTGGGTGTCGGTTTCACCATCTTCAACCGTAGGAGGATCCTCGGTTAAGAACCTTTCCAAACTCCATGTGGTCAAGTAAAACAACATCTTTTGTTGCCATCCCTTGAAGTCAATTCCGTTGAACTTCTCGGGCCTTTCTCCATGATGAACGAAAGTCGTTGTTGCACTCGATGAAGCCATTTGTTACAAATATCGTTTCAAGATTGTAGAAATCTTATGGATGTGTATCTTTGGGATATAAACAAGTAAAATAACAATGGCTTTGAAGGAGGCGAGATTTCCAATCTCGGTCCTTGAAACGATATTGTCCTGCTATGGTGCTCACAGTTAGTAGCAATCGTTTTTCAAGATACAACGACTATGATTTGTGATAGCAGCATTTCAAATCATAACTCCTTAAACAACAAATGTTTAAAGGCACTGCACTAAGAACACGACATGAACAATACGAGTATGCATAAATTTTGCTTTAAACTTGACTTTGATCTTGCAACAGTATGTTTAATTCTCAAGGGAGTTGTTCTATATATAATGCATCAATGAATGCCTTGAAAATACATCTATGGGATGCATGTTTCATGAAAAACCGCATCAATGCGGCAAAAGGTACACAACCCTTCACAAAAAAGATTTTTGGACGTTCAGGCAAAACACGCAATGCATATACACAACATACTCTGCCTGGAATAAATTTCAGGGAGTAGGATCCAAATCTTCGATGAACACAATTAAAATCGTTAATTAGCATGTTCTGATGCCGAACATGGAGCCGCGAAGCATATACTTTCAAATCTATACAAATATAAAGCGCGTTTCTTTCATAAGTTCTCTAAAGGCAAAGCATGGACGTAACTAAGATTCACGGTCGGATGAGTCAAAATTAAATATAAACAATATTTTTTATATGTTAAGATACATGTAAATATAATATATCATAATCAATAATATATGAATTAAATATACAAATGAATAAGCCAAAAAAATAAGAAATATACAAGCGTTGCAAAAACAATAAAATAAAGAATAAAAATTCATATTCCTTGAGAGTAAATCAAAAAACATAAATTATTGTGAATCTTGAGAACTCACAATCAAACAACATACTCGCTTACTACATCATCTCAAGTCCATCACAATTTTAAATATTTGAATCAACCTATAATAAATAATAGTCATACACACATATAGACTTCTCGAAACAATCCATTCGACTTTTCAATTATAAAATTATATTTTGATCCCCGTCCCGTAAGATATTTGACATGAAAAATGACTTTAAATTTAAATAATATTAGAAAATAATAAGAATAGTTAGTTATTGAAACACTTTTATTATAGTATTTTTTTTAAAAAAAAAAGTTTAGTAATGAAATCAAAAGTAAAACATATAAAAAAAATTAAAATAACAAGTGATTTGTATTAAGCTCCAATTTTCACCACCCCCAACGCCGCGACCAAATAATCCTAAGACACCAGAAAAAGCAACTTCTTCCAGCACAAGTTTATGGGTTTTTTTTTAAAAATAATTCAAAAAAAAAAATATTTTCAAAAATACTTCAAAAATAAAAATGATGCAAATATACCCTAAACCGCCGTTGGAAACGGCGGCTACTTATACATTGAGGGGCCGCTTCACGTAGAAGCGGCCCCTATATCTTTGAGGAGCCGCCCATCCTCTTTTTCTTTTTTTTTTAATATATATATATTATTAATATAATATATTATTATTATTATTATATATATATTATATTTATTATTAATATATATAATATATACATACATATATATAAATATTATTATTATTATATATTATGATTATTATTATTAGGGCAATTCTTAAATCTTTAAAGATAATCTAAAATTGATCATCAGTCTCTGTGTAAGAAAATTTTTGATGTCAGTCCACATATCATAAATTACATTAGTTCTAACTCCTTATTCACCTAAAATTACTAAAATAGCCTCGCTTTCTCATACGTAAATTTTGTATGAAACATATATAATTTTGGTATTCAATATACATAAAATTAGTATGAAACCTATACAACTTCAGTGCTAAGTATACATAAAATTGATATGAAACCTATGGTACTAAATATACATAAAATTGGTAAGAAGTATATATAAAATTGATAAGAAACTTACAGTAAGAAAAAATTGGTAGCGATCGCCAAACGGGTAGGCTGCTGCTAAATGATTTAAGGGCCGCTACATAATATTTTTTAAACTCATTTTTATACCAAATAATAGTATAATATTAATTATTTAAAATTATTATAATAAATTAATATTTTATGTTATAACATAATTAATATATTATAATATACTATAACTAATAATATTAATTTATTATAATAATTTTACATAATTAATATTATATTATTATTTGGTATAAAATGAGTTTCATAGCCCTTAAATCATTTAGCAGTGGCCCATTCGTTGGGATTGGGTGGCTGTTATCAATTTTTTCTTACCATGTATGTTTCTTACCAATTTTATGTATATTTAGTACCATAGGTTTCATACCAATTTTATGTATACTTAGCACTGAAGTTGTATAGGTTTCATACTAATTTTATGTATATTGAATACCAAAATTATATATGTTTCATACAAAATTTACGTATGAGAAAGCGAGGGTATTTTAGTAATTTTAGGTGAATAAGGAGTTAGAACTAATATAATTTATGATATGTGGACTGACATCAAAAATTTTCTTACACAAAGACTGATGATCAATTTTAGATTATCTTTAAAGATTTAAGAATTGCCCTAATAATAATAATCATAATATATAATAATAATAATATTTATATATATGTATGTATATATTATATATAATAATAATAAATATAATATATATATATATTAATATATATATACGTATATAATATAATAATAAGAATAATAATATATTATATTAATAATATATATATACATTAAAAAAAAAAAAGGAAAAAGAGGAGCCGCCCATTGCATGGGCGGCTCCTCAAAGATATAGGGGCCGCTTCACGTAGAAGCGGCCCCTCAATGTATAAGTAGCCGCCGTTGGAAACGGCGGTTTAGGGTATATTTGCATCATTTTTATTTTCGAAGTATTTTTGAAAATATTTTTTTTTTTTGAATTATTTTTAAAAAAAACCCAAGTTTATGCGGTCACCATGCGTTGACGCCTCCAAAACGTTCAGCGGTTTTTCTCAAACCATTCATCACATGCAATTGCTAGGAATTCACAAAAATTCCTCTTCCTCGCGTCGTAGGTACGGTTCATATCCCTGCCTTTCGCAATTATAATGACCATAGTGTTTGGAGTGAGAATGTATGGACTCGAGGGAGGCGTCGTGGGGAATTTAAGGTTGGTAGTAAAAGGGAGAAGGTGAAGATGAAGATGAAGGGGAAGGTCCTAATACTATTATTAAAAAATCATTGGACTAGCCTGGGCTCACTCAATGTTTCACCCCTTAGTCGAAGTATCCCAGTTGGGGTTCCATTTCGGGCAATCATTTTTTATTTGAACCAATAACACCAACAAATGCTTGTAAGAAAAAAATCATATTTCAACAGAATACAAATTTAAAAAATTGCAAGCTATTTTTTTCCAAAACTTACAGTTACTACTGATGCTACAGACTTCATCGACCCTCGTATTCACGTCTGACTGTAGAGTCTGACTATGATAATCTACGTAAAGTCTCTCCGAAAACTTAGCCAACTCGAAAACCATCGCCCCTTCGCCAACTTCAATCTTTTATTACAAATGGTGTGATGTCAAGCATAGATGGATGCTCTGAGAATGGCTGTGATCTTCCAGTCTTCTTATGGGTCATTCCTGCAAGTTATAGGCACCTTCCCGATTTTCTAATAATATCAACAAAGAATTTATTCCTGGAGAGTTGAATCAAATACAAAAACCCATTTTCAGAAAGGTCACCAAAACAAAAGTTCTCATTTGACATTATAATCAATAACCTACACCAACCAAGCAATGAGTAATGAGTCAGCTAGTCTTAAAGACGTAAAACCAAAAAAATCAGTAGTAATAACATACTACACCAGCCAAAGGACCTTGTCCCTGCTGCTTACACTACACTCATTGGGTGCTGGGAGGTCTCAAGTTCGAGACATCCGACTCCCATCCCCAAAATAGTATAGGATTATACTCAATAAAATAACCGAATACATCAAATTAAATCCCAATATATCCCCCACAAAACATTTAGTCAAAGAAAGCTTATCCATTCTCCTTACAATTCTAAACCAAACAAACATTGCCAACACATATCTTAAATCCTTCAATATTTCAATTCAACAAATTGCTAACACATTTTTTAAAATTTGAAAATAATACAAAAATAGAAATGTAGAGCTTAATTATCCTACTAAAACTAAACAAATCAACGTACAAGGGACACGCTTTCACGGTTCGTATTCGTACTGGAAATCAGAAACAAACGAGCTTTTACCCTGTAGTAAGAATCTCAACACATTGAATATCCTTAATTACATTACGGTAAGATGAATAATGGATTTGGTTAATGCTAATTTGTCACACCAAATTAGGGCATTCTGCGGAATTTGGCACAATATTAGAATAACACAGATCACATAATTACATAAAAGGGCTAAATAATCAAACAAATTGGATAATAATACTACTGTATTTCTTCACTTAATTCATACATATACAATTACAAAGCATTAAGCATGTGAAAAAAAAAACAGAAACTTTTTTTTTTGGTTTCGAAGTAGTGAAGCTGCAAAGGCATGATTATTGATCTAACGATGATTTCAAAGATTCGACGGTGAAAGCAGAAGTCACTGGTTGGTCGATGTCGGAGATTTAGTAGGCGAGATAAGCAAACTTTGGTAGATTTATGCATCAGAAATAGGATTCATTATCCCTAGAATTGGGGGGTGGGCTGCTGGGTTTAATATAGGCCAAATTAGTGAGTGAAGACCATGTAAATTAACAAATCACTTACCCTTATAAGAGCTGGGCTCCCACTCAAGTTTCGCCCCTGTTCTTAAAGAGATATCATGAGGTGACATTATTTTCAATGTCCTATTGGATTATACTGCTGTAAAACTTAAATAAATTGAATTACACCATTGACAACATCTATAGCTTTTGGTACAGTACCACAGGCTCAATCCTACAGTCGATATAACGTCCAAGATCAGATGTTCGATTCCCATAAGGTGAAAAATGTGGTAATTATTGGGAGGTGGGATTATGGGAGACGGATAATTGCCTCCTATGGTTTGTGTATGTGGTACAATAGTCGGTTTGTGTATGTGGTACAATAGTCGAAATGTGGCATTAGGGTGTTCTACAAAAAATGCATTCTGCTAAAATTTTGGGTACAAAGGTATATGCTCTATCCTACAAAATTCTAAAGAAATTTACTTAAATGGGTACCTTTTCAACATTTTCATAGAGATGCTGGTCACTTTTTTCACTTTTACGAGCATCTGAAATTCCATCTTTTTCTTCCTTGTCATCCTCTGCGTTGGCCCCATCACCATTCACAGTAAAGTCATTCAGTGGACTGGCTTCTGTATTTACTTTCCCATTTGTTGTTTGAATTCCTTCAGCTATTGTTTCCTCTGCTTTTAGTTTTTCTTCCTCCTTTTGCTCTCTTCTTTGGGCTTCTTCCTCTTTTAATCGTTTAAACCTGGATAATGGACAGGTAAGACAAAAGTAATATAATCTGACCAGAAACAAAATAACGATCATCAATCAAACCACAAAGTTTAAACCTTTCACCAGGACGAGGCCCTTCTGATGTCGGTTTCTCTTCTTCCTTAACTACCTTAGGGGCTGTGGTCGATGCTTCAGAAATGGACTTAAAGAATTGGGATTGTTCTTTCTGCATGGTGTCATCACTAATTTGCTTGATAGTATTTTTGGCACCACCAAATTTCCGGAGCCAAACTTGTTGAGTGGTACTTAGTATGTTGTTTGTTAGCCTACATAAATTATATACGTACACCAAATTATTTATTCACATTAGAAAGAAAAGTAAATGGAAGAGACCTAAAATGATCAAGGGAGAAAAAAATAGAAATTCCCACTCAAAATCACATCATGGAAAAAGAGTAATGGTTACCAGTAAAGACTTAAGCCAGAAGGAACTGATAAAGAGAAATAGCCTATCATCAAGGGTAGCAATTTGGTTATGGCTTGGGAAGTCTTTAGGTTTGGATCGTTGCTCTGAAAGTGGAAAAAGAAAAATAATCGTCAGATACATATTCGTAACTACAATCAACCTCACAATATTTTCAGGCTCCTAAGTTTATTGCATTAATTCCATAAACATTAAGAAGACAATATTAGCAAGTCATGTAGTAAGACTTCGAAGCTGCAACACAAGAAAATTGTAAAAAAGAACAGTAAAACCATGTGAATCAGACGCTGATTAAATATAAATTTCCACCATACAATACCGAAGTATATCATAAACGGGCAATAACAAAACCCAGAGCTACTCATTTTTCCAATTGAGAAATAACTAACTGAATATATACGATCACTGAGACAAACCTGTGGAGGTTGCATAATCTGTATAGAGATGTATTGGGTAGCAATCAGGAGCACAGGTAAAACGAGATAAGCCAATGTATCTGTCCATCCAAGTGCAGGATGACCATCCTATGAAGAAAAAGACGACACCAAATACAAGACATCAGTATGCTGTCATGTTTAATCTAACAAGGCCTGAACAGGCGCCAATTGAATTATAAAGAGTCCAGCGCATGTTAGCAGAGTTTTAACAGAACAACAAAGAAAACAGTTGAAATAAATAGTCTAATACTTTCTGGTAATTTATTCCATAAGAAAGTTGGTAGAAAGATTCCAGCAAGTAAGATTCAATCTGCGAACTTGACTCAATTGTAAAATAAGGTTGGTTATTGTTAACATTCAAGTTCTTAAAGTTTATATTCTGACCAACTGTTTTCGAAGTAACTAAGCCATTGATGTAAAATGGGAAGGATGATAGATTGTCTTACGATGAATGGGAAAAGCCAACTGGTGCCACTACCAGTTTGCCGAGCAGCAATAGTTGTTGGACCAGATAGTGAGGGTATCCAGAAGAAGCCTTCCGTTAAAAGTCCCTTGATATCACATCAAGATAACCATCAAGACATAAACGTTGTAGGGCAAAGTGAGAAAATAAGGTAGAAAAATAAAACGAAAAAAAAAAGAGAAGGGAAGGAGACATTGATTGGTAGTGAAATTTACCTCATCCGCCACATTCGAAAGAGCTCTATAAAGCCCAATCCATATTGGAATGGTGGCAAGTGTAGGAAGACATCCTGGTGCAAACATATATAAGAAAGGAAAGAAATTCAGAACAGCGGAAGTAAGAAAAGCAAAAATCAATGTTAATATACAAGAACAATTATATAATTTATGTGAGGATTCAGCATGCTAAATATAGTGATATTGTGAAATTTTATTATATCCTTAATCTACTATCAAGAAGGAGAGGCCTGGCATCCGGTTTAGTACCTGCGAGTGGATTTATACCAGCTAATTTATATAATTGAGCTGTTTCGAGTTGAATCCTCTCCTGCAAAGACGGCCACAACAAAGAAAATTATTATAGGTATCTAAGAAAAATTTACTGAAAGAGAGTCAAAGTACCAAAATAATATCATTGGTGACATCATCTACCATTGAAAAAGCCTTAACAAATCTAAGAATCTAGACATCTAGATTTTTAACTATTAAAAAGAAATTATCAGTTCACTATTTTGATCACAAAGTAATGATACTTGGAGGGACGAACGGGGACCTGATCCCCTGCATGTCGTTCCTGAATAGCCTTAATTTGAGGTGCCAAAGACTGCATAGCCATTGTTGATTCCACCTGAATATCACAGTTTCAGAAAGCACTTAGTGGAGATTGTTTAGAAACCAGTAAGCCACACTGGCAAAGTGAGAGAACATTTCACTCACAAAGATAAATAATCAGTAAATAAAGTGACTTCATACACAAAAATCTGCATCAAAACCATAAGTCAATAGCAGGTGGAAGTAACCTGTTTCTTTGTCAAAGGAAACGTGATAGCTTTAACAAGTACAGTCAGTAAGATGATTGCAAAACCATACGCGTAGGGAACGTGTAGAGTAGAAAGTCCATCTTTCAGAACCTGAGAAACAACACAACTTTAATAAAATTCAAGACACCGTCTTTTTCTTACTGATAAGGTAATTAGTATGTGTTAACACATGAAAACCATCAGCGTGTTGCTTTTGTACCCCACAAACCAAAGGTCAGGAGACGATTTTACAAATTCTTCTCATAAGAACTCGAGAATAATGCCTTCTAAGATTTGCTTTTACCTTTCAGAAAATACAAAATTTTGCATGCACTAATCATGGAAAGATTTTATGGACCAGGACTCCAGGAGTAAGCCACTAGGCGAGTTAAGTAGTTAATCTTTCGAGCTAATCGTGCATAAGCATAATAACCATTCACATCCCAATACCATTTTTGACTCAATAATGAATACTGATAACTAGACACACAATTCCACATTTTTTATTCAGTTTAAAGTTTGCTTCATTAATACAAATACTTGAATGACAGGGAACGTGGTTTCCCTCAATTAACCAAATTATACTCCTGCAAGCCAAAAATTATTGTATAAAAAGCTTAAAAATTCCAACAGTACCATCAAATCAAGAGTTCACAAACCCCCCAAAAAAAACTCTAATCCTTCACTATGCCTTCTCAAAAACCCCAACTTCCCTTTCCAACAACCCAAAACAACTTTTATTTGTACAAATTCACAGCTTCATGGTTTAACTCACTTCGATAGAGCTCATCTACAGACCATCATGTTCACATTCCACATACAAAAGGCAAAATGGAAAAAACAAACAAAAATAGAACTTTTCCTGTCATAACATATCTAGACATAAGACAACAAATTTAACAATGAAAACTTGAACAAACCTTCAAAACGGCTTCCATGGCATTAGTAATCCCAGAAAGCCAGTCATTACTCTGCTTTGTAGTAGCAGCTCCATCAACTGAATCTAAAGAACTACTAACTGCAGAATCAGCAATAGTGTAAAGAAACCCTTCAACTCTCCCAAACAAGTCCTTAATCACAAGCTCAGAACTGTCCGGGTCAGGAAATGGAACTTGACCCAATCCAAACCGGGTCACCCCAAGACTTCCCCTCAAATAAGGTCTGTGAATCTTGAAATCACTGAAATGGGTTCTGGGTAGAAAAGGACTCGGAGCTCTTGTTCTGCCTGTAAATGGAGATACTACTGAATTTGGTCCGATTGAATACAAGAAAAAAGACATCTTCTCGTATTCTTTCTTCCTCGGATATGAATCTGAATTCCTGAAGCTCTAGAAACTACTTTGGCAATCTTTGGGAAAGTTTGGATTTTGAACACGTGGGAAGAAGGGGTTCACCTTAAAAATATCTATTTGCCCAAAACGTAATACACAACCCTATGCTTATTTATTGAATCCACAAACAAACACGGAGCCTCTCGTATGGACTGTACCAAAACGTGCAGGGAATCTTATAGAACCCTTTCAGTGGTTGAGTGTAAGAACTTTGACACTCAAAGAAAAGATTTCGTTGGTCCACTGTGCCTTCCTTATTTTCTCAGGCAACTTTGCGTGGGTGGTTAATCTGACCAATATCTTTTAGCCTAATCACTTAATTTGGGTCCATACATATTAAACTGCAAAATCTAATTTAATAAATAATTATTTTTTGATTTATAATATTTGTTTGAGTTCTTATCCATGATTTTACAGGAAAAAAAATACGTGCATTATACAAGGTTTAAAATATGGAGATAATTTTTGCAACTGAAATTAGTAAGGGATTATGAGCCAAAATTTCCTAAATAATAAATATTTATATAAGTTTTAATTTATATAAGATATGAGTATCCTAAAAGCAAACTTGTGTCACGTATTTCGCGCAAAATATAAGGCTGAAGACGAAATTCATTCTCTGTTGCGGGTGGTAAAGTATTAATTAAAGCAGTGGTTCAAGCCATCTCCACTTTCACTATGTGTATTTTGAAGTTACCTAGTGGAGTTTGTCAATCTATGTAGCGTATTGTAACAAAATTTTGGTGGGAAATGCTGATAAAACCAATTGTATTCACTAGATGAATGTTTTCAAATTGAGTGCATCATGGAGGAATGGGTTTTCGAAGAATTGAAGATTTTTAACCAAGCTTTCCTTGCAAAAGAATGCTCTGCTTGAGATTAACTTGAAGGTCAGTGATTTACGTTCAGTCCAGGGTGATTGGGATTGGACTATAATTGGCAACAAGTTATGAGAGGTGGATCATGACGAATTAATACGAATTTCAATTGCTTTGTTTAGTGGTGAAGGTAAATTGATTTGCCATTTCACATCTCATGGTGAATACACTGTAAAATCCCGCTATGCGCTGGTCTCACAACAACTGTATGACTTTAATCCAGATTCTTCATCCTCTTCAGTTAGCTTATTCAGTAAATTATGGAAAATGAGTGTTCCTAACAAAAGTAAAATCCATATTTGGCGAGTGCTTCATGACATATTACCAACAAGGTTTAATTTAGTCAGACGTGGGATTAATATGGATGTTTTTTGTCCTCGATGTATGATGAATGTTGAATCCGGGTTTCATGTTATGTGGCAATGTAAAAGGGCTCAAAGAGTTTGGAAACTTACCTCCATTTGGCACCTTCTTCATCGATTTTCTGGCTACAACTATAAGGATTTGTGGTTTTGGTTTTGTCAAAATGGAACAGTGATGGACATAAGAGTACTGGCTTTGGTTTCATGGAGCATCTGGCTTGCTCGTAAACACTTTATTTTTCAAAATAGGTCGGATTTAGTGATGCGGGTCTTTCGACGAGCTAATACATTATATGAGTCATTGCAGGATCCCATACAATGCTACCTTACTGGGTTGATTACAAACCCCAATTTTGAAACTTGGAAAGTACCTCCGGCAGGTTTTATTAAAGTGAAGTTAGATGCAGCAGTCCCTCCCAACAAGGATTTTATTGGTGTTGGAGTGGTTATTAGGGACGATCAAGGAGTTATTCTAATGGTGGGCAGTTGGTGGAATTACTCGCTGTTCGAGAAGGTGTAGTTTTAGCTAACAAATATAACTGGACGAAAATAGTTGTGGAATCAGATGCAAAGTTGGTAACCAAAGCTATAGCTTCGTCCTCTGCTACACACCTGTATGCATCCATTCTTGATTTCCTTTGTACGTATATTGATGGTGACAATGGCTTTGTGATATCCCATTGTAAGAGATCAGCTTGCTCATGTTCTAGCATCAACGGCTGATTCACATGGTCCTCTTCAAGATTCGGTGGATTTATATCCTCTATTGTAGAGTGAGGAAAGTATTTTGAAAAAAAAAACAGTGAGTTTTAGGAACAAACTTAGTTACTAAATGATATATTGTTTAGTAATATAATCAATAATAATAAGAATTGGATATTAAGTCACAAATGTTAGGTGTGTGATTTGGTTTAAAAGTTTTTGGCAAAATACGAAAGAAAAGTACATTTCACATATCAATTTTATTATGTAATTGTAATAATATAAATAAGACTAGTTAAACATTTATGTACCGTTTGGAGTGAGTGGTAGAATAAGTTATCGAATGATTAAAATTATGCGATGATTATAAATAATAAAGTGTGATAGCTATATTATGTTTGATATGATTTTAAAATGGTGGATTAATTTATAATTTGACATAATGACTAAAATTCGCTCGAAAATTTGAATTTCAAATTTTGGCGGGAACTCTAAAATTTTAAATTTTTGGGATTAAGTTATAGAAAGTATGTTGAAATTTTTTGCGGGAATTTCAAATGTTGAAATTAAAAAACATGTGGAAAATGGTATAGATGTCATTTAGTTGGAAAGTCAGCTTAAAGTAAGATAAATATGATGAGATAATTTTTTCTTAAAATTAAACCAAACATGAGATAAAAATTAACCTAAAATTATCATATCACTATCATTCACTCCAAACATAGTCTCAGAGAATAATTCATTTAATTATTTTTTATCAGTAGCACATGAGTATTTTCTGGAATTGTGTTTCGTGTATCAAAATATATTCTATTATCACATCTACTTTTTTGAATAATAGTAAATGGAATTGACCTGATAGTAAATGCATCTCTTAGGAAATTTGGATATTACTTCAGGGATAAGGATAATGTTTTGGGGTATAAAGGATATTTATGGCCTATTGCAAGCTCCAACAGCTTGGTACTATGCTATTTTATTAGGCACATTTGTTCCTTGGTTTGCTCTTTCTTCGTCCACTCAAAGGTACATTTCCTTTCTTTATGCCTTCCTACCAGAATGTCTTCTTGGTCGAAAAGCCACTTTACTGGTAAGGGCACAGGAAGCAGAAAAACTTGCACGAAGGACGGTTTCGTCTTTGCCTTCTCCTATCCAAAGGCCAAGGGAGATACTGCATCCCTGTCCTTCGGTAGCTCTTTTGGTTTCTCAATGACAGACATAGCTGGAGCAAAGCCCGCTTTCAAAGGGCCAACCTATGTTCTCTCCAGCAAGAATGATTGGAGGCTTCAGCAAATGATTCAGGTTCATGAGAAGATTGAACTGAAATGAGGTAAGCTAGATCGTTTGGAAAACATTATATAAGATAAGATCAAAATCTGTGACGAGAAAATTCTGACAAAATTGTAGAAGAGTCATACTGTAAATATGAAGTATGAAACAAGAGTTTTAAGAGAATAGATTTTCACACATATGATGTCTATAAAGAACGAATTCCAATACATGTGACGACCATTATTGAGGTAATGACGAGATTAGTAGTCGGTGTCTTACAAAGTCCTTCAACAGGATAAGAAACTTGAGAGGATCGACGGACCTGGGATAGGGGACGAGATTTAAAACTTGCAATTCAGGATTGAAGGTTTTGACATTTCTGAGAAAATTCTCTTGTTGGTTGTGATGGTACAGTCAATAAGAATGACATCTTTTTGTCCAAATCAGTCAATAAATAAATGACGAACTCCATTATAAATATGATCGGAGAGGGTTAAGGCAGTAATCTCCATCACAATTCTCGCTGAACTATGGCAATTAGGATTTCAGCAGCAAGGTTTTTTATCCCAGACTTAACATAAATGTAGTCACTGGAGCCATTCTAGAAAAGGGAGAAATTAGCACTACTTGGTGAAGTATGTTCTTTTAAAACCAATTTCAAACCATCTGATGCGGACGGTATTGTATACGAATAAAGAGATTGCATTGAAGCTACTACCACTATCGAAGTGGGCTTGCTTGTTTTGGTTAATGGTTGGGGTTTCAAAACAAAATCAGAAAACTCCCCCAAAGAATCCCTTGTTCCCTACATATGGAGTCACATTCTTCACCCCGACAGGGCCCACTTGGAGACTTGGTATCTCAACAAGAAATGCGAAGATCAATTCTGATCTGAGTAGGTTCATAATAGGGGATACCCTAACCCTGGGGCCAACTTTCCGACAACAAGGGAGATATGTTCTGAATTAGTTCGTGCTAAAAAGTTGTTCACTGCATGCATGTTCTAGATTGTGGCTACGACTTTCTCTCCTGGCACCCACCTACGGATCATTCATTAAGACATGCACTGTAAATGGTTAATGTTGAACATAGAATGCAGATCAAGGAGGAAACCTGGCCAAGGAGTCCGGGGCAAGGAGTGCTATCACACGTGCCTAGAAATGGCTTGACCTGGTTTGTTCATTGATAGTCTCACTCGCTTATCACCCACTGGCGGATCGTCCGCTATTTCCTTTATCCCTCTTTCACAAAGAAATCACTTAATGGCTTGCTAGGTCAGCTGGGGTGGTGGTTAGCAGATGAAACTCGTCCTCGTGAACCACAAATAGAATGTATTCTGGGGAACGAGGAGGATCAGGTCTATGATAGTTATCCACACCTCCGGTCGGATGAATGGAGGACGCTTTATTTGTAAAATCTATGATGCACAGACATAGATACGTTGATACGAGGATAAAGTTTGCATGGGATTTTTGAAAATTTTAGTATACGATACATCTGGATATCGTGCATCCTCAAACTTAGGCCCCCTTAAGTTAGCTGTTGTAAATTTTTTAAAAATAAAACTATTATTTTGGGTAACGAAATTCTTTAGTTGTTTGATTTTGGAAAATGAAATTTTGATAGTCAAAATATTTATTTTGTTTATTTAAAAAAAATTACAATATATAGTTTATTGACTTTAAGTTTGGGGATGTATGTCGGTGATGAATTGTGATGTGACTAGAAATAGACACATCTATTGAGTTTAATTGTTTACAGTTTGGTATGTTTTGATGGATAATATGATAAATATGCTACCTAATCGTATATTTGTGTAAATGTAGGAAAATGTGAAGAAATCAAGCTAAAATGATGAAAGAAGGAATAAAGTTGAAGAAAAGAGGAAAAAACTAGAATTTAAGACACATGTCGCTCCTTTCTCCTCAAATTTATATATGTTCTAGCCAAGTTTTGGAAATGTGGTCCATAGAAAAGTTGTAGAACTTTATCTTCGAGTGGACAGCTGATTCGTTGAATTCGGAGTTCGTATGAGAAAGTTATGGCCAAAATACGAAACTTGCCAGAAAACATCAAAAATCCGTGATCGATCGGCAAAATCCGCGATCGATATCCGATACATTCTGCCTGAAAAATAAAGGCTGGCGATCGATAGCCAGCGAGCGATCGATCGCCAGCCAGCGGCGATCGATCGCCAGCAGAGTTTTGGAAAGCTTGAATTCTTGATTTCTTTCCTTCCTACATGATTTCTAACCTACCCCTCAGCCTCCTAACCTCTAGAACTCGAAATTTCAGCCTCATTGGAGAAGAATTCAGACTTTAGAAATAATTTTTAGATTTTAGAATAATTTTTCTTTCAATTTTTGTAAAGACGCTCGAAGAACGAAGACGGAATCAACAAGCCAGAATCGTGATTCGCTTTAGTAACTTTCTTTTATATTGATTGTTTAATGTTTTTAATACAATTTTTGTTAGTTTTAGATTTATTTATGCAAGGCTAAACACCTTGATTCTTGGTTGAGGGATACTTGCCTTTGGAATAGAAAAACTTGTGAAAATTTTGAATTGATTGTTGAATTTTCAATTCGATTTCAATTTGTTTTTCAGATTATGATTCTTATGATTGTTGTGTTGATTGATAGATTGATCATCTAGTAATCACATGCAATATCTAATGCTAATTGAGAAGCAACTAAGATTGATAATTACCTGCTGTTGGTGTTATTAAATTCTTAGGAAGAACGATTGGATAATTAATTCCAACGGCTGTAGTTCTTATTAATTAGATTCATCAAACTTACTCGTTTTGAAACTATCATTGATTTAATCTTAACGGTTGTAGTTTTGATTAAAGATTTGATAAGAGTCGAATTGAATGTTGTTTTCTTTTTTACCACGATTAAGGTAAGTAAGGAATTAAGTTTTCAATTGATGAATAATTGAATGAATTCATATTTTAGTAATTTGATGATCAAGTGAATGATTTCCAAAGGTAAAGTTGACCAAAACCAAGAATCGCTTCTTAATCTTGATAAACTAGTTAATAGTTTGCTTTCGTTTAATTTAGTTATAGTTAAAGAAATTTGATAACCCCATATTTTGATACTTGTTAGCATAAAAGTGTTCACTTCCCCGTGGGATCGATCCCTACTCACGCTACTGCATTTATAACTGTTATTAACTTGAGAGGGTTAATTTGAGCGTATGCGATAAACGCTACTAAATTGTCAATGAAATTAGATAAAAACACAAAATCAAATCAAGGATGCAAAATGTTATGATTCATAAAAGTTGAAGATGTAAACATAAATTTTCAAACAATTATCAATTGAAATTTTGACCAAATTATAACATTTATTCGTAATTTTTTCTAAATATTATTGATATAGATATATATATATATATATATATAATAAATAAAATTTGTCATATATAAACGTATCGCATTGTAGCAATTTTTAAAATCCCGTGCACTTCTTGAATATAAACTTTAATTTTTCAAACAATTATTGCAAAGTAAAATTTAGACTAAATTATAAGATGTTAAATGTAATTTCCTTAAAATTTATAAGAAATCAAGTTTCAAACATATAATCATCATTGAACAAAATCAAAAATCAAAATTACAAAGTTGGTGTATCTTGGCAATGTCGGATATGGTCTCAGGTGTATCTTGGTTGTATCCAGACTCCGGATACTCCATATGACGTATCTGATACTCCTGAGTCAGATGTATTGGTTGTATCCAGCGTGTATCCGAGATTAAAAATTAATTTTTAATTCCAGATACGCCACGTGATGTATCCAATACGTATCAAGGTAGTATCCGCATCCCAAAAGTATCTGATAATTTACCGTGAACTTTTTTGGAGTATCCGCGCATCATATTGTAAAATACTGTTGAGCCTTAAATGCATGGTTGCGTTTAATGCGTTAAATTATCCCCGGTTAATCTTTGAGTTTTGATGATCAACAAAACTTGTGTTTGTTATACTAATATATCTACTTAGTGTGCAGATTAAGTGATGAAAAGTGGATTGGAATGAAGAAAATCGATTGTGCATGTTGTGGGCTGGATCGCCCCAGGCGATGGCAGCCAGGAGCGACATCGCCCCGCACATCGACTGAAGCGACGCCGAGGCATGCGCGGGCATGCGCGCAGGGGGAGATCGTTTGAGGCGATGCGATGAACGCCTGGGGCGATTGCTGGTTCGTTTGAGGCGATGAAGATTTTGGACATGCTGAGGCTACGGCCTTAATTTTTGCTCTGGATCGCCTGAGGCGATGCGTGACTTTTGGTGACCGTTGAGGCGCGGCGATGCAGGAGTGATTTCAGCCTTAGGTGTACCAACGGCTAGTAGGAGCCTAGGGGGCTTCCTACACTATAAATATTGATGCTTTGGAGCATTTTGAAGCTAAGGAACAAGCCTACAAACTTCTACAAAGTCTTGATTATTATTATTTCAAATTGTATTGCAATCTCCATACATTGTTGTTGTATTGTAGTTTGTAATTCTCTTCTTTGTTAGAGTCTTGTTTTCTTCGTGTGAGTACACCGTGAAGGTGGTTTTGGTTTGATTTATTGTAAAGGTCCTCCAACACCAAAGCAAGTTGGAAAATTGTAAAGCCGCCAACAAGTAAAGTTGGTGCATGTGTTGTGGCTATTCTTGGAGCCCTTAAGGCCAAGAAGACTCGTGAAGAGTGTTGGTAGCTCGGGAAGAGCTTTGTGTACTCGGGAAGAGTATTGTGCTCGGGAAGAGCGTTGTGTACTCGGGAAGAGTAGTGTGCTCGGGAAGAGCTTTGTAAACTCGGGAAGAGTTGTTGTGTGGCTAACTTGGAGCCCTCAAGGCCAAGACCAATTGTTCTAGTGGAACCTCGGTTGGAGGTTATCTAACCGGGAAGAGGAGACGTAGGCGATTCATCGCCGAACTGCTATAACAAATCTCTTGTCTTTTATTGCTTTATTTTTCATTACACATTTATTTATTTTTGTTCTTTTTATTTATCGATTGACTAAAGGCTTCCACAAGCGCAAAACTCTTTTAGTTTTTTAAACTCATTTTAAAACGTTAAAGTAGCCAAGGAATCTCATTCACACCCCCTCTTCGATCCCAACAAGTGGTATCAGAGCCATTTGATTTTTGTTTTAAATCAAAAATTTTATATGGCTAATCTAGCAAATGAGTTTGCTCAAGGTCAATCGACAAATAGACCTCCGCTTTTCACGGGTGATAACTATGGGTATTGAAAAAATAGAATTTCTCTATACATCCAATCCTTAGATTATGATCTATGGAAAATTATTGTGAAAGGTCCACACATTCCTTTAAAGGAAGTTGGGGGAATAAGTGTTCCCAAAGATATGGACGATTTCACAAGAGCGGACATGATTTTAATATCTCAAAATGCTAAAGCTATTAATATTTTGCATTGTGCTTTAGATATGAAGGAGTACAACCGGATCTCGATGTGCTCAACCGCAAAGGAGATATGGGACAAATTACAAATTTGTCATGAAGGCACTAATCAAGTGAAGGAGACCAAGATTGATCTTCTACAACTCAAATATGAGACATTTGAGATGGAGTCCGGAGAAGAGGTGGATTCAATGTTTAGGAAGCTCACCCAAATTATCAACGAGCTTGCTCAACTTGGAGAGAAGTACCCTCCAAAGCAAATATGGATGAGAGCCCTAGGAGCCTTGCCTAAGGAATGGGACGCAAAGAGGACGGCTATCATTGAGTCAAACAAAGGAGAAAATGCCTCCTATGATCTTGATGAGCTCCATGGCACATTGGTGACCCATGAGCTTGAAGTGTCAACAAGAAGAGAAATAAAGGATGATGATAGATCCATGAGGAAGGGGATCGCCTTGGTTGGAAGGAAAGATCATTCCGAGGATGAAGAAGAGGATGATGATGAAGAGATGATCTTGTTCACAAAGAAATTCAAGAAGCTCTTCAATAAACATATCAAGTCAAAGACCTCTAATGCTACCAAACATGAATCCAAAAATGAGGTAACTTGTTATAATTGTCAAGAAAAATGCCATTATGCTAACAAATGTCCTAGGAAGAAGAATGAGGACAAAGGGAAGAAGAAGGCATTTATAGCCACATGGAGTGATAGCGACTCCGATGAAGAAGAAGCCACAAATCTTTGTTTAATGGTGCTTGGAGATGAAGGAGATGAAAGCGACGATGAGGTACCTTCATTTAATGAATTATTAGATTCCTATCATGAACTTATTGATGCTCTTGGCAAAACCAAGATGAGTAACAAATTACTCAAACTTGAGATTGCTAAGAAAGATGAAGAAAATAATTCATTGAAAAATGAATTAAATTCTTTAAAGATATCTTTTTGCAAATATAGTGAAAGTAGTCAAAATATGAGTGAATTGCTTGGCTTACAACGTTGTAGCTTTGACAAAGCCGGGTTAGGCTACTCAAGCAAATCAAAAACTTTTTCTAGCTTGTTGGCCAAAGCAAAGCATGATTCTCCTACTTGTAACTATTGTTGTAAAAATGGTCATACCTAGAACAAATGTAGATTTGCTAGAATCCAATACCAATCTAACAAAAGGTGGAAATGGATTCGAAAGGTGCCTAAGGAAGCTAACCATCAAGGGCCCAAAAATCAAATGGGAACCAAAGATCCTCCTATTGTAAATTTATTTTGTAGGAACAACAATGGGATGGAGGATGAAAGACCAAGCAACTCAAAGGAAGAGTTTATTCTATTCACCACTATAGAAGAGGCGCGAGGCATTGGACCAATGACAAGAACGAACTCTTGTCATCAAGGGTAAAATTTACTTTATATATATTAAAAGAGCAATTCAAAATTTATTGGCACAAATTAATTGTGATCAATAAATATTGAAACTCAATATTCATTGTAGTAAAATGGAATACCCCTTAGCATATGCACATATAAATTATCTTGATGTATGATGTATGCTTATCTTTTTATAGTAAGAATCTTGATATGTCTTTGATTCAATTTTGAATATGTTATGTGGAATTGTGCAATTATGTGATTTAGCATGCTATAAGTGTTTAGATGCTTAATCTTTGATATAATGCTATCATGACCTTAATAATCTTATTAAATGTTGGTTTGAGAATTATAATTTTTTTTGGGCATAGGTGCATGAACTCTTGGTAGAACATATGCACACTTTGCAATGTTTAGAATTCATGGTTGAGAGCCTTAAACGCATGTGTATTTCACTAATGGATTTGATCTAATAGCTATTACATGCTTGGTGAGGACCATGTGTAAAATTGTTAAAATATGGCTATGTGTCAACATATTTGAGCTATGTTTATTTAATTTTTATGCTTTTTGATTATCACAAAAAGGGGGAGAATTTTGTGATAAACTTGAACCTTAATACATGCATAGTTTAAGGGGGAGAGCTTGTGTATGCATGGTTTTACTTGTTTAACTTGTATGTGTTATGCAATTGTTAAGGGGGAGTCATTTTTACTCACATTTCATGCATATTACTTATTCAAGTTTATCAAGTTTTGTGATCATCAAAAAGGGGAGATTGTTGAGCCTTAAATGCATGGTTGCGTTAAATTATCCCCGGTTAATCTTTGAGTTTTGATGATCAACAAAACTTGTGTTTGTTATACTAATATATCTACTTAGTGTGCAGATTAAGTGATGAAAAGTGGATTGGAATGAAGAAAATCGATTGTGCATGTTGTGGGCTGGATCGCCCCAGGCGATGGTGACCATCGCCCCAGGCGATGGCAGCCAGGAGCGACATCACCCCGCACATCGACTGAAGCGACGCCGAGGCATGCGCGCAGGGGGAGATCGTTTGAGGCGATGCGATGAACGCCTGAGGCGATTGTTGGTTCGTTTGAGGCAATGAAGATTTTGGACATGCTGAGGCTACGGCCTTAATTTTTGCTTTGGATCGCCTGAGGCAATCCACCGATCGCCTGAGGCGATGCGTGACTTTTGGTGACCGTTGAGGCGCGGCGATGGAGATCGTTTGAGGCGATGGCTGAGGCGATGCAGGAGTGATTTCAGCCTTATGTGTAGCAACGGCTAGTAGGAGCCTAGGGGGCTTCCTACAATATAAATATTGATGCTTTGGAGCATCTTGAAGCTAGGGAACAAGCCTACAAACTTCTACAAAGTCTTGATTATTATTATTTCAAATTGTATTGCAATCTCCATACATTGTTGTTGTATTGGAGTTTGTAATTCTCTTCTTTGTTAGAGTCTTATTTTCTTCATGTGAGTACACCGTGAAGGTGTTTTTGGTTTGATTTATTGTAAAATGAGTTTGAAAAACTAAAAGAGTTTTGCGCGTGCGGAAGCCTTTAGTCAATCGATAAATAAAAATAACAAAAATAAATAAATGCGTAATGAAAAATAAAGCAATAAAAGACAAGAGATTTGTTATAGAAGTTCGGCGATGAATCGCCTACGTCTCCTCTTCCCGGTTAGATAACCTCCAACCGAGGTTCCACTAGAACAATTGGTCTTGGCCTTGAGGGCTCCAAGTTAGCCACACAACAACTCTTCCCGAGTTTACAAAGCTCTTCCCGAGCACACTACTCTTCCCGAGTACACAACGCTCTTCCCGAGCTACCAACACTCTTCACGAGTCTTCTTGGCCTTAAGGGCTCCAAGGATAGCCACAACACATGCACCAACTTTACTTGTTGGCGGCTTTACAATTTTCCAACTTGCTTTGGTGTTGGAGGACCTTTACAATAAATCAAACCAAAAACACCTTCACGGTGTACTCACATGAAGAAAACAAGACTCTAACAAAGAAGAGAATTACAAACTCCAATACAACAACAATGTATGGAGATTGCAATACAATTTGAAATAATAATAATCAAGACTTTGTAGAAGTTTGTAGGCTTGTTCCTTAGCTTCAAAATGCTCCAAAGCATCAATATTTGTAGTGTAGGAAGCCCCATAGACTCCTACTAGCCGTTGCTACACATAAGGCTGAAATCACTCCTGCATCGCCTCAGCCATCGCCTCAAACGATCTCCATCGCTACGCCTCAACGGTCACCAAAAGTCACGCATCGCCTCAGGCGATCCATAGCAAAAATTAAGGTCGTAGCCTTAGCATGTCCAAAATCTTCATCGCCTCAAACGAACCAGCAATCGCCTCAGCCATTCATCGCATCGCCTCGGGCGATCAGCCCATCACCTCAAACAATCTCCCCCTGCACGCATGTCCGCGCATGCCTCGGTGTGGCTTCAGTCGATGTGCGGGGCGATGTCGCTCCTGGCTGCCATCGCCTAGGGCGATGGTCACCATCGCCTGGGGCGATCCATCCCACAACATGCACAATCGATTTTCTTCATTCCAATCCACTTTTCATCACTTAATCTGCACACTAAGTAGATATATTAGTATAACAAACACAAGTTTTGTTGATCATCAAAACTCAAAGATTAACCGGGGATAATTTAACGCATTAAACGCAACCATGCGTTTAAGGCTCAACAACAAAGCAAGTTGGAAAATTGTAAAGCCGCCAACAAGTAAAGTTGGTTCATGTGTTGTGGCTATCCTTGGAGCCCTTAAGGCCAAGAAGACTCGTGAAGCGTGTTGGTAGCTCGGGAAGAGCTTTGTGTACTCGGGAAGAGTATTGTGCTCGGGAAGAGCGTTGTGTACTCGGAAAGAGTAGTGTGTTGTAAACTCGGGAAGAGTTGTTGTGTGGCTAACTTGGAGCCCTCAAGGCCAAGACCAATTGTTCTAGTGGAACCTCGGTTGGAGGTTATCTAACCGGGAAGAGGAGACGTAGGCGATTCATCGCCGAACTTCTATAACAAATCTCTTGTCTTTTATTGCTTTATTTTTCATTACGCATTTATTTATTTTTGTTCTTTTTATTTATCGATTGACTAAAGGCTTCCGCAAGCGCAAAACTCTTTTAGTTTTTCAAACTCATTTTAAAACGCTAAAGTAGCCAAGGAATCTCATTCACCCCCCTCTCTTCTATTCCAACAAATACTTTGAAGTTTGGACAACGGGTTGATCCACTGTTGTAGATGTGAGAGTGGACCACTTGTAATATCCTCCTTCAGCGCCTTCGGAAAGCGTCGCCAATCATTTGGACGAAGAGCGACTCCTGATAGTATATTACACCATGAGAAGGGATATTGTGCCCTTTGGGACAACTACATGTTATCTGTTTAATAATCTATCATCTGGCTAGATCAAAAGTAGAAAATGGGACAGCTTAAGCAGCTAGTAGTTAACGAGCCCGGAATTCTTCAGGTAGCTGATGGAATACAATGAGGGATATTTCATATAAAATGTTGTATATTAATGATAATAATGCTCCTAAAGGCATTGTCCTTAAGGATTTAGTGACATCATTAAACCAACTCATTCCTTACATGAATATTTGTAATTATTATTATCTTTTGAAAACATTTTTTCTTCCGATTCTGCTAAAAAGTTATTTGTAATTATCATTGAAAATACAAGGCCGTAATAAATTATAAAAAAAATCTTTAATTGAATTAATCCATTATATGGTCACCACTTATAATTTTCTCACAGCACTTTTATATATATATATATATTTATTTATTTATTTATTTATTGGAACATATTGAATTATTGATTTTAAAAGTTCATCAAATATCTTATTATAAAACATATGATGATGCAATACAAGACTAGAAATTTGTGTTTGATGGGCATATATGAGTAAAATATTTTAAGATGCCAAAATATAATTTTAGGAGTTAATATAAAAAAAATGGAAAATTACATATTGGTACTGTTTACAAAAATATATTTCAAATAAGTCTTAGAAAAAATAAGGTTTACAAAAAAATACACTTAGGAGATAATTATATTCACATAAATCCACTTTTTAAAGAGTTAGTTTGCAAAAGTCTTTTCTAGTTCCTAAATTACCCTTTAAGTTATAAAAAAGCTCTAAACCTAATTTTTTTATTAACTCTGTACGTTAAAATCTTTTCTCCTCTCTCACGTAAAATATATCACCTTTGATCACTCTGCACCAAAAATCTTTGAATCGAAGCATCTAACTTTTTTGTAATTTGAAATTTCTTTGAATCGAGGAAAAGGAAGTGGTATACGTTTGTTTGGAGCGTATAAAATGGATGGCATCGATCGATTGAGGTAAAGGAAGGTAAGTTTTTTTGTAGATGTAATAGATTCTTCTCTAAATTTTTGCTCTTCCGTGTCATTGGTTGGAAGCAATGGATTTTGGAATTATGATTTTATTGAAATTTAGAGAGGAAACACAAGTTTTTAACGTAACTTCCAGCTTTTCTTT
The DNA here is from genome assembly GCA_907163345.1 of Haberlea rhodopensis. NCBI lineage: Eukaryota > Viridiplantae > Streptophyta > Magnoliopsida > Lamiales > Gesneriaceae > Haberlea > Haberlea rhodopensis. The sequence continues at coordinate 482,473 of CAJQUN010000082.1, forward strand.
CATGGAGTTAAAATCTTCTGCAATTCGTAAATGGAGTGATTACAACTTTGATGGAATATCCTTTAAATATTCTATACCTGGACACCCTAAATGTTGTTTGATTAATGAAGACGATATAAGGAATATGTTTGTTCTGTGTAAGATTATAGACGTCCGGTTGTTGACAGTTGATGTTGATGATGAAAGAATTGCATACCCTGGAGTTTCTTCAGGAAGTAGGAATTGGCAAACATCGTTTGTTGATGTTGGGTATAATGGTGCATGCGAGGCAACTGACCTTATAGATAGTAGGGAAAATAATGTTGCAGGTGCACATGATGAAATTGAACAAGCATGTAATTCATCTCCAGAATTTGATTCTGATCGTCTCCGACGTAATGTTAAAGGCAAAGAGAAGTTGTTGCTATGTTCCAGTTGGTCATCAATTATTAGTAGGGTTGGTCAAAAGTTTAGTGGTGGTGTAGAAGGGTTTCGCTGTGAATTGAGTAAATATTCGGTGGAGGTTGGTTTTGATTTCAACTATGTAAAAAACAATAAGGTTAGGGTTGTTGCCGAGTGTGGGAGAAAGCATGATGAATGATGTGGTTGGTTTGTGAATGCAAGTATCTCAAGAGTGGATATGTCTTTTTATATAATTGAACAACATACACACTTGTGGGCTCAGAATGATGAAAGACAAATCTAAAAGGATGAGTTCTGTTTTAATATCTGAAATTATTGCTGATCGATTGTCTTCAAATCCTAAGTTTTCTGCAACTGATGTATCGGAGTTAATAAAAAGAGATTATGGCTTGGATATTACTTATAGTAAGGCATGGAGAAGTGTGGAAAAGACTAGATCTATTGCTTTTGGAAATTATGATGAGTCGTTCCAGGAATTGAATTCGTACGTTGATGCGGCGAGAACGATAAATGTTGGAAGTTTTATTGAGATTGAAGTTGATGACAGCAACCGATTTTGCCGTTTGTTCATTTCATTTCGTGCCAGTATTGACGGGTTTAAACATTGTCGTCAAATGTTATTCCTTGATGGAACATTTTTGAAATCTCGATTCAAGGGCACCCTTCTGTCAGCGACAGCGAAGGATGGGAATCAAGGTACACAACAATAAGTGATGCACGAACATGAATCTCACTGGTGCACGAACATAACCAAACTGGTGCACGAATCTTATTACAAAATAAGATTCGTGCACCATATATTTATAAAGCCGTGCATCATTGTAGTTATATAAGTTTCGTGTATCACCAGTGTTTTCCGTGCATCAGTATATTATCTTCGTGCATCAGTTAATTTATGTAAAATTCGTGCATCAGTAACGTTTATATTAGTTTCATGAAACATTATATTTATTATTATTTCGTGCATCATCTAATAAGTTTTGTTCACCAGTTACTTTTGGTAATTTCGTGCACCAGTTATACATCACAATTTTTCTTCGTGCATCAGTATATTATTTTCGTGCATCATTATAATTTGAGTTCGTGCACCAGTGTTATTATGTTTGTGCACCCTTATAATTGGGATTTCCGGTGAACGAAAATATATTGCAATTAACATAGTGATGCTTTATTTTTGCAAGGTTTGTTCCCTTTGGCTTTCGCTGTTGTGGACTCCGAGAACTACGATAATTGGCTTTGGTTTTTATCTTATTTGAACAGAATTTTAGACAATGGTGAAGATGTTGTATATTTATCCGATCGTAATATTGGTTTGATGGAGGCGCTACCTGTTGTGTTTGGAGTTTCTCTGAAACACTTTTTTTGTTTATATCATTTAAAGTGCAACCTCCGTGATCGATATGCTGGTAAACACTTTTCAAATAAGTTTCGAGAGAGATTATGTTTTTTGCTCGATGAATGTGCTTACTCACCGACAATGGCTATTTTTAATGAAAAGCTAGTTGTTTTCAAACGAGAAGGTGGGTCAATTTTGGAAGATTTCTTACAAGGACTTTCTTTGGATAAGTGGACTAATGCATACTCTACTCGGATGAGATATGGAGAGATGTATTCCAATGCAGCCGAGTCATTCAATTCTTGGATATTAGAGGCAAAGGGTCTTCCTATTACACATATGGTTGATTCTATTAGGGTTAAGTTGATGTGCTTGTTTTCGGCTAGGAGATTAATGGCACAACGATGGAGTGGGGTATTGTGTGCTCGGATGGAAAAGAAATGGGCATCTTATGTAAATGAAGGTCGTGCATGGAATATTAAGATGTCTTCTGATTTCTACTTTGAAGTGTTTCATACCCTACAGTTACTGTGCGCCTTGACAATAAAACATGTTCATGCTACAAGTGGCAGTTGGATGGATTCCCATGTCCACATGCAATTGCTGTATTTATGAGGAATAAATTGGCAATTAATGAAGTAGTTGACAATTTTTTTCATGTTAGTACGTATAGGCTATGCTATGAATGAGTCATTTTTCCTATTCCAAGATATGCGAAGGTTGATGTTCCTCTGGTTTTTATTTCACTATAATGTTATGCAGTATGAGTTTATATTATGGTGTTCTGGAGATTTAGTTCGTGCACCAATGTAATCTTAGTTCGTGCACCATTTATGTTGAGTTCGTGCACCAGATATGTTGCCTTTTCCTTTCACAAGTTCGTGCACCAATGTAATCTTGGTGAAACAGTTAGCTTATGTTCGTGCATCAGTATACGTTGAAAAGTCCGTGCACCAATGTAATCTTAGTTCGTGCACCATTTATGTTGAGTTCGTGCACCAGTTATGTTGCCTTTTCCTTTCACAAGTTCGTGCACCAATGTAATCTTGGTGAAACAGTTAGCTTATGTTCGTGCATCAGTATACGTTCAAAAGTTAGTGCACCAATATAAGTTTTAAAAGTTCGTGCACCAATATAAGTTCGTGCAACAATATAAGTTTTAAATGTTCGTGCACCAATATATTTTATTTTCGTGCACCATTGATGTTTTGTTCGAGTACAAGTATAATATATTTCTTGGCACCACTATAAATTATGTTCGTGTACCAATATCTAGTTCTTGAACTAGTATATACAGGTTGCATTCATCAGTTACCTAAATTTAATAAGAACTACAAAATATTATACATTTTGAAGAAGTTAGAAATAAAGAACTAAGAGCCTTTTGCATCTTGAATTATACTTTTCGACATCTTAACCCGGTAACCAGTATTATAATCAAGTTTGAATGCTTTGGCACTGGTTGCCCTCTCATAACTTTCTCCATATTCATGCAGACGAATATGACACAGTCTACGGAGCCAGGCTTCTGTTGTGCTGCTTCTTTGTATGGCTCAATATCATAACTATATTCACTCTGACTGTGTTGCACACCCTTTGATATGGGGTCCTCTTGTATAATTTTTCCATTTTTACATTGATGTATTCTATCTGTAAATTTAAGAAGAGTTCATATTATTTTGTTAATTTACTTAGAGTATTTGGACAAAGCAAACTAATTACCAAAATTACCTGTAGTTTTGCCCTTTCAAAGTAATAATCGTCTTCTTCCCTTTGTGGCCTAATAGAATTGTAATGCGTCCACTGACATTCCTGAGTATCAAATACCAGCAATGTCCAGTGGTAGCCGGGTGTGACAAGTGGGTCCTCACGACCGCATGTGTTTATTGGGAAAATCAAGAAACGATAATTCATGGCCTCGGCTAGCTTGTCATCAATTTGGTGTTTCGCAACCTCTTGGCAGTACACCGATTTGTTATTTGTACAACATACAACTGTCAAGATTCAAAAAAAAAATTTGATGCATAAAAATTTAACAAAAATTTAATAATTAGGTTGAGTTTTATTACCCAGCACATGCTGTCAAATACATATGACAACTTCTTCACTCATTTTTTCGCCATGCATCTGTTGATAATGATGGCCCAACGGTCAATAATCTGAGAGTCATGATAAGATATTGTCCCAAGTTAAGTGAATATCAACATCTAAATAAGTGCACAAATAATTTGTTAATGACTTAAGAGAAATGGTTAATGTAAATCTCATACATCATTGTGAATTGACAGTCCGTTGAGAATGGCGCCAATATCTCGAACATGTATTGTCTTTTGTGATATATTGTCCGTCCATATGACTCCCTGCACAGAATGATAAAGTCCAACAATTTTGGTTTCGAACAGCGTTTATAATATTTTTTTTAAAAAAAAATTAAGGCGTACCATTGTCCATGCTCCTTGTTAACTTCCATTATGAAATCTCTTTCTACTTTTGTCAACCGTTTGAAGGCAACATTTGTTGTTTAAAAATGAATGGCCCTTCCTTGTTCTTTTTCGCAATTTTCACCTTATCTTCAAAATCATCATCGTCCTGCAAGAGTACAATGTCCTTGCTTACATTTTGTAGTTTATCTTCTTCTTCCGTTTCATCATTTTGTTTTGACCTCTTAGCTCTTTTATGCTCAGGGTAAGTGTGGTCCTTATCTTTTTTGCTCATTCTGTCCATTCTGTTCTTGATATGTTTGACCATCGATGTCGGTTTTGCATTTTCTTTGACGAGTTTTTGATTTTCGTCATTCAACATCTGACTAATTGCTTTTGTACTGCTCAGCTCGTTCTCAATTTTGTCCTTATCATGTTTAATTCTTTGAATTTGGTCGTGGAGTTGTATATTTATATGTTCAAGATCTTCCTTTTGTTTCTTCTGTTCATCATATCTTGTATGCAACTGTGAGGCACAATCATAATCATGTGATTAATGATCACACAATGATAATTATAGCGTAAACAGCGGAAGATTTATTTAATATTTCTTAACATCTGGCCCTAAAAATTTCGGCATGACCTCATTGCACGAGGAACATACCACCAACCCAAATCAACATCTACTGAAAATATATAAATACCACCAGTTTTATATCCATCAACATAAACCAGCATAGGTAAATCAAACTATGCTAAAATACATAGACTCATCACACTACAGTGATACATCCCTGGTACAAAGAGTACTGGGATAAACAAGAGTAAAACCTCAAGTGTGACTCCCACCGGACGTGCCCTCTCTGGCGTCCTGTCACCTGTACCACCTGCCATTGTCCACACACAAAGACAACAACAGCCCCCCTTGGGGGTGAGCAAAAGCCCAATATGGAACGATCATGTATCTATAAAATGTGATATATGATGCAATGCAATGCAATGCGATGCATGCCATGTCATGTCATGTCGGTATCATATCGTACACCCATCCACTGGGTATATCTGAATCAATAAACGAAAGTCCAAACATATCAGAATAGCTCGAGCCTGTCAAGCCTATAGGGTATCCAGACGGATGGACGTCGGCAAAGCGCCACCAACCCCAGGTCCTGACATTACATAATCATATAGGGATATCCAGACGGATGACATCAGCAAGGTGCCACCAATCCCCGTCTCAACAAACCATATCAATCAAAGGGGACCACGATTCCCTATGCTTATCGGGCCATGTAATGCCAACATAGTATCGCAGTACCAATCCCCAATGTTCGATATCAGAATCCAAGAAATATCAGGGTATTCAAGGATATAGCTCAACGTGTATGTCATGCATCGATGTATGTATAAAAACTGATGTGTGTTAATAAAACATTTATTTTCATACACCGATGTTCCAATCATGCATGCTATGAATGCCACATAATTTAAATAAAATCACGTAGCCACATAATCTCACGTAATTCACAGACGTCAACAAATCATATATCAAATGATACAGATACCTGTCGTATGTTACCCGATCGCAACACACATTTACTTCTCGATACTTGAGCTTGTAGAGTTGATGTATTCACTGTACACCAATATAAATTCACAATTCAATAAACCAATCATTCAAAACGGGTTATCAATTTTAGTCACAGCTTAACCAATTTAAGGTAATTAAATTGATACGATTACATCATAAATTAATTTGGTAAATTATTTTTCACCAATTCAAATTATTATTCAACAATTATAGTCCAAATTAACTGGTAATTATCGAAGCAAAGTCGGAAAAATCGGATATCAAACTTTACCCAATTTCGCACACAGTTCACGCACGCTTGTCAACCGATTCCGGCGACCTCCGGCGGCGATAGTGGCGGTGACCGGTGTAGAAACCTTCGTCCAGATGCAAGGAAGATATTAGGTGCCTTGGCTTCGTCCAATTCGTAGTAGATTCGAAGAAATCGAACCAAAAGCTCAGAAACCCTAGTCTGCACGATCTTGTCCCTTCCAGGGTAAAATCGAAGCACGGTTCGAACACCAACTTTCGATTATCTGGTATGTAAAGATTCTCCTATGAGTTGTGAACATGGTGGTAGGTCGGTCTCGTCGTTAGGTGGTCGGACGGCGGCGAACGGAGCGGATAAGTACACGGTGGTCGGTGATCGTGCGAGAAGTGCATGTTTTCGCACGTTTTAGTGTGTGTCCGCGATCTGTGTGTGTTTTACATGTTTTACTGTGTGTTTTACGTCCTACACCGATATATATTAATTCCCGACCAATTATGAACATCGGGGTGTCACTGGTGTACTGGTGCATGTATATTACATATACAATTCACACCTGACTTCGTGTCCTTATTTGAATCACAAAAAATGAAATCTTTCGATTTAATGCAACTTTTATATTTATTAAATCATTTTAATAAAATTTCGGTGTTAATCCGAATGTTCCAAAAGTATATTTGTCATTCACCATGTTCTGACCCGACTGTCAATTGACATGTACAATGTCAATTTCCACTCTCATTAATTATCTTATATTCTTATTACTTAATTTCTAACAAATTAATACAAATTGTACTTAAGTCTCATTATCAAATATCGGGACATCACATTTACAAAATGTTAAGTATGATATCAAGTTATTATCAAAGATAATAGTCCTCATGTTTATTCTCAACCATTTGATTAACATAAAATAAATCACATAATTCTTGAGAAGCTAACCCTGATTTTTGATAATACGGTACGAGGGCCTCACATTTCTCCCCCACTTAAAATATTTTGTCCTCGAAATATCACAAGTGCAGATCATAAATCATTCACCAATTACAGTACATGTCAATACTATAATCGGAAAAACATCAACTTTATAAACTCAATTCAGTTAACATTAAGCTGAATCAAAATCAATGAATAATTTATTTATCTTATAACAATGGAAGAAAATGGTTATAAGAAACCATCTGTTCAATTGAGAACACAAAATTAATTATTCATTGCAGAACATTGAATAATTTAATTCAACATCATCAGATTGAAGAATACTTATCAAGTCATGTTCGTAATTCATCAATGTTGAAGTACGAAACACATTACAAACAATATAAAATGCTAATAATGTCAATTAATATGAAATATTCACAAAACTCAACATACCTTTAACATGAGAGATTTTTTAAAATGATTAGATCACCATGTTGCCATTTTCAGAAGCCTCAACACTTAATCTTATAGCTAGCTTACTTATTCTGGGCAGCTTTCCATCCTTTGAGCATCCACCGAATCTTATAGCAATGCCTTAAGGATTCGAATAATATATATACAACATACAGTCAAACATATGCTCAACTCAAATGTATTCTGAAATGAATACCAGAATTTCAAACTAAAACCAAACTTTTACTAAGACATAATCGAGAAAATAAAATACTCTCGACAGTTTTTATGACGTTAAATAGTACAAGCATTGTGATTGCCAGTCTACGAATAATACGTAGTCCTTGCAATCTAGAATATCCGTTTTGTATTCTACAATGTTGCCAATTTTTTGAAAATAAACTCTCGGTACTAAACAAATAAAGACAAATGGTTTTACCAATCTTGGTCCATTTTTACTGTTTATAGGTCATACATTAGAAACAAAAATAAGTATATTACAATTCTAGAGTCTCATGACCATCAATTGATGACTTTTTAATAAAATCCAGAATCAGATAAATATCTTGAAGATAATAATTCATATGATTCTACAATCACAGTAGTGTCTCTTTGAGCCCTTGATACAAGAGATCAATTTAGGCTGAATAGTCATACTAATACATTAACAAAATTTAGAAATAACATATTTAATCCAATGTATAAATATTCACGTGTACCTTGGTGATTCGAACAACAGAAAATAAATTCTTTCGGAAATCTATCCACCTGTGTTGCCTTATATTGAGATCAGATTGACGGAACAAGTATTTCAAGCTCTTGCGGTCCGAATAAATAGCAAATGTTTCCCGTACAAATTCAAATCTTTAAAGCAAAAACAATTGTTGCCAATTGTCAAATCAGATACGGGGTATCGATTTTCTCAAGATTAAAGTTGGTGAGACACAACCTAAACCATTTTAAAAAAAAACACATCTGTGTAAATCACATATTCTCTGGCCAGAAGGAATAGTAAGTACAGATGCAGTGGTCAGTTTCGTCTTCAATTTACGGAAACTTTCTTTACACTCATCTGACCAAATACGGTTTTAAATTTTTCTGTGTCAGCTGAGTATAGGGGTGGTTATCGGTCCGGACCGGAACCGGCCGGTTCCGGCCCGTTATGGGCAGAACCGGTCCGATCCGGTAAGGAACCGGATCGGATCCGGTTCCGGTTCCACCGGTTCCGGGTTGGACCGGTTCCAACCCAGAACCGGATTTTTCTTTCTTTTTTTTTTAAAATAAAAAGGAAAAAAGGAAAGGATTTATCGAATTTTTTTTTTTTTAAAAATGGATCCGATTTCGGTTCAATCCGGAACCGGATCCGTTTGGTCCGGAACCGGTAAGATACCAGATCCGGAATGGTAGAACCGATCCGGTCCGATATCAAACCGGTTCGGGACCGGTTAGTCCGGTTCCTGTTTCGGACCGGACTAACCGATCCGGTTTCGGACCGGGTTCGGATCGACCCGGTCCGATAAGCACCCCTAGCTGAGTACTAGTTTAGCAATTTAAAAAAAAACATCGCGATAAAACAATGTTAAAAATCCCGCTAAACCCATGAACAATCGGACCTCAAGAACATTAGAAGGTATCGGTCAGTTTAACACTGCTTCAACCGTAGTTGGAGCAACAGGAATACCATGTCGAGCAATGAAGTGGCACAAGAGTATCACTTTGTTCATCCAAAATTTTCATTTGGATAGTTTGGCATATCTCATCACTTCTTCATAGGAAACTGAAATTTATAGCATGATTACAAGGTTACCACTCAGTGCAACCCAAATTCAGATTGGACAGCTGATCAGAAGCATTTCATACATAGAATCTGAAATATTAACTTTCAGTGTTTCAACACATCATATTTTCATCTTGGAATAACCAAGAGATCATTAATATAAACAATCACAATCAAATCAAGGATATTTTTTTTTAAAAAACACTTGACTCATCGAATCCATGAAAATATCAAACATTAGAAGACTCGTATGGCTTAACCATATATTGAGCTTATAAGATAGTTATCGGCACATCTTGGCTTTGGATTGACACCTGATACTACTCAGAGTGTAGATCCATTAGCATACGTAAAGAACTGCAATTCATAGTCATACAAAATATCATAATACTTTCGACTCATTCAAATCGAGTCATTTTATACACCTGAAAATCTTTGAAATAGCCATGATTCTCAATCGAGATTCTTACTCATCTTTTTGGAAGTATATGCATGAATCTTTCCTTGAAATCTATGCTGAGATAAAATTCGGGTCCATGCAAAGTCTATCCAAATTCGGAACAAAGAAAATCATCATTCTTTGAACACGAGATCCATTGCACATACGTGCATAGGTCCATGTCAGTTCCAAGTAAAAACAAATAAAATTTGTCTAAAATTTGAGATCCATGAAACGTCCGGGCAGGTCTATGTACCTATGTACATTCTTTCTTTAATCAGGATATGTTACTCATATGTGCTACATTTGTAGTACATTCAACTTGGTTATTAAAATTAATAGTCACATAAGTCACGAGCTAATTCACCACTCATAATTTACTTTTTATTAATCGAATTATGAAATAGCACAAACATAAAGGAATTTCAGCTTGGACAACCAGGCTATAAAATTCCACACACATATTAAGCGAAGGAATCGAACTACCTAATGCAAGTGATCATCAGTAGTTTCGATCATTCACCGGATAATCATATTATTATCCAAACAATAATAACATGTCATAAGGATAAGTAATATAATTTCCTTAAAAGCAATTAATACTCAACGGATATCATTTGATCAAAGAAAATAACCTCCCCCACTTAAATATAAAGTGGGTTGATAAAATAAATTACCAACACCAATTTTGCCATTTTGATCTCCTTATGATATCTCTGTAGCTGATAGGTAAGCATTTGATGACTTTTACATACCCATCTTTAGAAATTATCAGGTATAGGAGACAAATTATGACAAAACACTCAATGCACATTTTGCAACAGATAACTTGTTGCAATTCAATATTCAATTTCATTTCAAATATAAGGAAATACATGAAAAATTATTCGAAGGATAAAATCCTCTTCAAGAATATTTCAAAAAGTTCGAATTCTAAATCGTACATAGTCGTATCTTCAAAACATGTAACAATGTTTTTATACGACGCGTTCATCCCTTTACTATATGTAACAATGTTAAACCCCACCTGTCATCATCTTATCAAAGCAATGTCTCACACTTTCCAGCATTCTCAGTGCCGAAAATGTAGGTGGCTCAATCAAATCCAAGGACATTACATCACAACAAATCTCTCGTTCGACATTGTTACTTCCAATAGGTTTAGGAGCAATTACATTGCTCTAACCACATCCATTTACATCGAGTTATATAGAATGAATACCATAAGCGATACACATACTATACATTAATTTAGTCAAACAAAGTCAAAATCATTCAGCATTTCATTGGTAGTAGGTTTCAGAGACATACTCTTTCCCTACCTCATGCTACCACATATAACAGTTTATTCACAATCGTATAGTATTAATATCGTGAGTGATATCACTACTACACAAAATCAACATATTCACATATCAATCTCATGTAACATCATACCAAGGCAAGCCAAGCCAAGTAAGAGCAAAGAAGTCAAATAATTCAAACACAAGCGCACACATTTATTTGTGCCTATCCAAGTGTACACAAGACTCAAACGTTGAGCATTCCCAGTTATGCTCTGATCCCATACTGTGAGGGCCCACTCCTAATCATGTGATTAATGATCACACAATGATAATTATAGCGTAAACAACGGAAGATTTGTTTAATGTTTCTTAACATGTGGCCCTAAAAATTTCGGCATGACCTCATTGCACGAGGAACATACCACCAACCCAAATCAACATCTACTGAAAATATATAAATACCACCAGTTTTATATCCATCAACATAAACCAGCATAGGTAAATCAAACTATGCTAAAATACATAGACTCATCACACTACAGGGATACATCCCTGGTACAAAGACTACTGGGATAAACAAGAGTAAAACCTCAAGTGTGACTCCCACCGGACGTGCCCTCTCTGGCGTCCTGTCACCTGTACCACCTGCCATTGTCCACACACAAAGACAACAACAGCCCCCCTTGGGGGTGAGCAAAAGCCCAATATGGAACGATCATGTATCTATAAAATGTGATATATGATGCAATGCAATGCAATGCGATGCATGCCATGTCATGTCATGTCGGTATCATATCGTACACCCATCCACTGGGTATATCTGAATCAATAAATGAAAGTCCAACCATATCAGAATAGCTCGAGCATGTCAAGCCTATAGGGTATCCAGACGGATGGACGTCGGCAAAGCGCCACCAACCCCAGGTCCTGACATCACATAATCATATAGGGATATCCAGACGGATGACATCAGCAAGGTGCCACCAATCCCCGTCTCAACAAACCATATCAATCAAAGGGGACCACGATTCCCTATGCTTATCGGGCCATGTAATGCCAACATAGTATTGCAGTACCAATCCCCAATGTTCGATATCAGAATCCAAGAAATATCAGGGTATTCAAGGATATAGCTCAACGTGTATGTCATGCATCGATGTATGTATAAAAACTGATGTGTGTTAATAAAACATTTATTTTCATACACCGATGTTCCAATCATGCATGCTATGAATGCCACATAATTTAAATAAAATCACGTAGCCACATAATCTCACGTAATTCACAGATGTCAACAAATCATATATCAAATGATACAGATACCTGTCGTATGTTACCCGATCGCAACACACCTTTACTTCTCGATACTTGAGCTTGTAGAGTTGATGTATTCACTGTACACCAATATAAATTCACAATTCAATAAACCAATCATTCAAAACGGGTTATCAATTTTAGTCACAGCTTAACCAATTTAAGGTAATTAAATTGATACGATTACGTCATAAATTAATTTGGTAAATTATTTTTCACCAATTCAAATTATTATTCAACAATTATAGTCCAAATTAACTGGTAATTATCGAAGCAAAGTCGGAAAAATCGGATATCAAACTTTACCCAATTTTGCACACAGTTCACGCACGCTTGTCAGCCGATTCCGGCGACCTCCGGCGGCGATAGTGGCGGTGACCGGTGTAGAAACCTTCGTCCGGATGCAAGGAAGATATTCTTCGTCCAATTCGTAGTAGATTCGAAGAAATCGAACCAAAAGCTCAGAAACCCTAGCATGCACGATCTCGTCCCTTCCAGGGTAAAATCGAAGCACGGTTCGAACACCAACTTTCGATTATCTGGTATGTAAATATTCTCCTATGAGTTGTGAACATGGTGGTAGGTCGGTCTCGTCGTTAGGTGGTCGGACGGCGGCGAACGGAGCGGATAAGTACACGGTGGTCGGTGATCGCGCGAGAAGTGCATGTTTTCGCACGTTTTAGTGTGTGTCCGCGATCTGTGTGTGTTTTACATGTTTTACTGTGTGTTTTACGTCCTACACCGATATATATTAAATCCTGACCAATTATGAACATCGGGGTGTCACTGGTGTACTGGTGTATGCATATTACATATACAATTCACACCTGACTTCGTGTCCTTATTTGAATCACAAAAAATGAAATCTTTCGATTTAATGCAACTTTTATATTTATTAAATCATTTTAATAAAATTTTGGTGTTAATCCGAATATTCCAAAAGTATATTTGTCATTCACCATGTTCTGACCCGACTGTCAATTGACATGTACAATGTCAATTTCCACTCTCATTAATTATCTTATATTCTCATTACTTAATTTCTAACAAATTAATACAAATTGTACTTAAGTCTCATTACCAAATATCGGGACATCACATTTACAAAATGTTAAGTATGATATCAAGTTATTATCAAAGATAATAGTCCTCATGTTTATTCTCAACCATTTGATTAACATAAAATAAATCACATAATTCTTGAGAAGCTAAACCTGATTTTCGATAATACGGTACGAGGCCTCACAGCAACTCTTTCAGCTCCTCTTCCTTCATCAGAAGTATTGTTTTTGATTCCTCAAGCTGTATCCTGATTTCTGCTTGTTCAAGGAATTCTGGTGTAGGCATTACTTCCTTTTCTTGAACAAAGGAATCAAATTTTATTTGTGATTCCTGCAACTCCAATTCCTTTGTCAAAAACGCTGTCTTTAATTCTTCAAGTTGAGCCAATAATTCTTCATTTTGAGTAAATTCTGATTTTTGAGATGTTTCCGCCGGCTGAGGACTTTCAGAATTCACATCTTCTGGCTCGTTGTTGACAAACACATCCACTAAGTTATCATCATTGGATATGTTGTAATCATCGTATAAATTATCCTCTGTATTATGCTCACTCAGATCAATCAAAACCTCAGCTATTGTGGTATCTGGTGTAGATGCATAAAACAGGATTGTTGACTCATTCGGATTTTCTTCTGTCATAGGTTGTTCATCAGTTATTTGTTGTTCTGCAGGTTGTGGTTCAACAATCGTTGGTTCTTGATTTTGTTGTTTTTGGTTGTCTTGTGTATATTGTTGGGTTGAATGAGAAGAGATAGGTGATTCTGGTTTATCGCTAACAATGAGGTGCAGAAGTTCACCTTCTTCAATTGACATTGGTAAACTTATTTGCTTTATCTGCATCCAATTGTTTATAGTGCATCAGTGTAAAAATGTTCAAGCACCAATATAAAAATGTTCGTGCACCAGTACAACTTTCGTGCATCAATATAAGTTCAAATGTTAAAGCACCAGTATAAAATGTTCGTGCATCAGTATAGGTTCAAAAATTAGTGCATCAGTATATGTTCAAGGTTCAAACACCAAGATAAGTTCAAATGTTAATGCAACAATATAACTTTCGTGCATCGATATATGTTTAAAAGTTAGTGCACCAGTACAAAAATGTTCGTGCACCAGTACAAGTTCAAATGTTAGTGCACCAGTGCAAAAATGTTCAAGCACCAATACAAAAATGTTCGTGCACCAGTACAAAAATGTTCGTGCATCAGTATAAGTTCAAAAGTTAGTGCATCGATATAAGTTTCAACAACAATATAAGTTCAAATGTTCGTGCACCAGTATAAAAATGTCCGTGCATCATTTTACTTTTGCAGTATATTAATGTGTTATTATACATGCACCAAGATAAGTTCAAATGTTCGTGCACCTGATAAAAACGTTCGTTCACCAGTACAAAAAGTTCGTGCATCAGTATAATTTCAAAAGTTAGTGCATCGATATAAGTTTCAACAACAATATAAGTTCAAATGTTAGTGCACCAGTATAAAAATGTTCGTGCATCATTTTACTTTTGCAGTAAATTAATGTGTTATTATACATGCACCAAGATAAGTTCAAATGTTCGTGCACCTGATAAAAAAGTTCGTGCACCGGTACAAAAAAGTTCGTGCATCAGTATAATTTCAAAAGTTAGTGCATCGATATAAGTTTCAACAACAATATAAGTTCAAATGTTAGTGCACCAGTATAAAAATGTTCGTGCATCATTTTACTTTTGCAATAAATTAATATGTTATTATACATGCACCAAGATAACTTCAAATGTTCGTGCACCAGAATAAAAAAGTTCGTGCACCAGTACAAAAATGTTCGTGCATCAGTATAAGTTCAAAAATTAGTGCATCGATATAAGTTTCAACAACAATATAAGTTCAAATGTTCGTGCACCAGTATAAAAATGTCTGTGCATCATTTTACTTTTGCAGTACATTAATGTGTTGTTATACATGCACCATATGTGATTTTACATATATAATAAACGGAGTTCACTAATACTTACGTAAGCACGGTCAAGCTCCTTGATTTTAATCGACCGGAGCTTTTTGTATAACTCTTCAAGATCCCATTTCATGAACCTTGGGAACAAGTTCACATCAACTGGATCAATCAGGTTTGTCCTCTCGCATAGCCAATACTACACATAAATGTGAAACAATGTTATCAACAAAAATTAAAGAAATTAATTTCAAGTGGGGATTACAATACGACTTACATGTATTAGAGGAACACATCCAGAGTGTTTTTTTGTGTTTGATTGAACTAAACTGAATAACAAAGTCTTTAATATGTGTTCTGACCAGTTGTGCGTGCAAATTTTATCAATGTCATCCACCAAGGCAGTGTACGCCCATGACAGGTTTGATGATTTAGTAGATATGAAGATTGTTGCCAGCAAGTACAGTGTCACCAATCTGGCAACATCATGTATCGTAGTTGAATCCCGCCTTGCTACTTTCAATGTCAATTTCTTGTAAATCGAGCTCTTGCTCATTCTACAATCACGTTTGGACTCTTTCTCAGGGAAGCACCTATTTAAGAATGATGTGCGTGGATAATCTACCCACTGCATATCAATGTCTTCAATGCTATCCCTTATTCCAAAAATTAAAAGGACATCATTGATATTGATCGCCATGCTGTAATCCCCAAATGTGAATTCAGACGAATCTTTGTTGAAGCAAGAACTTATTTCCATAATTGGGAGATCAAGCTTCTTGCAATGATCAAGGACCACTCGGTCAGTTTGAATTCCATTCACAATGAGCCAAAATGGTGTTTGCTGCAACACTACCAAATGTTCTTCTCGAAGATTAAGTTTCTTTAGGTCTGAAACCACAGCCTGCATGTTTGCTCTGTAAAATGCAGATCTGTTCCATTTTTTGGTTATATCTTGGTCGCTTGGCGAGAGCGGAGGCGATGCTGAGATGAAAACAACAATTAAGGATACGTTAGTGATTATATACTACACTTTGACAATAACGAAATAAAAAAAAGATAGTGATTGCCATTCTGTAATCCCCACATTTTTCGTGCACCAAAAATACATTTATATGGATTTTCCGTGCATCAAAAATACCTTTACACTAAACCATTCAAACGAGCTAAAATGAAATCCCACTAAACAAATATATTTTGTGCATACAAAATACATTTACATGGAGATTTCGTGCATCAGAATATCTTGACACAACGATCTAAAATGAAATCCCACTAAACAAATAATTTTTCGTGCATCAAAAAATACCTTTACATGAATATTTCGTGCATCAGAAACAGTAATCGGAAAAATGAAACTTTAATCAGAAAAAACCTTTCATACCGTAATCGTAATAGAGAAAAATTCAAACCCTAAATTCTCAACAATACCATTTAAACAACAATAATCGAAAAATAAACCACATTAAAGCCATAATAATATCAAAAAAACATTCAATAGGAAACGAAAATCCACCATTACATACCAGATTTCCTCAAGGTTTTTCTTTGTGTTATCGTCTTCCTTGGAGATTTTGCCCGAATACTCTTGATTGATTTTGGAGCCATGTAAAACAGTCGTCACAGAATGTTCCCCCAAAATACGAAGAAACGGAATGGAGTTTACGAGAAGATTGGAACGAAATAACAGATGAAAGGAAGCGCTCGAATGAAGTCTGTAAGAATCGAAATAAGAGAAGAAACGGTGAGCTTGAATGAAGTCGGAAAGAAGATGGAAAAGCCCCAATGAAAAATGTGGGTTTAAAGGGTGATTTTATCTTTTCAAAAGAAAGTGTACTTAATGATTGCATGTTTCGTACATAGACTATGATGAACAAACTTTTACTCTTTGGTACCGGCCGAGGCTTGTGCCAGCACTTTGAAGAGATTACGGATTACCCAACATTTTGAGAATAATAATAAAAAAAAAAACAAGAAATGTTTATGATAAGGGATGCATAATTTAGGCCTATTATATGAGGTCAATATTTCACCAATCACACTCTAAAGCGATAGATTCATATTTCACTTCACACCGATCATTTACATTCCTCTATTTCCAAACATCAAGAAACTACAAATTTTCCATCAATGGCAGCGACCATGGCGACATCAATGGCTACAATTCTCAACACCAAATGCTTCTACACAAGAAACGTCGACTTCAAGCCCACTAAACCAATATTCTCCTTTCTCTCCATGAAAACCCCACCTAAAGGCCTCCTCACCATCCCAACTCCACCACAAACCACAGCAGCACTCACCGCAGGTCTAATTTTCTCCACCCTTTCCGCCGCCGACCCGGCCTTAGCCGCCCAGCAGCTGGCGGATTTAGCGGACGGCGACAGCCGTGGACTGGCCCTTCTGATTCCATTAGTCCCTGCAGTGCTGTGGGTGCTATACAACATACTGCAGCCAGCCCTCAATCAGATCAACAAAATGAGGAACCGTAAAGGGGTGATCATTGGCCTCGGGCTTGGCGGACTTGCGACCTCAGGCTTCTTTAACCCTGCGGAGGCTTCTTCCGGAGAAATCGCCGCCGTGGCTGAGGCGGCCAGTGATAATAGAGGCCAGCTATTGCTGCTTGTTGTGACTCCAGCTATTCTTTGGGTACTTTACAATATTTTGCAACCAGCTTTAAATCAGATTAACAAGATGAGATCAAAATAAGGAAATAAAAGGGTCTAAAACACTTTTTCTTCATGGATTTGCATGTAAGAGTTACAATTCTGTTTATTTAATCTTTTGTTGATAATGTCATCTGATTTTAATTGAAAATTGATTGAAAATTATATGCGTATCGGTTTGTTAATTGGGAATATTGAAATAATAATAATAGTAATTAACAATTTCCAATTTTGTTCCCTCCAATTATTTACTCGCCTTTTTCTTGTACCTGCAATTCATTTTAAAAAATTGACATTTGTAACTAGGAAAGAGGAAAGGATGGTATTTTCGAAGAAAAATAATGTTATAATTGTAGGAATCTTAGTAGGAATGTATATCTTAGGAATAATAGCAAGCAAAGTAACTATAACTTTATAGGATGTCGAGACAAGAATTTTACTCTTTGTCCTTGAAACGAAATTGCCCTGCTATGATGCTCACGGTTAGTGATAATATTTTCCCAAGATACAACGACTATAATTTGTTATAGCAGCACTTCAAATCACAAATTCTTAACCCACAAAGGTTTAAAGGCACTCAACCAAGAAATGAAAGATGGACAATATGAATATGCAGAACTTTTGCTCTCAAGATCAATTTGATCTTGCAAAAAGTATTTTAATTCAACCCATGTGATGTTCCTTTTATAGTAAATCGGAATCAAAAGACACCTTTTGTAAATGTTTTTCATAAAAATTCGCATTTATACACGAAAGGGTGCACAACCCTTCAGAAAAAACCGAAAATCGCGATTTGGACAAAAGTACAGGCGTAAGAGCGCCTCCTAACAGGCCCCCTAGCGCTTGCACAGGAGCTGGGGCGCCTGCGTTGCCTACACTGCCTGAGTTTTTCCTTCATTCATATATTTCGATTTTTTCATGCTTAATTTCAATTTATTACATTTTTTTCCAACAATAATAACAAAGTTGTAATAATTGGTACTTAAAACATAAACCAAGTCAATGGAGAGATATTTTCTTCCTCAAACACAAAAGGGTACCACAATCAAACTACAGAACTATGAAATAGCAATATTTCTACCCAAATCATTCGGGTCAATTTGTAAGAAACCCAACCAGTAATAGCAATATTTAGAGACCCAAATCATTCGGGTCAATTTGTAAGAAACCCAACTCAGTAATACCGACAGTCGTCAAAATAGAGCTTCTGAGAATCATATCCAGCGTTACTTCGTTTGAGGCAGAGAGGCTGCTGCAGTAGATATAGCTAGTTGTGACTTGTGAGTAACTAGTGTATTAAGTGTTATTAATTAATACTGATGGTTAATATATTTTTAAGATAATGTTCAGAATAGTTATCTATGAGATTACGCACTATCTTAATAATCATACACTATCTGTAAGTATTATGATGTTCCTTAAGCCAAGCAATTCATTTCAGAAAAGACACTATCTATTAAAATTGCATAAGGTTTAGAAGCGCTTTTTTGCAACTATCAAGTATTCAAATGTGTCTGGATCAACACGCATATCATTTTCTTGCTAGTGATTCTTTCCCGAGCATCATTGGATCATGCGACTAATTAAAGTCAATGTAAAAATATTGCTCGTTGAAGTCCAAAACAAAAACTGAATACGTAATTACTCATTAACAGTTATTGTCTAACAGATTTTAGCATCCCTATCTCCGAGGAACACACGATTTTTCAATACAAGTACCTAATCATATAGTTGGAAGTTGGAACAAAGACTCACTCACTAGTCACTAGTCACTAGTCAAAAGTAGTTTTTCTTCCCTGAACTTGTTACGAAATTCGAGGAACCAGGGGGGAATTTCAACCTGCCCAGATGCCCCAAAACACATGTAAATGTGTAGACCTCACGGCTCCAAATGAATTGAGGTCGTTGATCTGGAGTCAAGCTAATACCCTGACTCTAGGATCAAAGTTACTTCCACTCCAATTTTTCTCCAATAAGTGGTAAAAAAACTTGAGAAAAAGTGAAGGCATCTCTTATCTACATTCCTCACAACTACTAGAGTAAACAAATTGTACTTAATGACAGGCTACTTTCCCCCAATATTAACCCAAAGTAGAAAAAATGAGGAAAAATAAGTAAATAATCATATAAAAGAATTTTACACAGATCAAGTTAAGTTATAAATAAATCAAGATTCTCCATAGCATTTCTATGGTTAGGTCGGGACACATCAAACCTTTTATGCACTGCAGGGCACTGGCATCAAAAAATCCAATTTCTAGTTGAGGTCTGGCTCAGGTTAGTGTCACCTGCTGAGCAGCCTGACTGAGATGAACTATCTGATGAGCTGCAGGTGCTAGCATCAGAATTTGCTGTACGGTTTTCATCACCAGAACTCTCACCACTACTGTCTTTCAAACAATGATCCTATTTTTGCAAACAAACTATTCTTTTCTGGAGTCTTCATCACGGCCTTATGAGATACATTAAGACCTAACTGCCTCGTCTTTTATTTCTTCTCTTCCCAGAATATATTCCAGACCTCTCCGAGCATGATTTACCCAAAGTCATATTCTTGTCTTTCGTGAAAAGAGAAGCAACGGTACAAACCGGTGCACAAAGCTCACATTATGCTCGGGGTCTCTTAGACAATCCAACAATCACAACATTACAAAATAGGTTTGGATGTGAGATGTTCATTGAGAAAACACGGAGGCAAAAACAATTGGTTGCTCTTTTCTCCATTTTACGTTAAAAACACAGGTTTCATGCAATGAAAGGTCCATTGAATTTGTAGTTTTTTTCAAAAAAAAAAATGGACCATTTTGAATCACGCAGTTATAAATTATATATTTGAGAGATTGAATGTTCTCAAGGACTAAAAAGTAGTTGTATCGAGATTTTTGGGACACAAGGGTAAAAATCAGAATTATAAATTAAATACGAATAATAAGTTTTTGTGCAAAAGAATCATTAACTAGATAATTCATACGTGAAAAGACATAAATATAAAGATAACCAGATAAGGAACATAATAAATATAACACTGAAATTATTTAAGTATTTATACAACTTTGCATCATTCATCACCTTTAACCACAAACTTCAATCGATTGTGTTTCACATATTCATATGCTTGGATAAATAAATAAATCACGTTGAAAGCTTTGCATGTACTTTTATTAACTTGAATAGGGGTGTTACCGGACCAGTTTCAACCGGTTCCCGTTTCGGGTTTCTTGGAACCGAGCCAATCCGGTTGGAAACCGGATTGGATCCAGTTCCAGGCCACCGGTAATTTTTTTAAAAATTTTAGGTGGGAGCATGGAAGTGGACTACCTTTTTTTAACAATTTTTAATTTTTTTTTTTTAAAAAACATGTTCCGGTTCCGAATCCGGAACCAGAGACCCAGAACTGGTAAGCTATCGATTCGGGACCAGTTAGTCCGGTTCCGGTTCCGAACCGGTCTGGTTCCGGTTCCGAACCGAGCTAAACCGGTCTGGTTCCGGCTAACACAACCCATTAAACACCCCTAACTTAGAGACAAACAATAATGTATATATACTATAAACAAACAGTGGTTTCTTGCTCATGTTCTAGTGGAAGAACTAGTTAAGCAATGTGTATATGTAATAAAACCCCCCGGGAGGAATTTGTGATAGATTGATGGTGATGATCCCTAAAGAAGCATCAAACTAACCAAAAACCTGTGATGCATATTTAGACTACTATGTTACATTTTATCTTTAAAAAAAGCTGTTTATCCCCAAAAAAGCGAGGCCGCGCTTTCAGCACAGCCTATCCCCTACATATTTTCATTTGATCAAATTTGTCTCCAACCTTTTCAACTCAAATAACATATCAAGATAGCATATAATAAACAAGTTGATAATTTATTTTCTACCTTCACTTCCAACTTTTTAACTCTGAATATTTTGAAATTTAGAAAGAATTTGTCAACTACCATTGCTTGTATAGATTTTATTTATTACTGATGTGTATAAAGTGTATTCCAGAGTTACTATTCGACTAGTATAATGACCTATTTTGAGATACTCCAATAAGTTCTTGGTCCCCCTATCAATATATTCATCATATATATTTCCAAGTTCTTTCAACCCCATAGCCTCGACAAGCAAAAAGACACCCTTCCTGTGTTCTTGCACGGTTTCCATGAAGCCGCAGAAATTCAATAATCGGTCCATTATAAAACAATGAATAGATGGCAGCCTTGGAATCAGCTCGATCTTGTTTGAAGATTGATCAAGAAACCGTTCTTGCAAGAAAGGAGGATTAGTTAGCAGCAGTTTTTAATTCCCTGATTTATGACTGGATCCCAATTTTCTTGGGCTGTGATCTTGTTGAAAAGGGTCGTCGGCACAACGAATCGAGCTTAATCTGTGCGAGAAATTCCAACCAGAGAGCTGTTCTAGATCATGGCCTACAGTTCTCATACTGTCCTCTTCTTTCAGTTTCAGGAAGAATGTCGATGACCAGTAATCATTCTCCAAATTCTTAATATGTATAAAAAATACAAGGCGAGCGCATAAGAAAATAACCCACTCGAAAATACACGGATGAATTATTCAAGAACTGACCATTTTCATTAGATGCATCAACTCATTTAGTGCACTGTTAAAGAGATTCGGGTGTGCTAAATCGGGAGTGTTGAGAATTTCTTGGCGACAGTGGTAAGATATGTTAACCTCCATGATTGAACCTGCACAGAGAAATTTATTCAAAACTGATCCGAATAAGCAAGGCAGTGAAGATGATGAATGAAAAATAGGATACCCGTGGCAATATATTTGTCAATGATATGCCTTGCCATATAGATTCTTCTCACATGATCGTTATGTGGGATCTTGTCGAGCTGCTGCACCTCTTCGTAGAAATGGACACTTTCCCCAGCCAAACAGCTACATTGATAGAACATAACTCAGCCATATACAATTGAAGAAACAATATGTACTTTAACAGAAGACTTCTTAACACCTATCTGCGAATTCCATGAATGACTGGAGAAATTTTCTGTTCAGAAGAAGCCTATCCAAAGGTTCTTTTGGATCTACCAATTGAGTCGGTTCCTTCTGAAATGGAACGTCAGTTTCAGGTATGATACCCAGAGCGTCACCCATTGTCTTGCAGTCCTCGTGTTCTTTTCTCCTCAAGCTCAAAATCGAAACAAGAGGTTGCGACATTGATACTGTGAAAAATGCCACCACAAGTACACTGGTCTGAGGAAAAAATTGTTCAAAAAACATAATAAGAAATGAAAAATAACTGGATAAAATCACAGGTAAAACGAGCTCAAGTGAGAAATACAGAAACGAAATCAATAATAAGCCAGGTTAAACGTACCATAAAAAGTAATAAAAATCTCGAGATAATTTGGAGCCATGAAACATCTTCATGGACCTCAGTCAGAACATAAGAAACCGTCCATATCCCTTTACAGAAAGAACAAAGAGCAATAAGTGAAACTTGTCTTTGGTCTTAATCCAAACGGGTAAAATAGGAAGGTTTTCTGCGATTGTTCTAACCATTCTATGCATATATATATATATATATATATATATATATATATATATATATATATATATATATATATATATAGTGTTGATGATTTCAAGTAATGAGAATGCTTAAACAAGACAAAATTAATGTAGAAATAGATGTACCAAGCGAACAAGAAGAGACTAAGATTCCTCGCCAGAGATCCTTGAGTTCGTGGAATCTAAACTCTATATGTCGAATGGCTGCAGTAAAACCAACCAAAACTGCGACATAAATTGCATGTAGGCTAAGAATTGGGATGACCCACCGAGTTCCCATGTGGCAATGATTATTTAGAGGCTTTTTTATTTGAATAACTGCATCAATAAAAATGTAAAATTATGCCAAGTAATAATGAAGTAAAGCATTAAAGTTTAAAAAAGTAGATGTAAGCCTGATCCAAAGAATGATTCGAGAAATAATGCGAAGAACAATATATCCGGC
The DNA here is from genome assembly GCA_907163345.1 of Haberlea rhodopensis. Classification (NCBI taxonomy): domain Eukaryota; kingdom Viridiplantae; phylum Streptophyta; class Magnoliopsida; order Lamiales; family Gesneriaceae; genus Haberlea; species Haberlea rhodopensis. The sequence continues at coordinate 506,302 of CAJQUN010000082.1, forward strand.
CAATTCATAATAATATAAAATTGCCAAATAAATTAATTTGTAGACATATATCAAAAGCTGTTCAACAAGTGACCATTAACAATTGAATATAAAGAATATCTTAGATTCTATGAATATAGTTAGGTGATTATCCACGGAACTAGAGAAACACTCTTTTGAAGTGATCCATACATGCTGCAGCCACAATCCAGGGAAAGAGAAGCAGTGGAAGGAATATATAAGATCGAATAGGTGGCAAACGTCTCCTGGAAAATCACAAGTCTCAAGAAGAATGAGATCAGTAAAACATTATGCAGAATAATGTTGGGCGAATAACTAGAATTATGTTAAATCAAATTTGATCACTTATGAGATTTCATGAATCACTAGATAAATGTTGAAATAGTCTGCCAAAATCTAAGGGCTTAAAAATGGATTGATCACTTTCTTACTTTCCAGAAAGATATACATATATATGCATGTACCTAACAAATATGTTATATAGTTGAAACGCCTGTACAATACGACAGCTCATCAGCAAGCCAAATCCTAGAGGACCTTCAGCCCAAACTGCGAGCAAAATAACATTTGGGTTTCAAACTAATGCAAATGTGAATATTAATTAGAAATCTTGGACTAAAAGCAGAATAAGCTAATGAAATCACAACTTTGTGTGAAAATTACCGGCCCATACGTAGCAAGACGTCCACCAATGCCTCCTTCTAAATTTCAAGAAACCAAGGCCCATCTGTAGAGGCCAAAGCCGATATGAATAAAGACAGTAAAAAAGATTTGAACTGGAAATTTAAATACGAAACCATTAGAAAGTAACAATGATAATAGCTGAAGTTGTGTAAAAAAACAAGATAGCTATCTTTTACCACAAGTGATAATAAAAGATTGAAGCTGGCAAAAACTTGAATTACTACAAGCCAAAAGCCACTGCCTTTGGGTCGTGGAATCCGGTGAATTAGATATGGAGCAGCAGCTTTCACGAGAAGTCTATACAAGAAACAACATTTTTAAGAATAACAAACATATAGTATGCTTATCACTGCCAACAATCATATGCAATGATACATCTAAGGTCTATATGTTTCATACGAACAGGTCTGATGAATGTAGAAAAACAGGTTATAGCAAATTGCTTGAGTGAAAGGAAATCAAACGGTTATCCGAACCATGTCCAAACAAAATTCAAAATCAGTATCTGAAAGATTATATATTATTTTTCTTCAATGCGCTAATGAAGGGCCCCCATTCGCCAAACTCTTGTAAAGTACCCTACACGAACAAGTGAAAAATGAACAACTAGCCCAAACTGCACTGCAAAATGCAGCAACAAGGTTGAAATAATTGCTTTCATTCACTCAAATTTTTTGGTTCTCCATATTTGTTGGACTTACCCCAATAACCTTTTCTAACTGCAAAAGCTATATCTTATCTAAATTAAAGAATAATACCCAGAAATAAACAAGAACATATCTCAAGATCCTTCAGAATAAATTTATAACAAGGAAATTTCAGCAAGAGTGTGTGGCACATAAAGCTCATTTCACATCAATGAATTCAGTAGAAAATCCTCGAACTACGCACAGAACATAAGCAAACACACAATTGCCAATTCCAGCACACGAACCCGAAACTATAGCGTCACATATATCAACCCCAGCAAAATCCCACTTCAAACCAACCAAAGACAAAGAACTCCCGAACACCAACAGGTAACATCAAACAAACACATGCTCGTAAAAATGTAAGCCAAAAGCTCAAAACTTTTTTTCTGCATAAATTGGTGAAAGATTGAAATCTTACACGAGAATAGAGATAAGGGAGATGGCGATGGCAACATAATCACTGGGGCAACCGCCTTTTACAGCACAGCTCGCCATCTTCCCCTGTTTTCGGTGGTTGGCCCGAACTGCTTCACTTCTGTGACAATAAAAGTTGCAAACAAATACTTCGAAAACAATTCAAAGCTCACGTGATCCTTCTTTGACCGAAAGGCATCTAGCCCGGCTTTTGGTAATTGCAAGATTAATTTTTTTTTTTTTAAATGGCCTCCATAATTTTAAGAATGTTTTTTTTATCATAAACAGAATTATATTAAATGACAACTTGTACATATACAAAATACAGATATTTCATGATACACTATTCACTATTGCGAAGCTTAGCCAATACGAACCCAATAGAGTTAGAAGAAAAGACCCAATAGAATTAGACAAAAAGACCGAGTAGGGTAATGTCAAAGCAAAAGAAGCGCAATGCCGCGTACTAGGGAGGTTAGGGACCGCCAGCGTTGATAAGGTCCAATCAATCAAAGCAGGTTACAATAAAGTCGAATGAGGGAGTTGTCTTCCACAAGGTCCGAAGGTACACATGTGGGTAACCAGGAGACACAAACTAATAACAGACACAAAATGCACAAGCTCGCATGCCCTAAATCCCCAATCAACGACCAAAGGAAAACACTGACAGTAATTTCAGTGTAGCACAATTATACCACAAGTACACGGTTGTCAAGTTTTAGTATAGTAAATGAAGAACATGTTGTCAAACCCACATGGACTAACTGTAAGTACCAAATAAGATGTTTTTAACTATATTTAACCTACGAGAACGAATTAAATAAAATACTAAGCAACTAAATTAACTATTAATCCAACCAAGTCAATTAATAGTAAACGAGAAAATTCCACTAGAGAAGATTATCAAGACGTCGGTTCATCAATGCAATCCCTACAATTCTCGATTGAATATCCAAATATTTCTAAGGTGACGAGTTCTCGTAAATTATCTAATATACTCTCTCAAGATATTAAACCTAATATCAAATTGCAGTAAGTCACTCTCGTGTACTTATTTAGTATTATTGCATAAAACTTTGTGAAAACTGCTAGCTTTCGATTACTAGATATATATGGCTATCACACACGCATTTGACTTCATCTTTCGATCTCAGTCTTAAATCCAAGAGTTATTAATTACGTATCATAAAATCATCTATCGATTTCAATTACGATACTAACATCATTCAAAGGCGGTCAATTCCTCAAAAGCATTAAAATCATAAAATATACACAAAGAATTATAAGGATTCAATCAAATAACTAATCATCAAATCGTAGGTTCAAAACAAAAGGTTTGTCTAACCTCGATAAATAAATTTAGTTCAACATGATTAAGCAAAACAAATCAAAACTAATGATTAAAGACAAAGAAAAACTCATTGTCGACTTTGGTTTGTAGAACCTTGCTTCCTCTCTCGCTCCCTTCTCGATCGTCTCTTGAATCTCCTTGTTGGCTTGTTCCAAATCTAGGATGGATTGTGGTTGATGGTGAATATGGAGATGGGATGGAGGCTCATCCTAGAGTATGAAAGTCATGTTTAAGATATGATTTTCGTCCCATATTTATAGAGGAGTGAAAATATGAAGCTTTCTTGTAGGACTCAAACTCTAAAATGTATTATTTTTCAGGAATCTTCACCGGACGATTGATCGCCACTTCTCGCGATCGATCGCCAAAATTTTCTGCCATCGGCGATGGATCGCCTGCCACATGGCGATCGATCGCGTGAATAGTAATTTTTTTACTCAAATTCTTGTCCTTCTTCGTCAAGTTCGCTCGGTTTGGTCCTTTTCATAATTAAATAGCTCAAATCCTCAACTTTTATGCATTTCTACCTTTATTCCTAGAACATACAAAAACAACACGAAAACGCATAATATCCTCCCAGAATCATAATAAATCGCATATAAAGTGTAAAAATCACATTATCAGAAACCTAGAACTCCGGTGATCAAAACCCATCCAAATTCCAGTAAAGGAAAAGCATGTACGCTGTTGAACCACCACCAAAAGGACCATATAGTATATCCAGGCAAGGAACAGCAACAGTATTACACAACAGAAACACCACCAGAAAGCCAAAATTTGTCCCACCCAAAAGCGCACTAGCAAGAGCTCAACTGTAAGGACCCCATATACTTAACCCTTGATTAGTGTATTAATCATTAGGTGTGGCACATGCTTTCAATAAAAAGCCAATCGGGAAGCTCAGATGATACTTTACCATTGAATGGCAACTCTAAAATTTCTCTAATGATCAACGTCATAGAATCATCTCTACTAACATATAGACTCATAGAGTTTTTTATAAAAATTTGGGCAGAGTCTCCCCATAAATTGAGCTATCCCAAAAATAAAAGCACATCACATAATATAATTCCCGGCCAGGGAATACACAATACTCAACAGAATACTGAACACAAAGTAAATTCCCAGCCAGGGAAGACACCACACATAAGACGACAAAAGTGGGTTTCAACCCCCACATAACACACTAACGACTCTCATATCATTAGCAATTCTACCACAATTGCATGCAACATATAATGAAAGAGAGGAAGGCTCATGCATTTATATACAACGCATATACAAGTAATCTTGCTCACATGCGAGCATCATGAATATGTATATAACCCTCATGGGTGTATAAGTACTCTATACGATACCGTGCTCCATCGAGCCCTGGTACCACGATCCTGGGAGTACATCCAATCAACAGCTCGAGCTCATCTCCAAAGCCATCGATGTACCTGTTCACCTGTCCCAACAGAGACAGCCCCCAACGGGGTGAGCATACCAATTCCACAATTTCATAATCAAAATGACATAATACATAATTTACGGAATGTAAATATTGTGGAACATATGTGATACTTCCTGGATGGTATCATCCTCATCATAGCGTACCCCTGTAATAACCCTGTTCTCAAAACAGATAAATCATCAAATCTTAAATATGCAGTTAATCATGATATTGGTTAACCCTAGCCAGTCTCAAATCAGTAACCTTTCATAACATCTTATTTTATTTGGCAATGATTAGTAACATTTCATAACATCATTTCATAACATCGTTTCATAACATCGTTTCATAACATCGTTTCATAACATCGCTTCATAACATCTTTTCATAACATCTTATTTAATCTAGCAATGATCATAATTCTAGATATCGTATTGAGATTTCCTTAACTTCCGATACTGGTTAATCACTTCTCTGATTAACTACGTCTCTGTTCCTATTTATTACCAATAGGGAATAAAATACAGATATCCTAGATATCTAATCAAATACCACCTTTTCATTTCTTACTTCAAGGTAACGTCATACTTTCGGTGTTTGCTCCGTAGCAACCACACCTCATCATTTGCTCGCTTCATAGCGGCACTAAGCATTCCACCATGTGAATCAACATAACGTAACCAAGTCCCGATACCATCATAGTAAAACATATCGTATATCTTAAATCATGCATCATACTTGTAAAACATCATTTAAACTATGCTCGTACGCTAAACGTACCTTAAATCCTCGAAGTCCGAGTCAAACCTTGCTCGAGTTCCATGCCCCGAGGAACGATGTGCTAACACGATAAATAATTCACAATTATTTATGAACATGTAACCCATGCCCAAGCACATCCATAACCCTCAAAATATCGTCAACACACGACAATAAATCATTTAAAAGACCCGGGGCAGGGTACATGCAGGGAGGGAAAACGAATGCGACATATCGAAAAATTGCCCAAGAACATCGTCAATAATTCGAACCCTAGCATCACGATTCGAACCCAACCAACCATAATAAATCATCTAAAACATGTAATAACAATCTCTAACATGAACCATCAACCCATAGCCAAAACCCCCAAAATCGAAATCAAATCCTCACCAAAATAGGGCAATTTCGAACCATACATCTCAATTTGATCCCAATTAAGCATCATAATTCATTTAAACATGAATAAATCGAATAACAACAAGAATCATCATCCTCATACCAAAAACCCAAATTTTCGAAACCCTAAGTCACGAAATCAGTGTCCAAATTCGAAACCATAAGCAACAAATTTTCGACCCATGAAAGTATGAAATCATCGTCTCAAAAGCAGCATAAAAACGCCCCAAAAACATCAGAAAAATCGTACCAAAATCATACCAAAATCGCGCCCCAAAATCGGATGAAATCCAGTTTTTGAACCCTACGCTTTTCTGGCAAATCCGAGCTCGATTCTTGACCAAACTTCAAATTGTTGGTACGTATAGAAGCGCCTGGAAGAGACGATCACGGCGGCGGGTCGGACGCGCCGAACGGCGGCCGGACGGCGGCGGGCGAAGGCCTTTTCTGCGCGGTGGTCAAAGGGGATCGAGATGTGCGCGCGGGAGGAGAGAGGGAAGAAAGGGGGAAAAATGGTTCCGATCATTAAAATCTCGGGTTCAACTGGTATTTATAGCAAAAATACCCCGAAATACTAATATCCCCACAAATACATCATGATTCATTAAAAATCATCTGTTTTCAATAATTCTCTCTCTAACTCAAAAACTCCCTACCGGTGCCCACACACAGCACCCGAGATTCTGAGTCCTACTAAAAACCCAACTCACAGGTTTTCACCGAAACGAGAATACGATCTCAACCTCGGGATCCAACGATCCCAACTACTCAAATAGACGAGCCCAGAAGGCCCGACACCTCGATTAAACTCCAATTCGCCACGTAAAACAACTTTACGGGTTATTAACACTCCGGGATTAACACCTATAATCCCTGGTCATCACATTATCCCCCACTAAAAGAATTTCGTCCTCGAAATTAGCACCGGTGTATCACGTAACACCCAGGCTACACAACAACCTGAAGCCATAACCTCGATTCCTGACCATATCAGAATCGTCTTAAAAACCTTGAGAATACCTCACATCAAACTCTGAAACAGAGCGACATAACAAAACCAACACCAACTCATCACCCAAGAGGCAAAACGTACCTCGATGCGGTTCATCCCAAAAGTCAGTCCCTCATGACTGTAAAACAACCAATACTTATGACCGTAGATCGGACAGTCATCCTTCGTTCTAATACCACTAGTAAGAACGCATCATGAATGACACCTCAACCGTGAGAATGTTGACCTCGTGTCAACTCTGAAGTGGAATAGACTTCCAAATCCATCATAACGTCAAAAAGCGTCAGCGCAACCCAACGCTAACAATCCAAAAGCAGTTAGTCAACTGAAACTGCGAGGATCTGAATCGCTCCCGATTCCATCGTAGATATCATTCAATGACATCTCTTATCATGACTCACGATGTCTAACATACATCGTTACGAGGGAAACATTGGCATACCACGGTGTACACATACCAAGCCTGGTTCCACTTCCAAACCTCCTCCATCAAATGATCAGTCGCATCATTGCAACTCAACTTGGGCAACTCACGGCCACAGATTCACATAAAAGACATCTCACAAGATGTCCACCTCCGGATATCCTAAGAATCACATCCTGATCATAAATAAACGATCGAGACTCCTCAGAGTTTCAAATTGAAAGGACATGCGATAAACCCAATGCATTCCAAATACATGGATTCCCAGGCCAAAACGACGACTCGATGACTCTCTTGTTGGTACTTCAACATCATGAGCTGTCCCAGACAAGTCTCACCAAGATTTAAACATAAACATATATACCTTTCAGTGAGGCATACTCAACTTCAACTTCAAATGACGTGGTGACTACCAGAGTCCACCACAATCCACCTCATATCACCTTACTATTTGCCAAACTTGGTTCCAACGAGCAGTATAACGGCTCTAGCAAGCCCATCATGGTGCTGCACACACGCGGCAGACAAACTAGTCGCTGCCTCACCAGGTTCACCTCAACCTATCAATCAGATGGACGTTTCCGCACGGCATACCATACCATGGGAAGAAAATCAATAGAGTAGTGGGTCTTTACCCAACATTCCTCCAATGCTGAAATACCCTGGACACTCCAATGTCCCCATGCACTTAACATAACCTGATCCTACTTCCTTAGGACCCATCTTACATTCTCATGGTTGGTGTGACCATGTCTACCATATGTCCTATCAATAGCAAGCGAGTAATTCCTCCACGATTACTCCTGTCGTCAAAAACATGGCCAAAAGCCATTCCAACGAGCCTACCTCAAGGGTATCACCACTCGAAATACGATTACTTCAAACAATTTCTGCGGTACAATCACATGTACAGTGCGTCCATCCATTCCTCGAGCAACCCGCTCGGTATAAGGGCCACGTTAATCGGTGACGCACACACCACCTTGTGCCCGACATTGGCACCCAAGGCATACAACTGAAAACGTATACTTAACGCATTGTTCATCGTAATGATGATGCATGTCTAATAAGACATCTCCTACACTATCGTCATCGTCATCCTGTGACGACACAGGCCAACTCATGGTATCTAAGGCATTGCCAACTAGTGACAATACATGTCAACAATGACATCTAAACAACCCAGTCAACTCGTGACGGTCCATGCACATCAGCGTATGTCATCCACCATCATGCTAGTAAAATAGGCATAATAAAACATGTATATCAACGCAATACAGCTACAATAAAGCTAATAGAATAGCAATATCTCGTACCTCATCGCTAACAAGATAGCGGCATACCTGTCTCCGTCGCTAGATAATAGTGCGAAATCAGCACTCATCGCTCGAAGGCGGCATAATCCTGTGATGAGTACATAGCGGCACAATCCATCGCTATAGAATCGACGGCATGATACCTCGTCATATAATAAGTGGCATGAAACCTCGCTATACACCTGAGCCTGAATCATCGTCTACATAACAGCGGAAAGAGGCATCGCTATCAACATATCTGGTGGCACCAATCGTCGTCAATCCTCATAGAAGAATGAGTCATCGTAAATCCACATAATAGCGGAATGGGACATCGCTATTAACATATCCGGCGGCATAAACCATCGCCAATCCTCGTAAAAGAGTGTGTCATAGTAACATAGCGGAATGAGGCATCGCTATCATCATATCCGGCGGCATAAATCATCGCCAATCCTCATAAAAGAGTGAGTCATCGTAACATAGCGGAATGAGGCATCGCTATCATCATAAACATCATATCATCTTTACTCATCATAAACATCATCATAAACATCATATTCACATATATACTCACAACAAACTATGTTAATTAGAAATGGGACTGTCCCGGTTCCATTATGACAGCGGCACAATTGGCCCCCTCGCTCGACATAGCACATCGTATGATACCCATCGCTACGCCTTGATAGCGGATGTATCTCTTATACAGCGGATGATACCCGTCGCTACACCTTGATAGCGGATGTACCCCATCGCTCAGCGGATGATACCCATCGCTACACCTTGATAGCGGATGTACCCCATCGCTCATCAGCGGATGATACCCATCGCTACACCTTGATAGCGGATGTACCCCATCGCTCATCAGCTATGTGAGCGGCAAGACCTTCCTCGCTTGCCCATAATAACCACCGGACATTCAACCATTCTAAGTAACATAGTGAAACATACATTATCATCTTGTAACATCATCATCATATAAGCATCATCATCTTATAGCATCATTATCTTAGAGATAAAACAGTAAATGTACGAAATCATAGTTGAGTAAGCTTGCTGGTTATTCATTAACTTCTTTTCATTTTCCCTAGTTCATATTCATGCATATGGGCATCTTACCCTGTGGCATCTTACCACCTTATAAACATCATATCATTCTATAAACATCATATTAACATCATCATTACTTATCATAGTCGTCATCGTAAACGTCATATCATCTTCATTTATCATAACATCATCGTGAACTTACTTATCATAACATCATCTTAAACATCTTATCACTTTTTCATTCATTAAACACATCATCATGGCATCGTAAATTCTCATGCAGTCATAGTATGATCATAATATAGGAGTATGGCCTCTTACCATATGGGCATCTTACCACATCATAACATCGTATCACATCATCATAATCTCACTTGTCATAAACATCGTCATCATAGCATATTCGTCATAAACCTACTTATCAAAATCATTATCATCATAACATTATCATCATAATCATCATCATCATAAACATCATAAATACTTATGCATCCAATGCATAGTCAGAGTTAGGAGTGTGTTACCGTCCGATGCCCGTACGCGTCTTACGTACCTTCCTTGCTTGGGCATTACATGAACAAACTCATTAGTATATTCAATAATAATTGAGACCATACCGAAGTATTCCACTGTCGGTTGTCTACCCAGTCTGTCCTCAGACAATACATCATATCTTTCTTCTCCTGATTTCCTTCCAAAAATCAGGTTCCTTGGCACGTAGCATATAGAGTGTTAGACATCGCTATTAATGCCATCCTATCGTGTTTCACACGATTCCTGCAACCACAATGGTTAGCAATACCACTTTTCATATCATAAAAGCACATAAACAATTAGTCATGTCGTATAACATTAATGCCATCATGCATAAATATGTGCTATCAATAACTTCCTAGGCCCTCAACAGCCCCAATGAGCAACCACTGCTCTGATACCACTAATGTAAGGACCCCATATACTTAACCCTTGATTAGTGTATTAATCATTAGGTGTGGCACATGCTTTCAATAAAAAGCCAATCGGGAAGCTCAGATGATACTTTACCATTGAATGGCAACTCTAAAATTTCTCTAATGATCAACGTCATAGAATCATCTCTACTAACATATAGACTCATAGAGTTTTTTATAAAAATTTGGGCAGAGTCTCCCCATAAATTGAGCTATCCCAAAAATAAAAGCACATCACATAATATAATTCCCGGCCAGGGAATACACAATACTCAACAGAATACTGAACACAAAGTAAATTCCCAGCCAGGGAAGACACCACACATAAGACGACAAAAGTGGGTTTCAACCCCCACATAACACACTAACGACTCTCATATCATTAGCAATTCTACCACAATTGCATGCAACATATAATGAAAGAGAGGAAGGCTCATGCATTTATATACAACGCATATACAAGTAATCTTGCTCACATGCGAGCATCATGAATATGTATATAACCCTCATGGGTGTATAAGTACTCTATACGATACCGTGCTCCATCGAGCCCTGGTACCACGATCCTGGGAGTACATCCAATCAACAGCTCGAGCTCATCTCCAAAGCCATCGATGTACCTGTTCACCTGTCCCAACAGAGACAGCCCCCAACGGGGTGAGCATACCAATTCCACAATTTCATAATCAAAATGACATAATACATAATTTACGGAATGTAAATATTGTGGAACATATGTGATACTTCCTGGATGGTATCATCCTCATCATAGCGTACCCCTGTAATAACCCTGTTCTCAAAACAGATAAATCATCAAATCTTAAATATGCAGTTAATCATGATATTGGTTAACCCTAGCCAGTCTCAAATCAGTAACCTTTCATAACATCTTATTTTATTTGGCAATGATTAGTAACATTTCATAACATCATTTCATAACATCGTTTCATAACATCGTTTCATAACATCGTTTCATAACATCGCTTCATAACATCTTTTCATAACATCTTACTTAATCTAGCAATGATCATAATTCTAGATATCGTATTGAGATTTCCTTAACTTCCGATACTGGTTAATCACTTCTCTGATTAACTACGTCTCTGTTCCTATTTATTACCAATAGGGAATAAAATACAGATATCCTAGATATCTAATCAAATACCACCTTTTCATTTCTTACTTCAAGGTAACGTCATACTTTCGGTGTTTGCTCCGTAGCAACCACACCTCATCATTTGCTCGCTTCATAGCGGCACTAAGCATTCCACCATGTGAATCAACATAACGTAACCAAGTCCCGATACCATCATAGTAAAACATATCGTATATCTTAAATCATGCATCATACTTGTAAAACATCATTTAAACTATGCTCGTACGCTAAACGTACCTTAAATCCTCGAAGTCCGAGTCAAACCTTGCTCGAGTTCCATGCCCCGAGGAACGATGTGCTAACACGATAAATAATTCACAATTATTTATGAACATGTAACCCATGCCCAAGCACATCCATAACCCTCAAAATATCGTCAACACACGACAATAAATCATTTAAAAGACCCGGGGCAGGGTACATGCAGGGAGGGAAAACGAATGCGACATATCGAAAAATTGCCCAAGAACATCGTCAATAATTCGAACCCTAGCATCACGATTCGAACCCAACCAACCATAATAAATCATCTAAAACATGTAATAACAATCTCTAACATGAACCATCAACCCATAGCCAAAACCCCCAAAATCGAAATCAAATCCTCACCAAAATAGGGCAATTTCGAACCATACATCTCAATTTGATCCCAATTAAGCATCATAATTCATTTAAACATGAATAAATCGAATAACAACAAGAATCATCATCCTCATACCAAAAACCCAAATTTTCGAAACCCTAAGTCACGAAATCAGTGTCCAAATTCGAAACCATAAGCAACAAATTTTCGACCCATGAAAGTATGAAATCATCGTCTCAAAAGCAGCATAAAAACGCCCCAAAAACATCAGAAAAATCGTACCAAAATCATACCAAAATCGCGCCCCAAAATCGGATGAAATCCAGTTTTTGAACCCTACGCTTTTCTGGCAAATCCGAGCTCGATTCTTGACCAAACTTCAAATTGTTGGTACGTATAGAAGCGCCTGGAAGAGACGATCACGGCGGCGGGTCGGACGCGCCGAACGGCGGCCGGACGGCGGCGGGCGAAGGCCTTTTCTGCGCGGTGGTCAAAGGGGATCGAGATGTGCGCGCGGGAGGAGAGAGGGAAGAAAGGGGGAAAAATGGTTCCGATCATTAAAATCTCGGGTTCAACTGGTATTTATAGCAAAAATACCCCGAAATACTAATATCCCCACAAATACATCATGATTCATTAAAAATCATCTGTTTTCAATAATTCTCTCTCTAACTCAAAAACTCCCTACCGGTGCCCACACACAGCACCCGAGATTCTGAGTCCTACTAAAAACCCAACTCACAGGTTTTCACCGAAACGAGAATACGATCTCAACCTCGGGATCCAACGATCCCAACTACTCAAATAGACGAGCCCAGAAGGCCCGACACCTCGATTAAACTCCAATTCGCCACGTAAAACAACTTTACGGGTTATTAACACTCCGGGATTAACACCTATAATCCCTGGTCATCACATTATCCCCCACTAAAAGAATTTCGTCCTCGAAATTAGCACCGGTGTATCACGTAACACCCAGGCTACACAACAACCTGAAGCCATAACCTCGATTCCTGACCATATCAGAATCGTCTTAAAAACCTTGAGAATACCTCACATCAAACTCTGAAACAGAGCGACATAACAAAACCAACACCAACTCATCACCCAAGAGGCAAAACGTACCTCGATGCGGTTCATCCCAAAAGTCAGTCCCTCATGACTGTAAAACAACCAATACTTATGACCGTAGATCGGACAGTCATCCTTCGTTCTAATACCACTAGTAAGAACGCATCATGAATGACACCTCAACCGTGAGAATGTTGACCTCGTGTCAACTCTGAAGTGGAATAGACTTCCAAATCCATCATAACGTCAAAAAGCGTCAGCGCAACCCAACGCTAACAATCCAAAAGCAGTTAGTCAACTGAAACTGCGAGGATCTGAATCGCTCCCGATTCCATCGTAGATATCATTCAATGACATCTCTTATCATGACTCACGATGTCTAACATACATCGTTACGAGGGAAACATTGGCATACCACGGTGTACACATACCAAGCCTGGTTCCACTTCCAAACCTCCTCCATCAAATGATCAGTCGCATCATTGCAACTCAACTTGGGCAACTCACGGCCACAGATTCACATAAAAGACATCTCACAAGATGTCCACCTCCGGATATCCTAAGAATCACATCCTGATCATAAATAAACGATCGAGACTCCTCAGAGTTTCAAATTGAAAGGACATGCGATAAACCCAATGCATTCCAAATACATGGATTCCCAGGCCAAAACGACGACTCGATGACTCTCTTGTTGGTACTTCAACATCATGAGCTGTCCCAGACAAGTCTCACCAAGATTTAAACATAAACATATATACCTTTCAGTGAGGCATACTCAACTTCAACTTCAAATGACGTGGTGACTACCAGAGTCCACCACAATCCACCTCATATCACCTTACTATTTGCCAAACTTGGTTCCAACGAGCAGTATAACGGCTCTAGCAAGCCCATCATGGTGCTGCACACACGCGGCAGACAAACTAGTCGCTGCCTCACCAGGTTCACCTCAACCTATCAATCAGATGGACGTTTCCGCACGGCATACCATACCATGGGAAGAAAATCAATAGAGTAGTGGGTCTTTACCCAACATTCCTCCAATGCTGAAATACCCTGGACACTCCAATGTCCCCATGCACTTAACATAACCTGATCCTACTTCCTTAGGACCCATCTTACATTCTCATGGTTGGTGTGACCATGTCTACCATATGTCCTATCAATAGCAAGCGAGTAATTCCTCCACGATTACTCCTGTCGTCAAAAACATGGCCAAAAGCCATTCCAACGAGCCTACCTCAAGGGTATCACCACTCGAAATACGATTACTTCAAACAATTTCTGCGGTACAATCACATGTACAGTGCGTCCATCCATTCCTCGAGCAACCCGCTCGGTATAAGGGCCACGTTAATCGGTGACGCACACACCACCTTGTGCCCGACATTGGCACCCAAGGCATACAACTGAAAACGTATACTTAACGCATTGTTCATCGTAATGATGATGCATGTCTAATAAGACATCTCCTACACTATCGTCATCGTCATCCTGTGACGACACAGGCCAACTCATGGTATCTAAGGCATTGCCAACTAGTGACAATACATGTCAACAATGACATCTAAACAACCCAGTCAACTCGTGACGGTCCATGCACATCAGCGTATGTCATCCACCATCATGCTAGTAAAATAGGCATAATAAAACATGTATATCAACGCAATACAGCTACAATAAAGCTAATAGAATAGCAATATCTCGTACCTCATCGCTAACAAGATAGCGGCATACCTGTCTCCGTCGCTAGATAATAGTGCGAAATCAGCACTCATCGCTCGAAGGCGGCATAATCCTGTGATGAGTACATAGCGGCACAATCCATCGCTATAGAATCGACGGCATGATACCTCGTCATATAATAAGTGGCATGAAACCTCGCTATACACCTGAGCCTGAATCATCGTCTACATAACAGCGGAAAGAGGCATCGCTATCAACATATCTGGTGGCACCAATCGTCGTCAATCCTCATAGAAGAATGAGTCATCGTAAATCCACATAATAGCGGAATGGGACATCGCTATTAACATATCCGGCGGCATAAACCATCGCCAATCCTCGTAAAAGAGTGTGTCATAGTAACATAGCGGAATGAGGCATCGCTATCATCATATCCGGCGGCATAAATCATCGCCAATCCTCATAAAAGAGTGAGTCATCGTAACATAGCGGAATGAGGCATCGCTATCATCATAAACATCATATCATCTTTACTCATCATAAACATCATCATAAACATCATATTCACATATATACTCACAACAAACTATGTTAATTAGAAATGGGACTGTCCCGGTTCCATTATGACAGCGGCACAATTGGCCCCCTCGCTCGACATAGCACATCGTATGATACCCATCGCTACGCCTTGATAGCGGATGTATCTCTTATACAGCGGATGATACCCGTCGCTACACCTTGATAGCGGATGTACCCCATCGCTCAGCGGATGATACCCATCGCTACACCTTGATAGCGGATGTACCCCATCGCTCATCAGCGGATGATACCCATCGCTACACCTTGATAGCGGATGTACCCCATCGCTCATCAGCTATGTGAGCGGCAAGACCTTCCTCGCTTGCCCATAATAACCACCGGACATTCAACCATTCTAAGTAACATAGTGAAACATACATTATCATCTTGTAACATCATCATCATATAAGCATCATCATCTTATAGCATCATTATCTTAGAGATAAAACAGTAAATGTACGAAATCATAGTTGAGTAAGCTTGCTGGTTATTCATTAACTTCTTTTCATTTTCCCTAGTTCATATTCATGCATATGGGCATCTTACCCTGTGGCATCTTACCACCTTATAAACATCATATCATTCTATAAACATCATATTAACATCATCATTACTTATCATAGTCGTCATCGTAAACGTCATATCATCTTCATTTATCATAACATCATCGTGAACTTACTTATCATAACATCATCTTAAACATCTTATCACTTTTTCATTCATTAAACACATCATCATGGCATCGTAAATTCTCATGCAGTCATAGTATGATCATAATATAGGAGTATGGCCTCTTACCATATGGGCATCTTACCACATCATAACATCGTATCACATCATCATAATCTCACTTGTCATAAACATCGTCATCATAGCATATTCGTCATAAACCTACTTATCAAAATCATTATCATCATAACATTATCATCATAATCATCATCATCATAAACATCATAAATACTTATGCATCCAATGCATAGTCAGAGTTAGGAGTGTGTTACCGTCCGATGCCCGTACGCGTCTTACGTACCTTCCTTGCTTGGGCATTACATGAACAAACTCATTAGTATATTCAATAATAATTGAGACCATACCGAAGTATTCCACTGTCGGTTGTCTACCCAGTCTGTCCTCAGACAATACATCATATCTTTCTTCTCCTGATTTCCTTCCAAAAATCAGGTTCCTTGGCACGTAGCATATAGAGTGTTAGACATCGCTATTAATGCCATCCTATCGTGTTTCACACGATTCCTGCAACCACAATGGTTAGCAATACCACTTTTCATATCATAAAAGCACATAAACAATTAGTCATGTCGTATAACATTAATGCCATCATGCATAAATATGTGCTATCAATAACTTCCTAGGCCCTCAACAGCCCCAATGAGCAACCACTGCTCTGATACCACTAATGTAAGGACCCCATATACTTAACCCTTGATTAGTGTATTAATCATTAGGTGTGGCACATGCTTTCAATAAAAAGCCAATCGGGAAGCTCAGATGATACTTTACCATTGAATGGCAACTCTAAAATTTCTCTAATGATCAACGTCATAGAATCATCTCTACTAACATATAGACTCATAGAGTTTTTTATAAAAATTTGGGCAGAGTCTCCCCATAAATTGAGCTATCCCAAAAATAAAAGCACATCACATAATATAATTCCCGGCCAGGGAATACACAATACTCAACAGAATACTGAACACAAAGTAAATTCCCAGCCAGGGAAGACACCACACATAAGACGACAAAAGTGGGTTTCAACCCCCACATAACACACTAACGACTCTCATATCATTAGCAATTCTACCACAATTGCATGCAACATATAATGAAAGAGAGGAAGGCTCATGCATTTATATACAACGCATATACAAGTAATCTTGCTCACATGCGAGCATCATGAATATGTATATAACCCTCATGGGTGTATAAGTACTCTATACGATACCGTGCTCCATCGAGCCCTGGTACCACGATCCTGGGAGTACATCCAATCAACAGCTCGAGCTCATCTCCAAAGCCATCGATGTACCTGTTCACCTGTCCCAACAGAGACAGCCCCCAACGGGGTGAGCATACCAATTCCACAATTTCATAATCAAAATGACATAATACATAATTTACGGAATGTAAATATTGTGGAACATATGTGATACTTCCTGGATGGTATCATCCTCATCATAGCGTACCCCTGTAATAACCCTGTTCTCAAAACAGATAAATCATCAAATCTTAAATATGCAGTTAATCATGATATTGGTTAACCCTAGCCAGTCTCAAATCAGTAACCTTTCATAACATCTTATTTTATTTGGCAATGATTAGTAACATTTCATAACATCATTTCATAACATCGTTTCATAACATCGTTTCATAACATCGTTTCATAACATCGCTTCATAACATCTTTTCATAACATCTTACTTAATCTAGCAATGATCATAATTCTAGATATCGTATTGAGATTTCCTTAACTTCCGATACTGGTTAATCACTTCTCTGATTAACTACGTCTCTGTTCCTATTTATTACCAATAGGGAATAAAATACAGATATCCTAGATATCTAATCAAATACCACCTTTTCATTTCTTACTTCAAGGTAACGTCATACTTTCGGTGTTTGCTCCGTAGCAACCACACCTCATCATTTGCTCGCTTCATAGCGGCACTAAGCATTCCACCATGTGAATCAACATAACGTAACCAAGTCCCGATACCATCATAGTAAAACATATCGTATATCTTAAATCATGCATCATACTTGTAAAACATCATTTAAACTATGCTCGTACGCTAAACGTACCTTAAATCCTCGAAGTCCGAGTCAAACCTTGCTCGAGTTCCATGCCCCGAGGAACGATGTGCTAACACGATAAATAATTCACAATTATTTATGAACATGTAACCCATGCCCAAGCACATCCATAACCCTCAAAATATCGTCAACACACGACAATAAATCATTTAAAAGACCCGGGGCAGGGTACATGCAGGGAGGGAAAACGAATGCGACATATCGAAAAATTGCCCAAGAACATCGTCAATAATTCGAACCCTAGCATCACGATTCGAACCCAACCAACCATAATAAATCATCTAAAACATGTAATAACAATCTCTAACATGAACCATCAACCCATAGCCAAAACCCCCAAAATCGAAATCAAATCCTCACCAAAATAGGGCAATTTCGAACCATACATCTCAATTTGATCCCAATTAAGCATCATAATTCATTTAAACATGAATAAATCGAATAACAACAAGAATCATCATCCTCATACCAAAAACCCAAATTTTCGAAACCCTAAGTCACGAAATCAGTGTCCAAATTCGAAACCATAAGCAACAAATTTTCGACCCATGAAAGTATGAAATCATCGTCTCAAAAGCAGCATAAAAACGCCCCAAAAACATCAGAAAAATCGTACCAAAATCATACCAAAATCGCGCCCCAAAATCGGATGAAATCCAGTTTTTGAACCCTACGCTTTTCTGGCAAATCCGAGCTCGATTCTTGACCAAACTTCAAATTGTTGGTACGTATAGAAGCGCCTGGAAGAGACGATCACGGCGGCGGGTCGGACGCGCCGAACGGCGGCCGGACGGCGGCGGGCGAAGGCCTTTTCTGCGCGGTGGTCAAAGGGGATCGAGATGTGCGCGCGGGAGGAGAGAGGGAAGAAAGGGGGAAAAATGGTTCCGATCATTAAAATCTCGGGTTCAACTGGTATTTATAGCAAAAATACCCCGAAATACTAATATCCCCACAAATACATCATGATTCATTAAAAATCATCTGTTTTCAATAATTCTCTCTCTAACTCAAAAACTCCCTACCGGTGCCCACACACAGCACCCGAGATTCTGAGTCCTACTAAAAACCCAACTCACAGGTTTTCACCGAAACGAGAATACAATCTCAACCTCGGGATCCAACGATCCCAACTACTCAAATAGACGAGCCCAGAAGGCCCGACACCTCGATTAAACTCCAATTCGCCACGTAAAACAACTTTACGGGTTATTAACACTCCGGGATTAACACCTATAATCCCTGGTCATCACATCAACCCAGGATAAACCCATACAAGGTAAGTGCGAAGCCAATAGGTATGAAAATCAAGAGCTCCAAAGATACTACACCACAATATATCACATAAAAACATACAATAATAGTAGCTAGGATATAAGATAATTAAAAAGGGAGAATGCTCACGAAACCAGACTCTGGGCACCGGATTGCTCCGTAGTCTCCCATACACCGAGCATTCAAACAAAAGCAAATCATGACGAGCGACGGGGTTATCGTGCAACCACCACCAAGAGAGAAGCCGACCAAGAAGGAGGTATCAAAGTTAATCACACTGGTGAAACATCAAAAACATAATATTTATTTAACTAAAAATACGTAAATGTGAGATGATGGCAAATAGAGAACATTTTTAAAAATTGATGTTTGATCCAAGTGCCCCAATCTTTTCTTCCCAATGATGATGGGTCGAGTTGTTTGCATTTTGAACATTTGGTATTGAGCAGTAATTTATATTATTCAAAATTGATCATAAATAATTGGTATTTGATGAGTCTTAAATCCAATTAGATTTTAATCTGCTCATCGTACCCAGAGATTTTCTAGCAATTCATTTTAAAAATAAAAAAATATCTATGACGATATTTTTAAGAAAGATTCAACTATGACAATTATTTTGGTGTCTTGATAAACTTTTTATTATTCTAAATACCCTTTTATATAATTATATCTATATATAGTTTTAGACAAATATAATTGCCAGGGCATTTTATGCTGCTCTCAAATCAATTTTCAAAAATTTAACATGAAAATTGATCTAAAAAAGCAGCAACATAAGATGCTCTAGCAATATCATAACACATATTTTTTAAAAGCCTTTTTTTATAAAATATTCGAAAAAACAATTGAGTGTACAAATAACCGGGTTTGAAAATGATTAGTAAACTAACCGAAGGCGCCCAGATGACGACTTCATTTGAAGTTGCCACCTGTGATGGCGCCTTCAGTTTTAATATTAAAAAAATAATTGAAGGCGCCAACTTTAGAACCACATCAAAAAATTTGATTGAGTTAATCGATAGTTTTGTTTGTCAATCTCTATCGGCGTCGCCTTTCAAGTGTTTTTCAGGTAAAAATCTCGTTATATTATAAATTTTATCGTCTTAAAATTTATATTATATAAATTGTTAATAACTTAATTAATTAATTAATTGTTCTATTTTTAATTTTGTTTGAAGACATGTCGATTAAAATCTTATTGTATTGGGGAGGTAATATATTACAAGACTCATATAACATTAGATGTGACCATGGTCCATCAAGAGGTACAACAATATCTCGCACAATAAATTTTATGTCGTTGTTGAACGAAATATATAAACTGGCATCGACCGTAACCAGTTCCTGCTGAAAACATATGCAAGACAATTGTTCAGAGATTTTTCTGTGATACGACAGACAATTTGCCCATAGATAATAATTATAATTTAGCATGGCTATTGGATTCAAATTAGGATCATAGTTGTTTGGAAATTTATATAGAAAAATAACCACGAAACTATGATTATATTCCACAAAGTGTAGATGTTTTGCCTGTAGTTTCCGAAGGAGTGACTACCTCTGGTAGTGAACTAGATGATAATCTCATAGATACTGATATTATTGCTCCTGGGCCACTTGCGGACGGTTTTGCTAAATTTGGAGATGATATTCAGTCAGAACCAGAGGAGCTTCCGTCTGAGGATGAGGCTGATGACGATGAGGTTGACTTTTGCCTAATGATGAAACAATTGCAGATCAAGAGGAGATATCAATCAGACAATAAGTGTCAGTTACTGTACCAGACACAACCGTAACAATTACTCGTGTCCTCTATCCAACAATTTTATTCTTCTCAATGTCACATCTCGAAGTATTTGGAGACTCGGTAGACATTCCGACGGGTAAATGGGGAAGTTATTACGACTACTCGAAAGCATCTAGATATGGTATTCAAAACTAAAGTCATTTGCAGGCAGTTTTAAAGGATTACTCTGTACGTGTTGCAAAGCGCGAGTACCGCGTTGTCAAGAGTACAAAGACATTGTGGAAAGTGGTGTGCATACACAATACAAAAGATATAACATGTAGATGATACATGCGTGCTTCATTAAATAAAAAAGTTGGATTATTCAAAATAAACAAGTGTGGATTTCTCACACTCGTCTTTTGAGTGAACTGTCTATTGATCATTCAAATTTGGACAAAAAATGATTGATAGCTTGTTCGTGGAATCGTTCGGTGTGATCCAGCTTACGAAATAAAGTATGTAATTCAGACAGTTAAAGATAAATATTGGTTTGAGATATCCTATGCAAAATGATAGTATAGTTTGCGACGTGCTGCTGAGAATGTATATAGAACATGGGAGAGCTTCGTAAATAAGCTGTCTTATTATATGAGAGCTTTGCAAAAATGGAATCCCGGCATAATCGTTTAATGGGTTCACCTTGACAATGTCAGGCCAAGAGAAAAGACTTTGAATTAAGTGTCATGGGCCTTACATCCATGTGTAAAAGGATTTCAGCATTGCCGTCGGGTAATAAGAGTGGATGGAACACATCTGTATATGAAATATCAACATAAGATGTTGATTGTTGTGGCAATGGACGCTAATAATCAAGTATTATCTTTGGCATTTGCAATTGTTGATGAAGAGAACTTTGTGTCATGGAAATGGTTATTGGAGATGATTCGAAAGCATATTGTGAGAGGATCTGAGGGTACATGTTTGATTTCTGATTGCCATCCGCGCCTCATTGCAGCATCCGATTGTATTCCTGACTTCAAGTCCCTGCATGTAGTGTTTTATAGCATTCCAAATTGTCGGATACCCTATCAGGACTGTGCATTTCAACAATTTCATAGAAAATGATTGGGCCGACATATGTCCATAACAGAGGGCTCACATCTTCAATGTAATCATTAGGGTACGGTTGCCAATTAAACGATAAATACAAAATTGCATTACAATTATAAAAACAATTTTATTTCTATTGTACTAAAAGTTGCAGCTAATATATTGCTTACCTGAGTTAATTGTTGCTCATCAAGAATGTCCATAATAATGCATATAGAATGCCTCCCCGTTTATGTAACTCTTAAGTGGCATGCCCACATGTATGATACAATTACAAAATCTATAAATAGTTTAAAACATAAAAATATTACAAAACACATTACCTTGCACAATTTGGAGCAGAAGGTAACACATTTTCCTCATCGATCATGATTGGCACAACATTGAATCTTGGGTCACCCAATTGAGGAGTTATACATGGTATTCATGACCATGCCCAGATCTAAATTTTTCTGTCAAATAATAATATTAATCAAATATGACAAGTAAATTTCAATATTTGAGAATCGCAAACGCAAAATTTACCTGTACGAGTTGTAATGCACCCCTATCACTTTTTTCCCTCTCTGTGATGAAGTGCATAACTCACGGTACAAATATGCTAACACAACACTATCCCAACTATAATTACCAGCATAATCAAAATTAGAGGTGTAAACAACAGAGCCTGTTCGCGAGCTTTAGAGCTGGCTCGAAAGATTATTCGATTTATATTCAAAATTATCGAATTCGAGCCGAACTCGAACATGTTCGAACTTTTTTCGAGCCGAATATTTTGTTCGATAGCTCACGAGTCGCTCGCAAACTTTAATATTTTATTACTATTTATAATTGTATATTAAATAAATATATCTCGAGCCTTTCGAATATTTATTCGAGTAATAGTTCGAATAGCTCGCGAGCATGTTTGAATTTTTGAGCCGAACTCGAGACAAAAATTTTAAATTATTCGAACTTCGAATTAATCTCGAACTCGAAAGACTTATTTCGAGCCGAATTCGAGCCTTAACATTTTTTTTCAGATTCGACTCGATTCTGTTCGTTTACACCCCTAATTAAAATTCTCTAATTTCTGTAAATAAAATAACTTCACATTATGGCCGGGGGAATCAGGGCACATAATGCCTCCTAATATCAATAATATGCAAGTTCGCGTGTATTTAACAACATCATATGTCGTATTGTCCACATCTAGGGCATTATTCATCAAATGCTCTTTTAATGCAGATATGTACAACTTTCCACCTTTAAAGTGTTCCGCAGCTGGTGTAAATCCCAAAAGTATATGACAATATCTTGTCACTCAAGTATACTTCTATCGTAATCAACACCCGACAGTACGGTGCCATCTACTCGCAATGACCATATCAATGCGATGTCTTGAAGGGCGATGGCCTCCTCTCCGGATCTTAAGTGAAATGTATTTGTTTCATGGCGCCATCTCTCAACTAAAGTTGTGATGAGGTGAAGTCGACACAATTTTACCACACCTATACACACCATAAAATTCAATATTGTGCAACAACCTCACAACTAGCATATCAAATGGACAAAGTTCCCAAAAATAACTATCAGGGTTTCTGCGTCAAAGTGTTCTATCAATATCACCTGCTCAAACATCCTCATATCGATGAGATGACTGCAATGACAGAAGATGACTATCAACCGGGCTTGGTGCTCTCTGTAGATCCATTCTGAAATATTACAACAAATATATCAGCATAAATATGTGTAATATCACAAGCCTTCTGGCCGTCGGTACCACCAACTAACCAAAACCTGCCACACCTACAAACTCCTTCGCCGCCATGCCACCCTTCACCGCCGCCACCCATCGCCGTCACAGCCGACGCACCCGGGACGGCGGGCTCCCCCGCCGCTTGTAGAAAAAAAATTGCCTCTCCCTTGTGCCTAACCAACACCTCGTAAGCTACTCATTTTCAAACTACAACTATCTTTTTAAATAAAACTACCAAACATCAAACAACAACAAAAAATTAAAACCACTTTAAAACAATTAAATTACTTAAATAATTATTACCTCAAGCTAGGGGTGCTTACCGGGCCGGGTCAAACCGGACCCGGCCCGGATTCGGACCGTTAAGTCCGGTCCAAAACCGGAACCGGACTTAACGGTTCCGGTTCGCCCTGGAACCGGTTAGAAACCGGTCCGGGGCGGTCCCGAAGAACCAAACCGGTAGCACCGTCGGTTCCGGTGCTACCGGTTTGGTTCCGGTTCCGGAACCGGAACCGGTAGATTTTAAAAAAAAAAAATTAAAAAAAAGAAGGCAACGTTAACAAATGTTAACGTTGCCTTCAACGTTAACATTTGTTAACGTTGGCAACGGCTCTTAGCCGTTGCCAACGTTAACTTTTTATTTTTATTTTTTTAAAATTTTTTTAATCAAAAAAAAAAACTATAAATAGGGGATGTTGTGTTGTGTATTGTTTCATAACAATTCTTGTAACGAAAATTACTCCACTCTCATATTTTTCTCTCAATTGTGCTATCTACAATTTACTTATAGTCTTATATCATAATAGCATCTTCATCTAGCAGTGGTGCTGGTCGTAGCCGGGGTCGTAGTCGGGGTCTCGTTCCGGGTCGTCTATCACTGAGTTCATCTTCTGCAATGAATTTACCTGTGCCAATTCCTGAGTTAAATGAAAGTTATGATTTTTTTGCTGACCTCAATGTTGGTGGTTCTTCTATGAATGTCGAACCACAACAATAATCATTATGACGAGCAAGAAGAAGAGAACGCCAAAACAATACTTATCAATTATGAAGACTGCTAAGTACTAAATTGTAATATTTTTTTATTTAGATTTTCAATTGTCATGTCTTTACAATTATTTGTATGCATCTATATTATGAAATGAAGAAGAAATATATTGAATTTGTGATGAACACAATTGAAGAAACATTTACAACATTTTAAAAAAAAAAACGAAAAACCGATAAGGATCCGAACCAAACCGGAACCGGTTGGAACCGGAACCGGTTCGATCAGCTTCAAATATAAATAGGTCTGGATCATATTCACATATTATTTGAATATTGCACAAAACCTTCAAATTTCAAAATTTGCTTTGGGGGAGCCGAAAGGAAGAAATGATACGAAAGATGGAGGAAATGGGGAGATGAGGAAGGAGAAGGGGGCGATGTGGGGCCCCCGACTCTCACCAGTAATTATCATGCGATAATTAATTAAATTAGTGCAGCAAAAAATATGATTTGAAATTTGTTATAATGCGAGCCCAAAACTTTCATTTCAAAAATACACTCGATATTATTTTATATAATAGCAAAATAGAGTAACATATAATTTATAATAGTCGAGGCACCTCAAGTCACATATCATGTTACTCGATAAACAATTGCATATATCAAGAATTAAAATCTTTTCGAAGGAAATGAATATTTAACAACAGTTGGAATTTCCAAGTTTTTAAATAATTTATTTTGAAAGATCGTCACCATAATCGATGTATACATATAGAAAGTAGACTGGGATGACTTCATACTTCAAAACGAAGACGACACGTGCGTACACATCCATAACTCTGAATCCAGTGCAACCCTCCATAATCGCCATCACTTCTTGACCTGATTGCCAACCCACACAAAAGAAGGTAACGCCCCGAGGGGGTGAGTAAAAACCCAGTAAGAAAAGACCAAGATAAATGCAATATGCACTGTAATGAATTATATGTGGATGCAATGCATGGTCAAGGTATCAACATGCACGGGTAATCTGAATAACGGTAGCTGCACAATCGGTAAATACAACGCAACAACTCGAGCAATAGGCAAGGCTCGGCTACACTGCCGTAGCAAACACTCCTCCACCAGTCTACTACCATCTGCCGGACACCTCGCCGGGACTATGGAGATAGTGTTTGTCGGCCTACAACATCGGGCTAGTCGCAACATCATACCATCCCAACAAACACCTCGATCCACACACAATAACAAAATGGTCATCAAATAGGATCAAGGCTTGATATGCGGTGTAATGTTGTGTCAAGCATCGATGCTACATATATACAAAAAAATACATGTGTGTAAAATATGTTTTATTCTTCGCATCGATATTTATGCAATGCCATAAATAAATCATGTAGACAAATAAATATCATATAAAACACGTTCAACAAATATCAAATGATATGTGTACCTGTTATATGTTATCCGATCGTAACATACATTTTCGAAGTCCCAAATAAAATTAAGGAAATGGGCTAGAAATCCTGCTAGGAAAAAGCAATAATTATTTTAACATAAATGTTAAGCTTTATTTAATGTGGCTTGAACGCAATAAATTCAATTCAAAATCGAACCATTTCGTGTCATGCTTGGTTCGAACCATATGGTTCAACCACAAAATTGTTTAATATTTTAAATCAAGGTTTACACTTTTAGACATGATTTGTCTCGCCAAGACTTCTCAAAATGCTTTAGAATCACATAATAAGGTATCAAGATTCAGCAAGGAAAAACCTAACAATTTCTAAATAATTGACATGTACACATTTTAGTTTTTTCTATGACTAAATCCCATACAATATGACTCCAATTAATATCTCAAAATGTACGAGAAATCAACTACTCGCCATGTTCATCTATTTTTTAGTAAATTTTTGGAAAAGTCAAAGTATAAAACTCCATAAAAAGGAAATTTGATTCTTGTCGTACCTTCTTATACCTAGGCTTGAGAGTTGAGAACGGATGGAAGAAATTGAAGTAGTGCACCTCAATAAATTTCCCTTCCCTCTAATTTGTAGTGGTAGAGTGATAGGACAAGAAAATTTAAGGCACGATGATTAACTTTACAAGTTGGGAACAACAATATCTGGCTTATAAAATTTGGATATGACATTTAATATTATTATATTTATTTTTATATACATGTTTAGAGACAAGAGGATTTTGAGATTTAATGATTACCGGAGAAACAAATGTTGCCGCACCCTTGATGTGAAAAATAATATTTAAATGTTCTTGTCTTCCTTATATCATATATTATATATATGTGTTATATATATTGTTGGGATATGCCCTAAGACAAGTCATTAGATGATTGTTTATGACATACACTGTATTATAATTTTATAAATGGCAAGTCATTATTATATCTTATTCGAATATCTGTGCAATATGAATTGATATATAAGTTAATGTCCTTAGAATAATATTATATTATTCTTAAAGATTGTCCCTAGTCAAGTATTATCATGAATCGGGATAATGATAATGCATTGAGACTAGTATGTTTTGATTGATGAATTGTTCATGGATATGAGATATCAAATCAACACATGGGTACATGTTAGAGAAAAATATACTGGACAGACCTACCATGAGAATGCTACATGGATAGTTATATGAGTGTCATAAGCAATTCTCATAGTGATAATAATGTATGTAATCCTTAAGACTTGAGATCATCAGAGATCCCAACATAAGGAGTTATGTATCTTGATATTGTCAAACGTTACCTGTAACATGGTAAACTATAAAGGCAACTATTGGATACACTACGAATTATGTAGAGGGATGTTGATTGATCAAGATAGGATTTGTCCCTCCTATATAACAGGAGAAGTATTTGGGCCCTTGATCAAGTAAGACTAAAATGCAAGGACATGCTCGAATGAGTCGATATGTGATATCGAGCTTATTCGTTTATTCTAGTTCTACTTGGGGATCAAGAAATAGAGATTGAATATACGAGTATGACTATTCCATGACTCGTGTTCAATCTAAACACATGGACAAATGGATTAATTACATGGTTAATATTATCACAGGCCATAGGTTATGTCGAGTCAATGCCATTCTTGTAACTTGGGTAGCCTGATGTGTTGCTAGATACCGCTCATTGCTTGTGACATAAAATTAGATTTTATGTCACTGCCAACGTTGCAAGATCCTAACGGGTCGCACAAAAAATTAAATTGATAAAGGGAGTTTAATTCATTGGATTATTTAAGTTTATTAGGAAGAGTCATAAACATTAATTAAAAGGGGATCGATTATATATATAAAGATATATATATTAAATATGCTGGATATATATAGACTGATATAATATTATGGGCCAGAGGGTTTTTCGAAAACCCATCTATAAAGCTGTCTGATATTATATCTATATATATATGCATGCATATTAGGTTATAAGGGGAAGTTAATTAGACTAACTTAAAAACCCTAGCAGACGATCGATGAGGCGCAGCCGTCACCTCCACTCGCCTACTTTCATTCGTTCCTCTCATAGTTGAATAACAAGTCTAGCAGTTTGTTCTTCAACATTCCTTCATCGACATAATCGTGTGGATACCGTAGAGGCATAACTATAAAAGTTTTGCTACTGACTCGAGGATAAGAAAATCTAAGGCATGATGATTAACTTTACAAGTTGGGAACAACAATATCTGGCTTATAAAATTTGGATATGACATTTAATATTATTATATTTATATTAATATACATTTTTAGAGACAAAGAGGATTTTGAGATTTAATGATTACCAGAGAAACAAATGTTGGCCCCACCCTTGATGTGAAAAATAATATTTTATTATTCTTCTCTTCCTTTTATCATATATATATTATATATATGTATACTTGTTTTATATATATATATATATATATATATATTTACTTATTAACTTAAGCTATACACATCTATGTATTTATGTATATATGTTTAAATAAATATGATTAATTCCTTTTTTTTTGTTGAGATCATTTACACCTTACAGACGAGGTTAATATCGGTATTGCTGAAGGCACTATCTATCGCATTTATTAAAAAATAATATTTTTTGTAGGCGCTGTTTTCAACGGCTCCTTCAATTATTTTTTTTAACATAATAAAGATGTCATTATTGATGGCGCTCTCATTTTAAGACGCCATCTGCAATGGTGGTTTGAGTCATTTTCATAAATCCTTCCAAAAATAGATTTTAATATATTTCTTTTTTCCGAATATTTTATTTAAAAAAACCTTTTTTAAAATGTATGTTCCCTTTAATTAATGGTATAATTCTAACTATAATAATATATATGGGTGCATCGAGTTTCTTCATGCTTATAATTTTAAAAGTTATTTTCACACAAGTTTCAATATTATTTTCAGAAAGTTCTGAAAAACACAAAATTATTTTCGGGATGGACTTTATGATTACACGGCGTAATAGAGAAGATCAAGAAAATATTTTTATAAAATTAATTTCCATAATTTTTGGCTGTCACCAGTGGAAGAATTTGTCTTCCAGCTAAAAACAATAATGCAAGTTTAATGTATCACTTCTTATTGTGATCCAATTCGGAAGTGGAAAAAAAATTCTATATTTTTTTTATTTCTTCATATATCAAATCATAAAATTATTAATAATCTATCTTTCTTTAATATTTAATTAATGTAAATTTAAATACTTATATTTTAAACTCATTAATATTATATTATATTTATATTTATGTAATCAAATGAATAATTTTAAATTTTAAGTAACATTATATATTAAGTTAAAAATGATTTTTAGAATAATTGAAATTATATATGTGATAAACTGTTGTTTTGGTGAAAACAAATACTCAAAATTTTGGTCAAATCAATTAATTGATGTTAAAATAATATTGTAATGTTAGAGATAATATTGAATTATAATATCATAATCTCTCAACAAGATATAATATTGATTATATTATTATAATTTTTTAGATATGTTGGTGTGACGGGTTTTTAGATATGGCAACTTCAAATGAAGTCGCCATCTGACATGGCGACTTTTAAAAAAATTATTATTTTTCTTGATTGGCGACACCAAATTTTTTTTATTGTTGTCGTCATCTCAGAAGGCGACACCAATGTAATTTATTGGTGTCGTCATCTCAGTTGGCGACATCAATTTAATTTATTGATGTCGCCATCTGAGATGGCAAAATCAAGCCATTTATTTAAGGTAAGCTTTTTTATTTTGTTATTTGTGTATTGTAGATAAATTATGATTTTGATATATTTAGTGGGAGTATATTATTTGTTGGTGTATATTTTGATGATGTGAATGATTAAACTTCAAGTTGGCTCCGGAGGGCGGGGGTGGGCGGCAGCGGCGCCGGCCGAGGGCGGCCGGCGGTGGCGTGGGTTGGCGGCGTTGGGCGGCGGTCGTAGACTGTCGACGGGTAGTTTTTGTAATGTTGAGATTAATGTTGTTGATTTTTGTATTATATTTCAGGATTGATCAAATGAGGCAACCAAGCCCGGTTGACACACATCTTTTGTCGTTGCAGTCTTCACATCGATCTGAGGATGTATGGGGATGTGATATGGATAGTATACTTCGTGTGAGAAACCCAGATAGCTATTTTTGGGATATGTGTCAATTAGATATACGTGTTGTTAATTTGTTGCACGTTATTGGATTTTATGGTATTTATAGGTGTGGTAAGATTGAACTTGACATGCACCTGATCACGGCTTTAGTTGAGAGATGGCGCCGTGAAACACACACATTTCATCTTAGATCGGGAGAAGCGTCCATCACAATGCAAGACATTGCAGTAATATGGGCGTTGTCAGTAGATGACATCGTAGTGTCTGGGATAGATCATGATAGGACTCTACCTGAATGGCAATAATATTGTCATACATATTTAGGATTCATACCAGATATCAAAGATTTTAAAGGTGCGATGTTGAGATTAGTTGTTTGAAAAATCATTTGCTGCAAAATCCCTTGGGGGTACACAGTACGCCAGATGATGTTGCTAAGTTTACAAGGGTTTGTGCGTTATTGATGTTAGGGGGGATTATGTGCCCTGATTCCTCAGGCAATTTTGTTAGGTTATTGTATTTACAGAAGTTGGAGGATATCGATTCTGCCAGTACATATAGTTGGGGCAGTGCTGTGTTGGCATACTTGTATCATGAGTTGTGCACATCATAAGAGAGAGGGAAAAAAGTTATAGGTGGTGCATTGCAACTCTTGCAGATAAATAATATGTTTGTTTGTTTTAATAATTAAAATATGTTTCTGTTCAATCTAACTTGTATTATTGATGTCACTACAATAAATGAGATTTGGGCATGGTCACGTATCCCAAGTTTGACTCCGCAATTGGGTAGCCTTAGATCTGATATTGGGCCAATAATGGCAGGCCCAGACAATGTGTTACATTCTGCTCCATATGGTGTTAGGTAATACGAATATGCATTGTTTTATAATTGATTTTATGTGTTAATGCATTTAATCATTTATTTGAATATATACAGGTGGCCATGTCATTTAAACTTTACAGAAACTGGGAGTCATTCCATACGCATCATAAGGGACATCCTCGATGAGCAGCCACTAAATCAAGTAAACATGCTGTTAAATTAGTTTGTACAAAAATACACTCTTTTCATAGTATGTAAAGCAATGTTGTTTTGCAGTTTAATTGGCAGCCGTACCCTGATGAGTACACTGGAGGAATCACTGAGTTAGGGACATATAAGGGACCGTTGATTTTCTTCGACATAGTTGAAATGCAACGGTCTGATAGAGTACTGCGACAATTTGGGATGCTACAAGATATCCCAGAAGATCCACAATCGGGGGATGAGGCATTGCATAATGTTGGTCGAAGGAGAAATGTCAACAAAAACTGGAGCACTGAGCATAGAGCATACATACTTTGCTGGGAGAGGGCAAATGATCTACGTGTAGACAGACCACGATTTATTGACGGTGGTTACTACGTTGTTGGCGGATACAGTGAGTGGTATGAACAAGTCACACGTAGATACATTGGACGTTAAGAATAGTTTGTACAGACAGGATATCAACATGGTGATGGCCCGGCATGGCAGCATGTGGTACGTTAATTACATGAAATTTTATTTTTATATTTGTGTTTAGATGTATAAATTTTATATGGACTTTTGGACTTTGCAGATTGAACAGATGGAGCAGTGTAGGGTCTTCCTATCTTAACATCATCTTATACACGTATTAGAGACTAAACATGCATTTATAATTTCTTAGGGCACCGGTTGTAGCTTGAGCTAATAAGATTACAGGCCAAAAATAAAATTGCAAAAGCTAATTAATTACATTCCCAACAATGAATGTTAAAGCTATAGGTTCACTCTACTCCTAGAGTAGAGACTATCAAATCATGTATCCTATATGCATCTTGCTCCTTTTAGCTCACCGCCTCAACCCGACCCTAGGCCATTCAGTCCAAAAGTGTATCTACAGGGACAACCCATCATGAGCATGTACATCATTATTTAACATCATAAGGTAATGACATATAAATAAATGCATGAAAATAATCGTAACACATACTTCCTGGTTAATCGTATTAACACACTTAGTTGTCCCTGTTTCATAGTCATGCATATGAGCATCTTACCCTACCGTATGGCATCTTACCATATCATAAACATCGTGTGGCATTTTACCACAACATAGACATCGTGTGGCATCTTACCACATGAGCATCTTACCCTATCATATGGCATCTTACCATATCATATGCATCGTGTGACATCTTACAACGTGGGCATCTTACCCGATCGTATGGCATCTTACCATATCATATGCATCGTATCATCTTTACTTATCATGACATCATTATCATAAACTTACTTATCATAATCATCATCATAAACATCATATCATCTTTACTTATCATAAACATCATCATCATAAACTTACTTATCAAATCATTATCATAAACATCATATCATCTTTACTTATCATAAACATCATCATCATAATACTTGTGCAATCATTGCATAATTATAGTATAGAAGTATGGTTTACCGTCCGATGCCCGTACGCTTCTTACGTACCTTAATTCCCAAAAGTAGAGAAGTTGGAAAACTTTATCTCCTTGACGTTGTGGGTACCTGGGATGGTTCTACATAACCATACAAATCGATATTAGAAGCTAAACAATAGCCAAATACCAAAAATTCAACAAAAATCATCATTTTCCACTTTTTAAACAGTGGCGATCGATCGCTACTTGAGGCGATCGATCGCCTCACTTTTTGCCTTGCGGCGATCGATCGCTTCATTTGAGGCAATCGATCGCCTGCTACCCAAAATGGCTACTGGCCTTCGGCGATCGATCGCCTCATTTCAGGCGATCGATCGCCACCTGCTGGTGCGCGATTTTTCACCATTTTTGAGCATTTTTTGTCACGCCCCGAGACCGGGATCAATAACACCGGCATTGATTTCCATAAACAACTTGAAAACCAATAAGCCTCGTAATATCGTAATAAACAAAACCAGTCTATAATCC
Source organism: Haberlea rhodopensis (assembly GCA_907163345.1). Classification (NCBI taxonomy): domain Eukaryota; kingdom Viridiplantae; phylum Streptophyta; class Magnoliopsida; order Lamiales; family Gesneriaceae; genus Haberlea; species Haberlea rhodopensis. Next base: position 540,101 of record CAJQUN010000082.1, read on the forward strand.
ATAAATAAAGAAATCATTGTATTTACAACTGAATTAAAAACGCGAAACTAAAACTTAACAACTGAATAAATAAAATTGTCTTAAAACTTGGAAAACTTTAAAACATAAAATCTTGAACTACGCAGCGGACTTGATTCACCAACCCCAAAATTGGTGCTCTTCTTCTTGCTCTAATTCTTCTTCGGCTTTATTTGGGGATGTAGAGTAAGGGGTTGAGTGCTTTGGAAAACACTCAGCAAGTGGGGGACAATCGATATCATACATATACATAATTTTCATAAACTTGGATCATAAAACTTGCATAAACCGATATGAATGTATCTTAACATACTTGATTTGCCCTTACGAGCCATGACATAACATATCGTTTCATAATTTTCATATACTTAAGCACAGTAAAGCATTCTACTCTCTTCTTGGTACTGATATCAGTCTCTAGACTTAACCCTCCTAGAGATGAGGTCATAACATCGGCTAACCCACGAATAAAGGGTCTGGATAATCCAGAAACAACGGATTACCACCGTATAAGGTTCTTTTAGCGGTTACATCCCACCGCATCAGGGTCATGGGGATCCAAATCCAATTAGATTTCGAGTTTAGCGTGCTTACAAAATAATACTTTCATAATTTCAACATAATACATATCGATTGGGAATTTTAAAACATACTATATGATTTTAGAAAATGAAACGAATATACATAACAAAAGCCCACTTACAATGCTGGGTATCGTGCTTGAACGATCAAAGTTTTGCTAATAAACGGATTCTAATCTTCCACGATGAAACAGAATCCGAACGCTACTTTTCGATCCAAAAATCTTCAAGTAACGATCGACTTCAAGACAGAATATGGTAGCTCTTGGTTTGGAATATCTTGACAGAATTCTCGATAGCTTATGAGGGAAGAACTTCGAACAGATTGTTACCACTTTTCTGGACAAGATCTGCGGAAAGCTTTCGGCTTTTGGTTGAGATTGTCAAAGGGATTTAGCTACTGGAAGGGAGATGGTTTGATGTGAATAGGTTGCTGAAGATTGACCAAGGATTGCTCGGTTTCAGTTCTCGAAACTTGCTGGAATTTTTAGAAGGATTAAGGACTGATTTGTGTGGCTAGAATTCTCAGCAATTCAACTGTCCCTGTATCGAAATTCCTTGCTGGTTGGGCTGAAGAATTCGATGAGTTCGGCTGCTGAATGGAGGCTGAATGTATCGGTTGTTTGCTGTTGGTTAAAGGTGAATTGGTGATTGAAAGTGAGACTAGGACCTTGCTTTTATAGAGGCATAAACTGACCCAAAGGTGGAAGGACTCTCGGTTGGATCAGATCAAATCCGAAGACTCCTACATGAGACGCAACTCTTCGGCTGGATGGACTCTTCTCGGTTGGATTAAAATCTGATACGGGTTGTAGCAAATCTATGCCGATAGAGAAGATGTGGAACTGGTTAGGATTCTTCGAACTTAGTGACAGAAACGTGCAGATTGAGGAGTGAAGATCAGATTCTGGAGTTTGCTTCGATCTTGACAGCTGCCTTTGGATTCAGTTTTCCAGAATTTTGGTCGATCCATGCTGCTGGAATTCGATTATAAAGGAAGGAGTTTGAGATGGATGAGGACTCCTTGGTGTATTGAAACTCTAGGCTAGAGTTTAGGAAATTTCAAACTCTTTTTAAATCATGTTTTAGTTATCCCATAACCAAAAATCCGGGTCTTTACATCCCTCCCTCCTTATTGGAAGTTTCGTCCTCGAAACTTGAGTCAACTTGATCTTGGAACAGGTAGGGATATTTCTCCCGCAATGATTCTTCCATTTCCCAAGTAGCTTCTCTTTCAGTATGGTTTGACCATTGGACTTTGACATATGGAATTGTCCTTCTTCTCAGGACTTGGTCCTTGGTATCCAGAATACGGATTGGGATTTCTTCGTATTTCAATGTCTCGTCTAAGTTCCCTTGAGTTACTAGGGGTTCTGCTTCAAGTACATGACTTGGGTCGGTAATGTACTTCCTTAGTTGTGATACGTGGAAGACATTGTGAATTCTCGACAGATTTGGCGGTAGTGCTATTTTATATGCTAGCGTTCCCACCTTTTCTAGAACTTCAAATCGTCCCACATATCTTGGATTCAACTTTCCCCTTTTGTCAAATCCGATTAACCCTTTCATTGGTAAAATCTTTACATAGACTTTCTCACCAATCTCTATATCCACGGGTCTCCTTTTCAGATCAGCCCAACTTTTCTGTCGGTCCTGGGCTGTCTTAAGTCTATCTCTGATAATGGCTATCTTGTCAGTAGTAGCTTGTACTAATTCAGGTCCTGTGATAGGTCTTTCTCTTACTTCATCCCAGTATAATGGTGATCGGCATTTGCGCCCATAGAGTGCTTCGTATGGCGCCATCCCAATGCTACTATGATAGCTGTTATTGTAAGCAAACTCGACTAGAGGTAATAGTTCGCTCCAATTTGCAGTAAAATCCAATACACAAGCTCTTAGCATGTCTTCGAGGGTTTGGATAGTCCTCTCTGTCTGGCCATCAGTTTGTGGGTGATAAGCCGTGCTAAGAGTTACTTTACTTCCCATAGCTTGCTGAAAGCTTTTCCAGAAACGCGACACGAATCTAGGATCTCTGTCGGATAGGATGCTCACTGGGACTCCATGCAATCTCACTATATTGTCCATATATATTGTTGCCAACTTATCCAAGTTGTAGTTCATGCGGACTGGTAGGAAGTGTGCTGACTTGGTTAGTCTGTCAACAATTACCCATATTCCGTCATGGCTCTGCTTTGACTTTGGTAGTCCCACGACGAAATCCATGGAGATGTGATCCCATTTCCATTCAGGGATTTCCAGAGGTTGAAGAAGTCCTCCGGGTCTTTGATGCTCAGCTTTGACTTGTTGACATACCAAGCATCGGACAACGAATTCAGCTACATCCTTTTTCATTGCGTTCCACCAAAAACTTTCCTTCAGATCCTTGTACATCTTTGTACTCCCAGGGTGGACTGAAAACTTTGACTTGTGCGCTTCAGACATTACTTCTTGTCTGATGTTGTTCACATCTGGCACGCACAATCGTCCTTTCATCAACAGAATTCCCTTGTTATCGATCTCAAAGTCAGTAATTTCCTTCTCCCTAACTTGTTCTTTTAGCTTGGTTAGGCTCGGATCTTGATCTTGGCTTAGCTTGATGGTCTCTCGAAGACAAGGTTGAGCTGAGACCGTAGCTAAGATTATTTTCCCTTTGCCTTTCCGGCTCAAAGCATCTGCTACTTTGTTTGCCTTGCCGGGGTGATAGCTAATAGTGAGATCGTAGTCTTTTAGAAGTTCGATCCATCGTCTCTGCCTCATGTTGAGTTCCTTTTGAGTGAACAAGTACTTGAGGCTTTGATGGTCCGTGAACACTTCGCACTTGGCGCCATACAGATAGTGTCTCCAAATCTTTAAGGCGAACACCACTGCGGCTAATTCGAGGTCATGCGTAGGGTAGTTTTGCTCATGGGGCTTGAGCTGTATTGAAGCATAAGCAATCACTCTTCCTTCCTTCATGAGTACACATCCTAGTCCTTCTTTAGATGCATCACTAGAAATAGTGAAACTCATGTCTTCAGTTGGTAATACCAGTACAAGTGCAGTTGAGAGCTTTTCCTTTAAAGTCTCAAAGCTCTTCTCACATTCTTCACTCCATATGAACTTTGCGTTCTTTTGTGTGAGCCTTGTAAGAGGTACTGCGATTGACGAAAATCCTTCGACAAACTTCCGGTAGTAGCCAGCTAGTCCCAAGAAGCTTCGGATTTCGGTCACTGTCGTTGGCCTATGCCAATCCAAAACTGCCTCTACCTTTTTAGGATCCACTGACACGCCTTCTTTTGATATGATGTGTCCTAAGAAAGATACGCTTTCTAGCCAAAATTCACATTTATTAAATTTGGCGTAGAGCTCCTTCTCTCTCAATGTCTGTAGAGTGAGGCGAAGATGTTGTTCGTGTTCCTCATTGCTCGACGAGTAAATGAGTATGTCGTCGATGAACACTACTACAAAGTCATCCAGGAATGGCTTGAATACACGATTCATTAAATCCATGAATACGGATGGGGCGTTTGTTAAGCCAAATGGCATCACCGTGAACTCGTAATGCCCATACCGTGTTCTAAATGCGGTTTTCGGCACGTCTTCTGCTTTAATCTTTAGTTGGTGATAGCCTGTCCTTAAATCGAGCTTGGAAAACACTTTAGCGCCTTTGAGTTGATCGAACATGTCATCTATCCTTGGAAGAGGGTACTTGTTCTTGATTGTGATCTTATTCAGCTCTCTGTAGTCGATGCACAATCTCATGCTCCCGTCTTTCTTCTTTACAAACAACACTGGAGCTCCCCATGGGGATACACTTGGTCTGATTTGTCTCTTGTCTAAGAGATCCTGAAGTTGTTCCTTAAGTTCCTTCAGTTCGGCTGGAGCCATTCGGTATGGTGCCTTAGAAATTGGTGTAGCGCCTGGCACCAAATTAATATCGAATTCCAATTCTCGGTTTGGAACAGAACCGGGCAGCTCTTCCGGAAAGACATCCGAAAATTCTTGTACAACGGGTATGTCTTCTATCTTGGGTTCATCTTCCTCTTTAACCTCGCTTATTGTAGCTAGGTAAACTTCTTCACCGTTCTTCACAGCTTTCCACGTTTGTGCTGCTGACAGAAGGAATTTTCGTTCCTTAGTTTTGCCGTGGTATACGATCTCTTTCTCGTCTGGAGTCCGTAGTTTAACATTCTTGTTACGGCAGTCTACTACTCCATGATGTTTGGATAACCAATCCATTCCCAATATAACATCAAAATCCACCATTTTGAGTTGAATTAGCTCAGCATTAAACTTGATTTCATTAATACTAAGATTACAATCTCGATGTATGCTATGTGCTATAAGGGTCTTATTGGCTGGTGTTGCTACGTTATATGGTTCACTAAGCAGTTCAGGCTTAAGGGCTAGTTTCTTAGTAAACCTCTTAGATATAAACGAGTGTGTGGCACCACAATCAAACAATGTATACGCAGGTAATTCGTTTAAATAAATGGTACCTGCCACAACGTCGTTTGCGTCCTCGGCCTCATCTCGCGTTATAGCAAACACTCTGGCGTTCGGCTTAGTCTCATTTGGTTTACTAGGAGGACCTTTATTCCTTACAGTCGTCCCCCTCATATCAGGTTCGGGACACTCAGCAATTCGGTGGCCTGTCTTCCCACGTCGGAAACATGCACCTTTTCCTCTGAGACATTCTCCTAGATGGTTGAATCCACAGTTCGAACACTTAGGGTACCTCTGTTGAGTTGGGCCTACTCTGGGTCCCCTTTGCTGGTTGCTGGATGGACTAGGCCTCTTGAAGTTTTGACTGCTAGAGGTATGCTGACTGGTGGAGGGTCGCTTGCGCTTAAATTCTTCCTCGCGACGCTTTATGTCTGCTTTAGCCCTGATGGCTGCTCCCATTAGATCTCCAAAATTTGTGGTTTCGAAAATCGCAAGGGCGGATTGGATACGACTGTTCAGTCCAATCCTGAAGCGATGTAGCTTTAGAGACTCGTCTGCCATTATGCTTGGCGCATACGTTCCCAGCGAGTTGAACTTCGCGGTGTACTCCACTACTGTCATGTCTGGCGTCTGCGTCAGGTGTTCAAATTCTCGCAGTTTCTAATTTTGCAATCAGGATTTTTTTTTAATCGAAAATTAGGGTTCATAGTTCGAAAATTAGGGTTTCAAAATTCTCCCTAATCGATGCTCGGAATCAGAAATTGACAGAGGGCTATCGATCGAATTGCTTGGAAGATATTTCGAAAAAATTTTAAATTCTATTTTCGGAAATTCGAAATTAAGAAAATTCGCCATAAACAACTTGAAAACCAATAAGCCTCGTAATATCGTAATAAACAAAACCAGTCTATATTCCATAAATAAAGAAATCATTGTCTTTACAACTGAGTTAAAAACGCGAAACTAAAACTTAACAACTGAATAAATAAAATTGTCTTAAAACTTGGAAAACTTTAAAACATAAAATCTTGAACTACGCAGCGGACTTGATTCACCAACCCCAAAATTGGTGCTCTTCTTCTTGCTCTAATTCTTCTTCGGCTTTATTTGGGGATGTAGAGTAAGGGGTTGAGTGCTTTGGAAAACACTCAGCAAGTGGGGGACAATCGATATCATACATATACATAATTTTCATAAACTTGGATCATAAAACTTGCATAAACCGATATGAATGTATCTTAACATACTTGATTTGCCCTTACGAGCCATGACATAACATATCGTTTCATAATTTTCATATACTTAAGCACAGTAAAGCATTCTACTCTCTTCTTGGTACTGATATCAGTCTCTAGACTTAACCCTCCTAGAGATGAGGTCATAACATCGGCTAACCCACGAATAAAGGGTCTGGATAATCCAGAAACAACGGATTACCACCGTATAAGGTTCTTTTAGCGGTTACATCCCACCGCATCAGGGTCATGGGGATCCAAATCCAATTAGATTTCGAGTTTAGCGTGCTTACAAAATAATACTTTCATAATTTCAACATAATACATATCGATTGGGAATTTTAAAACATACTATATGATTTTAGAAAACGAAACGAATATACATAACAAAAGCCCACTTACAGTGCTGGGTATCGTGCTTGAACGATCAAAGTTTTGCTAACAAACGGATTCTAATCTTCCACGATGAAACAGAATCCGAACGCTACTTTTCGATCCAAAAATCTTCAAGTAACGATCGACTTCAAGACAGAATATGGTAGCTCTTGGTTTGGAATATCTTGACAGAATTCTCGATAGCTTATGAGGGAAGAACTTCGAACAGATTGTTACCACTTTTCTGGACAAGATCTGCGGAAAGCTTTCAGCTTTTGGTTGAGATTGTCAAAGGGATTTAGCTACTGGAAGGGAGATGGTTTGATGTGAATAGGTTGCTGAAGATTGACCAAGGATTGCTCGGTTTCAGTTCTCAAAACTTGCTGGAATTTTTAGAAGGATTAAGGACTGATTTGTGTGGCTAGAATTCTCAGCAATTCAACTGTCCCTGTATCGAAATTCCTTGCTGGTTGGGCTGAAGAATTCGTTGAGTTCGGCTGCTGAATGGAGGCTGAATGTATCGGTTGTTTGCTGTTGGTTAAAGGTGAATTGGTGATTGAAAGTGAGACTAGGACCTTGCTTTTATAGAGGCATAAACTGACCCAAAGGTGGAAGGACTCTCGGTTGGATCAGATCAAATCCGAAGACTCCTACATGAGACGCAACTCTTCGGCTGGATGGACTCTTCTCGGTTGGATTAAAATCTGATACGGGTTGGAGCAAATCTATGCCGATAGAGAAGAGGTGGAACTGGTTAGGATTCTTCGAACTTAGTGACAGAAACGTGCAGATTGAGGAGTGAAGATCAGATTCTGGAGTTTGCTTCGATCTTGACAGCTGCCTTTGGATTCAGTTTTCCAGAATTTTGGTCGATCCATGCTGCTGGAATTCGATTATAAAGGAAGGAGTTTGAGATGGATGAGGACTCATTGGTGTATTGAAACTTAGGCTAGAGTTTAGGAAATTTCAAACTCTTTTTAAATCATGTTTTAGTTATCCCATAACCAAAAATCCGGGTCTTTACATTTTTCAAGCTCCATCTTAAACCATTCGAACTCAAACTTTCCTACAACAACAACAACATCATAACCCACTAAAACCCACATAAAACACTTCAAAAATCATACCCCAAACATGTATAACATATACCCAAAACAAACCCACATAAATCACTTCAAAATCATCCCATTTCAAAACCAAACATCATAAAAACTTTAGGAAGGGTTCCATACCTCTTGAAGACTCCAAATCTTAACAAAGATCACACAAACAAAAGTTTTGTGGAGCTTTCCTTCTCCTTCCTTGGTGAATTTCGAAAATGGGAGAAAGTGTAGGGTTTGAGAGTGATTTGGGGATTTAGAGGGAAAGGTAAAGTGAGTTGGGTAAAGGGGGGAAATGTTATAAAGTTAATTAAAATTGTACCATACCAATTAACATGATGTATAAAACACCTCAACATGGTATTTTAAAAGCATTTACAAAAATGCATTAAACTTCCACTAAATCATGCTTTCCTCATAATTGACAATCAATACAATTAAATAATGTTAACACTTCATTACCCATCACATAAATCAACTACCAACATAATTCATCATATAACCATCATTAAAGACAAAATTGCATATAATCAATTTCGGGGCATCACAAGCAGTTAACTACAAGCTACGACCGACATCTGGCTGATGGAGTGCCTATTACGACAGAGTCGATGAGGCAACACAGGACTATGTTCGACAATGTGGTACGAGTGGCTCGTGAACGACGAGACAGAAACTTCCCGGCATACAATGAAGTTCAGCCTGTTGATACACTTCGGTTCCATGCAGGCACTCCATCTACACATATGCAGACAGATATTGCAGGTCCATCTGCACATATGCAGACAGATATTGCAGGTCCATCTGCACATATGCAGACAGATATTGCAGGTCCATCTACGTGGACAGAGCCAGATATATGTACAGACTATTATATTCTTGTACCTGTACCATCATGTGATTTATCTCCCTTCACGCCATATCCCCCCATGTCCACTCAACCCCAGTTCAGCAGCATGGATACAGATGTCAGTCTTGGGTTTGCGACATATGCATCTATGACTTCACCTTTCGATGTCTCGCCAGTTCTATTCCCTCAATTGACGCAAATTCAGTAGCCTGCCAACACACCTGTGGCAAGGGAAAGGGGCGAAGAAGTCGTTCAACAACGAAGAGTTAGAAGACAGACAAATCCTCCTCCTTGTGGTACTGGAGGAAATCTAGCTCGTCGTCGTCGTTGAAGTCATCATAATGTTGTAAATAGTAACCGATTCTTATAGATTAAATTTGAAAAAAATGTTTGTTCTTTGAGCATACAATCAACATACAATAATTTCGTAATTAAACGTACAATAATGTCACAATAACGTAACGTAAACATACAATAATATCACAATAACGTAAAATCATTTACACTATAAGCATACAATCAATTACACGTAAAAAATTTATTGATTTCGAGAAGTTGAAGCCATTTGTCGTCTTGCACGGGCTTCTGGCCAGTACATCTCATTCTGAATGCGTGTTGTTCGATCTCGACCTACTCTTCTGCTTTTTCGAAGAGTGGAGTTGTGGTACAACTCAAAACATGGGGTGTCCCAATGCTCCTCCACCCACATTGGTTCGAATTATCCTTGATATGTGCTCCAATATTCATTCATATTGTAATATGGCTTCACAAAAGTTTTAGCGTTTAAGCCATACTTTCGACACACTTGGATCACATGCGAGCAAGGTATTCCGAACTCTTTCCATTTTCCACAAGAGCATTCCCCGGATTTTAAATACACAACATGCGTATTACCCCCACGTCCTGGTTGTACTCTTGTGATAACAGAAGCGGTTAGACGTCTACGATCGAACATCTGGACATCATGATGGATGGAATGATAGTCAGTACGACCATATCTTTCGAACACATAATCTGGTCATTCTTGATTATTTTGAATCATTCGCTCCGTCTTCTTAAGCCGTTCGAAAAAATATAGCACACAATGATCAAAAGTTAATTGCACAATGGCGGTGATTGGAAGTCGACGAGCACCTTTCATAACTCCATTTATGCATTCTGACATGTTTGTGGTCATGATACCACAACGCCAGCCTCCGTCATGAGCAAGCGACCATTGACACTTATCAATACGACTCAAGTAATCAAAAGCCCTTGGTTCTATAAGTTTAATCTCTTCCATTGTGCGATCAAATTTTCTGACCTGATTTTCTGATCCCGCTCTCCAACATAAGTCTTTCAAATGAACGGATTTGAAGCGACTGTTAAAGTTTGAACAAACATGTCTCAAACAAAATCGATGTACTCCACGGGGTGATTTGAAGTCAGGAATACAATCGGCTGCAGCAATGAGGCCTGGATGACGGTCAGAAATCAAACATACACCACCCTCAGATCTTCTCACAATATGCTTGCTAATCATCTCCAAAAACCATCTCCATGACACAAAGTTTTCTTCGTCAACAATTGCAAATGCCAAAGGTAAGATTTGATTATTCGCGTCCATTGCCACGCCAATCAACATCTTATGTTGATATTTCGTATACAGATGTGTTCCATCCACACTTATTACCCGGCGGCAATGTTGAAATCCTTGTACACATGGATGGAAGGCCCATAACACGTAATTCAAAGTCTTTTCTATTGGTTTGGCATTTTCAAGGTGAACCCACTCAACGACTGTGCAGGGATTCCATTTTTGCAAAGCTCTCATATAGTAAGGCAATTTCTTCACGAAGCTCTCCTATGTTCCGTACACATTCTCAACAGCACGTCGCAAACTAAACCATCCTTTTGCATAGGAGATCTCAAATCCATATTTATCTTTCACTGTTTGAATTACATACTTTATTTCGTAAGCAGGATCACGCCGAACAATTCCCACTAACAAGCTAGCAATCATGTTTTTGTCCAAATTTGCATGATGACCGACAGCTCACTCAAAAGGCAAGTGTGAGAACCTCCATACTTGTTTATTTTGAATAATCCAACTTTTTTCTTCAACGAGGCCCGCAAGTACCATCTACAAGGCATATCTTCTGTACTGTGTTTGCACACCACTTTCCACAATATTTTTGTACTCTTGACAATGCGGTATCCCGTTTCGCAACACGTACAGAGTAATCCTTTACAGCTGCCTGCAAATGAGCTTTATTTTTGAAGACCATAACTAGATGGATATCCCCTTTGGAGTAGTCGTAATAACTCCCCCATCTACCTGTTGGAATGTCTAATGAGTCTCCAAATACTTCGGGATGTGTCATTGAGAAGAATGGAATTGTTGGATAAAGGACATGAGTATTTGTCGTGGTTGTGTCTGGTACATTATATGGCACTTCTTCAATATCAACCTCATCGTCATCAGACTCATCCTCAGATGGAATTCCCTCCGGTTCAGTCTGAATATCATCTCCAAAATCCACAAAACTGTCTACTAGTGGCTCGGGAACAATATTGTCAGCAACTATAGCAGCATCATCTTGAATCCTCGAGGTAGTTGGTCTTTCTGTATCTACTACAAATGGACAACTACCACTTGTTGGCATTTCTGTAATAAAATCATAAGCTCTTCGTTCTGTTTGTATATACATCTCCAAACAACTATAATTTTGTTCAAAATCCAATACCCATGCTAAATTGTAATCACTGTCAACGGGAAAAGTTGTTTGTTTTATCCCAGAAAAATCACTAAATATATATTTACAATATATTTTCAGAATGAACTGATTACGGTCGATGACAGTAATATCATATACGTCGTTCACTAACTGTAAATAATTAATAGTGCGAGATATTGTCATGCCTTTCGACGGACCACGATCATATCTAACAGATTCTGAATCTTGTAATATATCGTCTCCCTAATACAACAAAACTTTAACTGACATACCTTAAAAAATAAACACAAATTTTATAAATTAGTACATTATATATAATATTATTAAATTTGATTATTTATATAACAACGTACCTGAAGAGAAAATATTCACGAATTCTGAAGAGAATTTGAATATTACGAATTCTGAAGAGAATTTGAATATTACGAATTCTGAAGAGAATTTGAATATTACGAATTCTGAAGAGAATTTGTTTACGAATGCCGAAGAGATTTTGTTTTACATTTCAAAATGAGTAACATTTTGTTCGGTTTTATAGACAAAGAAACTGATTATTGTCGCCATTTAAAATGGCGACTTTAAATAAAAAATATATTATTTTAAATTGTCGCCATCTCAGATTGCGACAACATTTAAAAACAAAAAAAAATTATGTCGTTATATACCGATACCGGTGAAAAAAAAAAATTTAATATGATGTCGCCATCATACATGGCGACATCAAAAAAAATTTATTTTTTTAAAGATGTCGCCATGTCAGATGGCGACATCAGAAAATAATATTTTTTTAAGAATATTTATGGAAGTCGCCATGTCAGATGACGACTTTAGGTGAAATCGCCATCTGATATGGCGACATTGAAAAAATAATATTTTTTTAAGAATTTTTAGAAAAGTCGCCATGTCAGATGGCGACTTTGACATGGCGACTTATGTTACTTTGATAATAATAAAAATCGGTTAAATTGTTAATTTATTTTCAAAAATCGATTATTTTAATAAAATACCCTTGGTGTGACCGAATCCGGAAGATTTCACGAGACTAAGATTTTGAATAGCACACTTAATCCTTCTCCGCTCAACACCTAATTTCGCAACACACACAAATTTTTGAAAAATCCAGCAAAAGGAAGGAGGAATTTCGCACCCCAAAATTCATTCAAACACGCAAAAAATGTTTATAATATTTGTAAGTGGGCTTTTATTTTGAAAATATAAATATATTTCAAATTTCATTTGATTATATGAACTATTTTGAAACTATAAAATTCTGACGTTTTTTATAACAATTATAGTTTTTAAAACACTTTGAACTTCGAACAATCAATTGATACCGAAATCTGACCCTGATACGATGGGATTATAACCGTTTTTCTAACGTGATATGTCGATTAACCGTTGTTCTTGAAAGTCCGGACCATTTATTCGTGTGTGATCCGATGTTCTGATCTTAAAAGTAGAAAATTGATGTCTAGAGAACTGATATCAACGCTACATTCGATGTGTCACCACTTGCTGAGTGTTTCTCCAAACGCTCACATCTTACTCCCATCCCCAGATAAAAGCGATGAAGAATTTGAAGATGGAAACCAACACCAATTTGGGGTTGTGATCTGCCATTTTGATTTTTAAGAGATTTTATTTTATTTATTTAGTCGTCCACTAAATTTATTTCAATTTAGATTAGTTTATAAACAATTTATCTAATTTAAATTTCAGTTGTAAAATCATATTTATTTTTATGGAATAAAAGACTGACTTTGTCAGAATTATTATTACGAGTCTTGTTGATTTCGAATCATTACATGGAATCAATGCCGATGTCTATGCTCGGTTTTGGGGCTTGACAATATGTATTGATCATTGTAATTTGTACAATTTTGTTCTTTTCCTGTGGCCTCCAATTTATTCGAGATGACAAACTTACATGTGTCCATTAATAGAATATGGAATGGGCCTTGAGACCGTTTAATGGGAATAGTTATTGTACAATCATCATGGCCTTTATAGCAATTTAGTAGGACTTGATTATTTTAGCTTTAAAACTCTGAAATCTAAAATGAGTTATTCGGAAATAATACAAATCTTGTAAAAGGAAAATATGGATGTTAAAAACTTATTTAAAAAGATAACCAATATTAAATGTAATTTTCCTAGGGAAAATTAAAAAAATAATCAACATAGTCAAACTTAATTATGGAATCAGTCCCCATGTTAGAAAAATTTAATTCAAACTCCATACTGCAACAGATTAAAATTTAGGAAATAATACATTTGTCATGGAAAAAGATTTATCACAACTTTTGACCTCTAGTTTGAACAATAACGGATAAGCATGTATTATAATATCACTCCCTATAGTTCATAAAAATACATAACATGGAGGTAGATGTTATTGTTTAAACTAGATTGTGAAATTCGTTATTAATCAAACTAGATTCGTCTATATGTAATTCACCTAAATTTATATATTAAAAAATGAAAACAAAAATTCGGAGTATTTATAAGTACGTGATATTCGACCTATTTTATAAGATTTTGAATTTTTGAAAAAATTAATCAGCATTTGTTAAAAATGTAAAATTATTTTTCTAGACTATTTGTATATAAGAGTCAATTTAAAAACAAATCGACCGTTACCTCAACCCCAAATCCCAATGGACAACTAGCCGTTGCCTCCCAATTCACTTTTCTATCCTTGAAAATGTCCTAATTCATCTCTTCATATTCCACCACGCACGCATCGATTTCTAATCCTCATTCTACGATAGACCAGTGAATAACAATTTTTCATGCCTGTTTTGCTTTGAATTGATATTCAAATTGTCATTTACAATCCCTAGCGATACTATCCATCGTTCCATTTCGAATTTAATATTTACAGAAAAACAGTAGTAATGGCCTCAAAAACTGCTACGAAAGACGTAATTACTCTTCGAGGATCAGCCGCTATTGTCAGTGAATTCTTTGGTATTTTCCCATATTTTCTTTTTGTATTAATTCTCCCACATTCTTCGAATTTGTGTGTGCCTTTTCATTTTCTAAATTGGGTTTTCTGACTTTGAAGTAACTGACTAATCTTTACAGTCACTCACATTCTTCGAATTTGTCTGCCCTTTCATTTTCTGAATTGGGTTTTTCTGACTTTAAAGTATCTGTGACTAACCTATACATTTTATGGTAATCTTTTCAGGGTATGCTGCAAATAGGTAAGACTACAAGAATCCTTTTACCTCTAACACAATTTCTTTCGATTTATGTAGCCTGAGAAATGGAATTTGATTTGGTATTTTCTTAGTATTTTGTACAATCGTGGAGTTTATCCAGAAGAAAGTTTTACAAAGGTCAAGAAATATGGTCTTCCTATGTTGCTTACTCAAGATGATGGGGTTAAATCCTTCATTTCAAACTTAACCTCTCAGCTTTCTGGTATTTTCGAATCATCTCAAATTTAGTTATCATGTAATGCGTTTTACTTTTCCGAGTGGGAATTTATGAGTACATTAAATTCTTGAAGAGTGGCTTGAGGCTGGGAAACTACAGAGGATTGTTCTGGTGATAATGAGTAAGGCCACAGGTGAAGTTCTAGAGAGGTGGAACTTCAGTATTGAGACAGATAGCGAGGTTGTTGAGAAGGGGTAATTTCGATATCCATTACCAAAATTTCAACAAATTTGTGCATTTTTTTCAGTGATTCGAATGTTTTTTTTTTAAAATTGGGTTTTGATTACAGAGTTTCAAGGGAGAAGAGTGATAAAGAAATTATGAGGGAGATTCAGGCAATCATGAGGCAGATAGCATCTAGCATCACATACTTGCCATGTTTTGATGAACCATGTAAGAATAGAAACTAATGAGACCAAACATTTGATATAATCATGCTTGTATTGTTGATCCATGTATTTATTATGATGTATGGTTGGAGTCGGGGTATAGGTGTGTTCGATGTTTTAGCATACACGGACAAAGATTGTGGGGTTCCGTTCACTTGGATTGAGAGTGATCCGAAGCTGATTGCCAACCCACAGATGGTGAAACTGCATTCTTTTGATACTAAGGTATGATTTGCTTTCTGGTTTCTGCCGTTGAATTCTGGTTTGATATTGCACTTGAATTCATTATTCTGGTTGTTTTTGCTTGCAGATTCATAAGGTTGACACTCTTGTTTCTTACAAGAACGACGAGTGGGACGAACCTTGAATTGGAGAGCGTCTAGTGACCGATTAGTAGTTTTGTCCAGTGGATCTTTTTTATTCAATTTGGTGTAATTCAAGTTCCCAAAACAAGAGCAGTGGTGTGAACTCTAGTGTGAACTCTGTGAATCAAGATTCACATTGGCGTGAGAAAATCTGATAAAGTTTGATGTTTTTTTTTTACTTAGATGTGTTATTTTGTGCTTCCCTCTTACTCTACGTAGAATTAAGGAGTTACGACTCGATTTTAATCACGTTTGGCGTCAAAATTGCCCTCCCTACTCAAAAAAAAATTAATAATAATTAAGGGGTATGAGTAAGAATTAGAAATAACAAAATTATTTGTACAGTTGACATAAAATTTTGGTTAAAGTACTGAAAACTAGGAACTCAAAATTTTTTTTTTTTTGAAAACTATCTTTTATTTTCCTTTAACAAAACTAATTTTTATTAAAAATGGTTATTAATCATCTATTAGGCTGCTCATAACTTGACTAACAAAATTAATATGTATCACTTGTAATATGTATCGCTGCCTGTCCCTAGCTGGTAACAACTAGCCGGTAGGCTTGTAACAACTAGCCAGATAAAATAGTCACATCTCATGACATGAACTATAAATAGTCACATCTCGCCAAGGGTTCTCTTGCCTCGAGCGATTGGGGGGTAAAGAAATTAGCTCGAAACCCGGACCATATGATTCATTTTAGCCTCTTGGAATGTAGGTTTCATTATCGGTAAATTAGCAGAGTTAGTAAAGACTATGAGTGCAAGGCCCCGTTACTAATTAAATATGATTAACCCCGAGTTAGTAAACCCGGGTGATTAAATATAATATATAATCTTTTTCTCCCAAAAACTTATCAGAATCTCCTCCCCGAATTTCGAAAATTCCTCCTCCAATAATTGAGAGAATTTGTTAGAAAAACCTCCATGCAATTAGAGTTTGAGAAAGGTATGAAGGAAATACTTCATATTGTTCAAGAATTGGAAGATTTGGAGCTTGGGTTGGCTTGATGGTGGAATTATTGAGTCTTCAATGATATGCATCTATTTTTAACTATATTTAGTTGAATTTTGTTGAATTTGAATCGAAAATCTAGGAAGAAACATGAAATGTTGATGTCATTTTGTTAAAACAGAATCTGCAAAATTTTTATGTTTCTTGCAATAGATAAATTTTCAGTTCACTTAGAGTCCGAATTTGACTTTGAGCAAAATATACAAGTTGTAGATCTTTGAATGTTATACAGTTTAAAAAAGAAGCATGCGATTTGGATCTCCGAAGTAAAAGTTATGTCGATTTTACTTTAAATGCTCATTTTTTACTCTGCATGTTCATGCATGTTGCATGCACACTGTGTTTTGAGTTCCTGGGCAAATTTTGTTTCGAATTTGATGTTGGTCTTCAAATGAATGTTGTAGGTCTTTGAATTCTATTTGATTTAAAAAAAAATAGGACTTAATTGGGACTTAGAAGTTATGATTTTTATACTATTAGTGCTCATTCTGAGCCTTGCATGTGAGCAAAAATACATATGCAGTGTGTTCTTCGGATTCCTGAGCATTTTTTGCTAGGAATTCTGGACAATGTCTAGAAATATGAATTGTAGTGTTTCAAGTTGGCTATAATTTTCCACTAGAATCACTCAATTTGGATTTGAAACGAAAAAGTTATAGTATTTTTACTAACACTGCTCAAGCTGGAAAACAGGTTTTTAAATGCTATGTTTTTAGTGTTCAAACCACATTTAGATGGTTGAACCAGCTTGATATCATAATAGATAAAATGTAGTATTTTGAGTTTCTAAACTTTGAACACTAAAATCGAGTCGTTTTGATGTCGTATGAATTTATAGTGTTTTTTCTATGAAAATGGGTCAAGCTGAAAATTAAGAAAATCACTAAAGGTCAATATTTAGAAGTTGCATTTGATTCAATGTACTACTTGAACACTTACTGTCATTTGGAATTTACATGACCATGTTAATAGATTTCGGGGTTGATTCGAGGAGTACTCGGTAGATTAGCTTTGGTCTGAGGTACGTAGAAATGAATTTTATCATGACGTCTGACGAATGCGTGTAATGATGCTATTGTATGATTTTACATGTCATTAATTGATTTATATGATTTAATTGACACTATGTGATTCTTATGTGACTATATGACATGTTGAGATACATTGCAGTACATGATATGCGAATTACATGATATGAATGCATGACATATTGAGTTGCATATGTTATATGATGCATAGATGATTCATGGGCATATCATATGATCTATCCGCTTCTTTGATATCCTGGATGATGACTGAGTTGATTTACTATGAGCGTTGGGGATGACGGGCACGGCGATGACAGGCAGTGTAGGTAGCGACTGTAGTCACGCGCGTTGCTACCGGACCTAGACACGAGGGATGACGAGCACAACACAGGATGATTCTCCTAGCGCAAAGTGTGTATTGTCACCCTCTGCTCGAGCTTGATATTGATTGATGATACATTCCTTTGGACTCCGATATTTGGTATCTTGAGATTCGATTCTGTATACACATTCATGCATCGCATCCATACATGGTATGCATTGCATTATACTATGCCATTCTTGACGTGATTCTATTTATTTCTTGTACTGGGTTCTGACCACCGTAACGGGGGTTGTCATATGTTTTGTTGTTCGGGCATGGCAGGTGTTACATGTAGACAACTTTTGGATGCTCGTGTGGAAGCATCTTAGAATACCAGAGCTCACCAAGATTGAGCTCAGGTTTGGTATATTGAAACTGAGTTCCAGTAATTGTTAGAATACTTTTAACTACAAATTACCAGGGTATGCCCCGAGTATCGGTACTTTAAGTATTATTTTACTAGTTGATTATATATTTGATGCTTAAGTGAGGAGTAACATGATGAATTGGGAAGCTGAAATTACATATTTTTAGTACCATTATATATGTATCATAGAAAAACAAAAGAAATTATGGCCATTTGACAAGATATTTGAAATAAATCTTCCGATGTTTACGCAAATTAATCATTGTGTGATAATTAAACACTACATTAGGATCAGGCCATCACATTATGGTATCAAAGCATAATCTGGATATGCTCGAACTAGAGTTAGGACACTGAGTCTAATCACAAATAAAATTGTTCATGTATGTAATTGACTACGTGTTTTATATGCTCTTGCCTGCTATGATTACATGTTAGATAATGAGATTTTAGACATGTAATAGATTACTAAGCAGGGATAGCTAGATGTCATATCTCTGGGTATTATAATATGTTGAGTTGCATATGATAATTTGATAATTTTATCTGTTAGCACTGACGTTGCTGATCGGATGATGATGTAGAATAAGTGGTGAGAACATCTCTGACTTGAGATTTATATATGATGCTTTGAATTTATGATGGACAGTTAGTGTTTGGAGAGGTAGCAGTGATATGAACTTTAATAGCTATCTACCGTACTTGTAGACACTGTAAACTGTTAGTTGAATTATAACTTAGTGATAATGCGTCCATTATTGAGAATTTTATTTATCACTTTGAGACTTAATCCTTGTTATTAGTGGGCTGACACTAGAACTATTTAACATGCATTTTGTCTATTGACATCGGGATTTGAATCCGAAAGACTAGGGTAATACGTATGAGTTTACGTCCAAATCTGTGCACATCGAGATGATAATTTAGAACTTGAGAATATTGAAATTAGTGATATTTCAATTGAAAAATAGAGTATAGTTGTTGTGAGAAACAACTAGAATTGGTTTGAATGTGGACTTGGATATGGGGACTGTCGTAATTCAGTTTCAGTTTATGTGTCCAAGCTATGAATAAAATACTACAATATAAACTCTTCTAGATGAGAGTATCTAGAGTAATGCTAGTGATGGAAGACGAGTTTTCCCTCTTTCTGATATGGGAAAAGATGTTTATGAGAAGGCCATGTTGATTAGATGGAAAATGCTAATCGATTATCGTGGACTTGAGAAATGGAAGTATGTGCTTAATCTCAATAAATATTCACTAGCGAAGAGATGAGAATTAGAAGTGTTGGCTGAATGATATGACACCGATGAGCTAGAACTGGATTAAATGTTAATGAAGTGAATATCATTGGAACAATCCAAGTAGTCCTAGAAAAGTTTCTGAAGTATCACTCTAGTTCTAGTAATTCTATAGGTGCTAAGAGATTGTAGGATACCAGATCCTTTCGAGGTCACTGTGGATGAATATCAACTGATCCATGTGAAAGAATAAGAGGAACTGATATCGAGTGTGGCCAGTTAGAGCACGTCGTTACGTGCTCAGGAACAGATACAGCCATAACAACAAATACCCTGAGCTAGGGGTAGATATCAGAGTGGTTATTCTTTTTGACCACTCAGTTCCAACAGCAGTTAGTTACATGCAGACCAGATACTTGTGATCGCAGATACATGTCATGTATTTGATCACACTGCACAAGTTTTATTGAGACAAAAGCATTGTGTCCATACATTGCATCAAATGTGCATTGATAATGATGATTTGGAAAAACACACCAGCCGAGATGATTATACGATCCATACATGTAATAGGGAACTGTATCTTACAGTTTGATAATAGTATTGTGGATTGGAATTTAATGGTGTTGCCGAGATATGATTTTGATTTTATCGAGGTCATAGATACTCTGATAAGTTTCGAAATATTAGAGATGATTTTTTTATAGTGTAGTGAAATTTCGACTGTATTGTGGCTCCAAATGAAATGTTTATAACCACGAATAGCAAGCTAAGATACTGATAGTATCAACTATGAAATATTGTGGTTGCGATACTTGGAAAATGAGGAATATTTTATGATAAGCAGTTAACGCTGATCAGAAAAAGTCAAGGTTGACTGATATACTAATGGTAAGAAACTTACCAAGATTTTCCTGAGGAAATAATAGAATTTCTACTAGAGAAGGAAATTGATTTTAACTGTTTGTTGCCAAGGAATAGATTCGGTATTGAAAGCACTGTACATAATAACATCAGCAGAGTTGACAAATTTAGAAGAATAGTTACAGAATATCCTCGATAAGGGTACATACGTCTGAGCAACCTTGGGGAAACATCAGTGTTGTTCGTGAAGAAGAAAAATGGTGTTATGAATATGTGTATCGACTAAAGACAGTTGAACTGGGCTACTGTCAAGACTAAATACCCACTGCCTAAGATCGAGAAGTATTTGATCAGTTGTAAGGAACTTCGATCGATAAGAAGAATGATTGTAAATCTGGTTACCATCAGTTTGAGTCAGAAGGGAAAATGTTCTCTAGGCATTTGGTCAAACCAGATATAGGCATTTTGAATTTTTGGTAATGCCGTGTGATCTGACAACTATACCAATAGAGTTTATGAATTTGATGAATAGAATATTCCGTAACTTTTTAGGTGGAGTTGTAATAATATTCATCAGTGGTATACCAATGTACTCGAGATACGAAGTTTTATGAGTTTGGCCAGCTATTACAGGCTTTTATGGAAGGATATTCTAGGATAGCCTGATCTATTCACCAATTGACCAAGGAGAAATTTGAGTTTCGTTTGGTCAGATGAATGAGAAAGTAGTTTTCATAAACTGAAACAGAAGTGGACTACAGCCCCAGTGTTGCTTTTTTAAACTGGTTCAGGGGAATATATAGTTTGTGCTAATACGTTGGTCACAGATTTGGGATACGTTCTAATATACATCATGAGATGATTGCATATGATTTGAGATAGTTGAAGCTGAAAAAATCATGATACCTTGTTCATAAACTCGAACTTGAAGCCATTATTTTTGCCTTGAATACGTGGCAACATTCTGTATGGCGAACAACTCATGATATACTATGATTTTAGGAGTTTAAAAAATATATTATTCAGTCAGAGTTGAACATGAGATAGAAGTGATGACTAGATTTATTAATGAATTTGACTCTGATAGTCAATATCAATCAGGGAATGTGAAACTAGTAGCAGATGCGCTGAACCGAAAAGTGCAAGGTGCAATGGTAGCATCAATGTATGCTTTGCAGTTTGAGTCACCTCTGATTTCGAAGATCAGAAAGACTCGAATGACAGACCCATACATATATTGATTGAAGAAATTGGTATGTCTCATCAACCAACTAGATTTTAGTATGCTATTTAGTGGTATGTTGCGAATGAACAATCAGTAAATATCATCGAATCCTACTGATTCGAAAGAAGTATTACTGTAGAAAGCACACTATAGATAACATACTGTTATTCTGGGAATGATGAGATGTATCATTCTTGAGATCCTATTTCTGATGGGATGATATGAAGAAATAAATTTTTGAATTTTGTGGCAAATTGTTTGACATGAGGTCAAGATCAAAATACGAGACCTGATGGAATACTACAGAATTTGTAAGTGCCACAATGAACTTGGGAAATTTCTAGCTTTGAGTTTTATACTCAATTGTTTAGATCTAACAGAGATTGTGAAACAAGTTGAATCAGGAGTGATTGATTATTCAACACAAGATATTGATGTCATGTGATTGTGTATATGCCTTTGAGAAAACGACATGTTTAAGGTATGGATAATGTGATTTAGTTACGTGAGTTTCTGTAACAACTGTATCTGTTAGAGATTCAAGGATAATATCCGAATTCGGAAACTGTTTTCAGAATGATATGGGTACTAAGTTAGCAATGAATATTGCTTATCATACCCAGACTAATGGACAAACTGAGAGAATTATCCAATTTTTGGAAGTTCAGTCTCAATTAATAGTGATGAATTTAGTGGAATTGATAGAAATCACTATTCACTAGTAGAATTTTCATATAATTTAAGTTCCAGACAACTATCAGGATGACATCAGTTGAGGTTTTGTAGAGCCAGAATTGCTGATCGCTGATATGCTCAGAAGAGATTGATAAGGAATATTTGGCACAACTTGAGATTGTTGAGGACATGCCAGGAACGATAAAAGTTTGTGCCAAAACGAATGAAATTGGCTTAACTTAAGCAGGTTTGCTATGCCAACAAGAGAAATATATCGTTAGATATTTCAAGTTGAGAATCAGGTAAATCTGAATATATTACATTTACGATGATCGATACGATTCGTTAATTGATGTATGATGTTGCCTCGATATTTTGAACCTTGTGAAGTCATAGAAAAGTTTGGTTCAGTGGTATATCGTTGACACTACCACAACAGTTGTCACTGATACATGATGATTCTTATGTATCTATGATTGAGATTGAGACATCTCATATGATTTAACCTTTTGAGTTATACTCAGTTTTGCGTTTCGAGGACGAAATTATTTAAGAGTGGAAGAAATGTAAGGCCTCGTTACTAATTAAATATGATTAACCTCGAGTTAGTAAACCCGCGTGATTAAAAGCAGAGAATTCGAACTAAGGTATTTTGGATCACAACACCTTATTTTTAAATGAGATAAAATACATCATTATATACATGTATACATGCTATTTTGGGTCAATACATTGCCAGTTCATCACCAATTCATTGACACATGGAGGAAGTTGGCATTGAAAATTATTTAAAAAATCCAAATTCTTTCCCTAGCATCTCACGCCCACTACTTGATATTTTAACATAATATATCATCTTTTTCTCCCAAAAACTTATCAGAATCTCCTCCCCAAATTTTGAAAATTCCTCCTCCAAAAATTGAGAGAATTTGTGAGAAAAACCTCCATGCAATTGGAGTTTGAGAAAGGTATGAAGGAAATACTTCATATTGTTCAAGAATTGGAAGATTTGGAGCTTGGGTTGGCTTGATGGTGGAATTATTGAGTCTTCAATGATATGCATCTATTTTTAACTATATTTAGTTGAATTTTGTTGAATTTGAATCAAAAATCTAGGAAGAAACATGAAAATATTGATGTCATTTTGTTAAAACAGAATCTGCAAAATTTTTATGTTTCTTGCAATAGATAAATTTTCGGTTCACTTAGAGTCCGAATTTGACTTTGAGCAAAATATACAAGTTGTAGATCTTTGAATTTATACAGTTTATCCTCTCCCAATGCTTCATTGTATGACACATGAGTTTTATACCACGATAGTTGGCGCAACTCTGAATATCACATTTGTTCTTGTAGATAGGGATGATACTACTCTTTCTTCATTCATTTGGAATTTTGTTACTCCTCCAAATCTTGTTAAATAGATCTGTTAACGACTTTATCCCCGTCGGTCCTAAACATCTCCATACTTCAATAGAGATTCTATCAGGGCCAACTGTTCTGCGTGCTTTCAGTTTGTTCAAGGCTTCTTTAACCTCAGATTCTCTAATTCTACGAGTAAACTCACGATTTATTTCATGTTGATGGATGCTAAGATTATCTAGATCTTTGCTAAAGCCACCGTTGAACAAGCCGCTAAAATAATTCGTTCATCTTATTTTGATGTCTTCATCTCTAACCAAGATTTTATGGTCTCATCTAGACCAATTTGTGGTGCATAGACACCGATGATATTAAAAATATCATTGCCTAAAACTAGCTTAACTAATATTATCTTATCTCTCTTTCTCCTAACTTCAACTACATACTCCTGAGCATTTTTGGCTAGGAATTCTGGACAATGTCTAGAAATAGGAATTGTAGTATTTTAAGTTGGCTGTAATTTTCCACTGGAATCACTCAATTTGGATTTGAAAAGAAAAACTTATAGTATTTTTACTAACACTGCTCAAGCTGGAAATCAGGTTTTTAAATGCTACGTTTTTAGTTTTCAAACCCCATTTGGATTGTTGAACCAACTTGACATCATAATAGATAAAATGTAGTATTTTGAGTTTCTAAACTTTGAACACTAGAATCGAGTCGTTTTGATGTTGTATGAATTTATAATGATTTTTCTACGAAAATGGGTCAAACTGAAAATTAAGAAAATCACTAAGGGTCAATATTTAGAAGTTGCATTTGATTCAATGCACTACTTTACTTATTGTCATTTGGAATTTACATGATCAGGTTAATAGATTCCGGGGATGATTCGAGGAGTACTCAGTAGATTAGCTTTGGTCTGAGGTACGTAGAAATGAGTTTTATCATGACGTCTGACGAAGACGTGTAATGATGCTATTGTATGATTTTACATGTCATTAATTGACTTATATGATGTAATTGTCACTATGTGATTCCTATGTGACTATATGACATGTTGAGATACATTGTAACATGATATGTGAATTACATGATATGATTTCATGGCATATTGAGTTGCATATGGCATATGATGCATAGATGATTCATGGGCATATCATATTGATCTATCCACTTCTTTGATATCTTGGATGATGACTGAGTTGATTTACTCTGAGTGTCGAGGACGACGGGCACGACGATGACATGAGTGTAGGTAGCGACTGTAGTCACGTGCGTTGCTACCGGACCTAGACACGAGGGATGAAGAGCACAACATAGGATAATTCTCCTAGCGCAACGTGTGTGTGATGTCACCCTCTGCTCGAGCTTGATATTGATTGATGATACCTTCATTTGGACTCCTATAGTTGGTATCTTGAGATTCGATTCTTTATACCCATTCATACATCGTATTCGTACATGATATGCATTGCAAGATACTTTGTCATTCATGACGTGATTCTATTTATTTCTCGTACTGGGTTCTGACCCACGTAACGGGGGTTTTCATGTCTTTTGTTATTCGGGCACGACAGGTGTTACATGTAGACAGATTTTGGATGCTCGTGTGGAAGCATCTTAGAATACCAGAGCTCAGCAAGATCGAGCCCGGGTTTGGTATATTGAAACTGAGTCCCAGTAATTGTTTGAATACTTTTTAACTACATTTTAAATTACCGGGGTATGCCCCAAGTATCAGTACTTTAAGTATTATTTTACTGGTTGGTTATATATTTGATGCTTAAGTGAGGAGTAACATGATGAATTGGGAAACTAGAATTACATATTTTTAGTACCATTATATATGTATCATAGAAAAACAAAAAATATTTAGGGTCATTTGACAAGATATTTGAAATAAACTTCCGTTGTTTACGCAAATTAATCATTGTGTGATAATTAAACACTATATTAGGATCAGGCCCTCACAATGAGTAGATGAAAAATTAGTATTCTTTGTGTACAGGAGACCAAATGGGTAGGTGAGAGCCAAAACTATAGCTCATTGTGGCAATAAAATTTGGTACATAGGTAATGATAAGAACCGTAATGGGGTAGGTGTAATCATAGTAATTACTCGAGTATGTAGTTGAAGTTAAGAGAAATGGATATAAGATAATATTAGTTAAGCTAGTTTTAGCAATGATATTTTTAATATCATCGGTGTCTATGCACCACAAATTGGTCTAGATGAGGCTATTCAACATAAATTTTGGGAAAATCTAGACGACGTGGTGCAAGGGATACCCTTAATGAGAAAATTTTCAGAGGGTGGGATTTCAATGGCCATGTAGGTTCTGAACGGGATGGGTATGAGAATGTCCATGGTGGTTATGGCCTTGGAGAGAGGAATGCCGCAGGTAATTCACTTTTGGATTTTGCCATGTCATATGACTTTATCATATCGAATACCTGGTTTACGAAGATGTCATCTCATCTGATTACCTTTAGAAGTAGGGTCTAATGCAACCCAAATAGATTTATTACTAGAAGGATAGATAGAGTTAAATGTTTGGACTGTAAGGTAATTCTATGACAGATTGTAGTTACCCAGCACCGACTTCAAAATTTTAGATGTTAGGATTAAGAATATGGCTGCTAGAACTAAACATAAGTTAGAACCTAGTATTAAGTGGTGTCGGTTAAAAGAAGGTAACCCTGGAACTTTTATAAAGAGGATAGTCGAGGAAGTTAATTGGACGCCAATAGATGATTCTGATACCACCTGGAATAAAATGTCTCGTGACATTAAGATGGCATCTAAAGAGCTGCTTGGTGAGTCAAGAGGATAAGCTCCACTAGGTAAGGACACATCATGGTGGAATGAAGACGTGAAGAAGGCTATTTGAATCAAGAGAGATGCTTACAGAGAGCTGAAGAAGAACAACAATCGGTCAACCTTCGAAAGTTATAAGCTTGCCAAAAAAAACTAAGATAACGGTTGGAGATGCTAGAGATAAAGTCTACAAAGAAAGTATGATAAATTGGACACTAAGGAGGTAACAAGATATACACAGGATTGCTCGAGCGAGGGAGAGGAAGACAATAGACTTATGTGCAGTGAAATGTATAAAAGATGAGACCATAAAATCTTGGTTAGAGATAAAGACATCAAAACAAGATGGACGAATTATTTTAGCGGCTTGTTCAACGGTGGCTTTAGCAAAGATCTAGATAATCTTAGCATCCATCAACATGAAATAAATCGTGAGTTTACTCGTAGAATTAGAGAATCTGAGGTTAAAGAAGCCTTGAACAAACTGAAAGTACGAAGAACACTTGGCCCTGATGGAATCTCTATTGAAGTATGGAGATGTTTAGGACCGACGGGGATAAAGTCGCTAACAGATCTATTTAACAAGATTTGGAGGAGTAACAAAATTCCAAATGAATGAAGAAAGAGTACTATCATCCCTATCTATAAGAACAAATGTGATATTCAGAGTTGCGCCAACTATCGTGGTATAAAACTCATGTGTCATACAATAAAGCATTGTGAGAGGATAAGTGAATGTAGGTTAAGGAGGGAGATTAAGATCTCGGAGAACCAATTCGGGTTCATGCCAGGACGGTCAACTACAGAAGCTATCCATTTACTTCGTCAAGTTGTAGAGCGCTATCGTGAGAGGAATAAAGATTTGCATATGGTCTTTATAGAATTCGAGAACAATAAAGTACCAAGGGAGATATTATGGTGGATTTTGATGAATAAAGAGTTCCCATCAAGTATGTCAATAGAATCAATGACATGTACGACTGAGTAACATCCAATGTGAGAACATGCAGTTGGGTGACAAGTGAGTCCTCGATCACTATTGGATTGCACCAAGGGTTTGCGATGAGTCATTTAATGTTCGCTCTAGTGATGTATGAGATGTACAGGCTGAATTACCTTGGATCATGCTTTTCGCTGAAGATGTTGTGTTAATCGACGAGACCAGGGCCGGTGTAAATGCCAAATTAGAGTTATGGAGAGAGACCTTGGAATCAAATGGTTTTAGATTAAGTAGGCCTAAACGGAATATATGGAGTGTAAATTTAATGGTCGTATCTTTCAGGATCTCGATGTTGTAAAACTCGATGGTCAAGAGGTATCGATGAGCACCAAGTTTCGATACCTAGGTTGTGTTATCCAAAACGATGGAGAGGTTGACAGTGACATTAACCACATGATTCAGGCGGGGAGTTGTATGCGATCGTAATATCCCGCTGAAATTAAAGGGAAAGCTTTATAGAACCACCATTAGACCAGCAATGTTGTATGTGGCAGAATGCTGGGCACCCAAGATGAATCACATCCAAAAAATGAGTGCGGCAGAGATATGTATGTTTCGTTGGAGTGCGGTAAGACCAGAAGAGATAAAATAAGGAACAAAGATATTCGAGCTGAAGTAGGTGTAGCTTGTATAGAAGAGAATATGCAAGAAAGTCGTTTACGTTGGTTTGGTTACATACGACGTAAGCCCAGGAATGCACCTACGCGTCAAGTGGAGTACATGGATTTTGGCCATTTCACGATAGCGAGAGGACGACTGAAGAAGACATAGCTCGAAGTTATACGCAAAGATTTGAAGTTCAAGAGGATTGAAAATGATATTCTGACTGATGGAAGCACTTGGAGAAGAATGAGGTACGTGATCAATCCGAATTAATTCTCTCTATTGTTCATGTGGCCTACCCCAATTCATTGAGATAAATGTTTAGTTATTGTTGTAGGCTCCCTAAATCAATAAAATAAAACAAGTAAAAATTTGAATAATATTAAAAATATATATATAACGTAGTTAACTAACATAACAAAATATTGAAAATATAATTTAAAATACATTTATAGCTAACTTGAGAAACATGAAGAGTCTCCAATTATTTAAATTTGAATCAGTTTGTTCATGTAAAAATAAATCATCTATGTTATGTTATATAGAAAAAACAATATTATTGTAATGTACATCGTTAATGTTGTGATAATATTATAAAATTTAGCTATCTCCCATTTAAATTTTGACATGGAAAAATCAGATTGTGTATTCAAGGACCAATAAAATCTCTACTACTTAAATTAGCTCATCAAATTTTCATTAGAAAACACATCTTAAAATCAATTGCTATACTTTTTTTTTTTTTTAAATTGATTTTGGTTTACATAAGAATTACAGGGTTGTATTTACAGTTTTCAATCAGAAAAATTATTTTGAATATTTGAACTAAGTTATTAACTAAATTATAGTCTACTTTTATTTATAACGAATAAGAAGTATTTTAATATTCATTTACCTATAGACAGACAAAGTATATGCAATATAATATTATTTCAAATAAAAGACATTTATAACCTACAATTTACTATACAAATGTATTTAATAATAAACTAACTTGATATGGGACGAGAAAATACTTGTATGGATCCAATTTTGGATCTTACTTATGGATCAATTCAATATGATTAGTCTGTAATAGTTGGTATGTTACTTAATATGACACTTACAAGCCGGTACCACCTAGTGAACAATAATTCAACCTAGTCTACCAAAAAATATCAATTCGCTTAGATCCATTTCCTGTTGATATGATATTAATAACCCTCACACGGTTACTGTAGCACATGCACCCACAGGCCAAAAAAATCATGCACCACAGGCCAAAAAGATCGTGCACCCACAGGCCAAAAACAAATCGCGCACCACAGACTAAAAAGATCATGCACCACAGGCCAAAAAAATCGTCCACCCACAGGCTAAAAACTATCTGCACCCATAGGCCAATAAAATCCCGAGCAAAAAATAAACATTTCTTTTGATTAAGGGAAAAGAAAACTAAGAATCAAAACTAATTTATTCAATGGCTCATATCAAGAAATTCAACAATTATCTTATTTATACTTCAAAGATAATAAATCTTAGAAACGCCGATAAATATTTAATCACGACCAACATATGAAAGAATAAAAACAAAGTAATTCATTCACAGATTATATCGAGAAATTTAATAAAACCAAATTTCTTTCTATTATGGTTCGATGTGTATTTGCAAGGCAGATTCATATGCAAATGAAGAATTGAAGTCGAATTTGGAGTTGTATATAATGTTGTGGAGAAACCTTAAAGTTCAAAACCCTAAATTAGATGCAGATTATGAAAGCGACTGCCACAATCATAGAAAAAAAATCTAATGGAAGTTCACGGTCTACAATGATATAAAGAATTCCAGAATTCAGAATTCCTCAATTTACAGTTCCAGAAATCCTTGCAGATCGTGATGCACCGGTGAAGAAGATGCGCGCGGAACAGGAGCGAGGCGGCGGCGGCGACGGAGGTGGGAGCTTCCGTTGCGGCGGTACTTCTAGTGGTGGGAGGGATGAGCTGGAGAATGTGATGAATAACATGTGTTTTGATTGCAAGAGAAGTTTGAAATGAATTTGATACCAGGAACGAATCGTGATCACGAAGATGGACATGGCACTAAATACTATTTATCCCATGAGTTCCATGAACTCGGGATCCGTATTCTGTTATTCTGTAACACATGATTCAAGGTCATTAGTGGACATATTCTGTAATTTTGTAACACATAATTCAAGGTCATTAGTGATCATAACAAAGCCCATTAATATCTTATGAATGCATTTGACATAATCATGTAATGAATCACAACATCACCAATAGAGTAATACTTCATGTCCTTAAAATCAATAATTCACCTTTAACACATATAAGGCATTCAACCATTAAATTTTGACATGGAAAAATCAGATTGTGTATTCAAGGACCAATAAAATCTCTACTACTTAAATTAGCTCATCAAATTTTCATTAGAAAACACACCATCTTAAAATCAATAACTATATATTTCTTGATTTTGGTTTACATAAGAATTACAGGTTGTATTTACAGTTTTCAATCAGAAAAATTATTTTGAATATTTGAACTAAGTTATTAACTAAATATAGTTTATTTCTATTTATAACGATAAGAAGTATTTTAATATGCATTTACCTATAGACAGACAAAGCATATGCAATATACAAATAAAATATTATTTCAAATAAAAGACATTTATAACCTACAATTTACTATTCAAATGTAATTAATACTAAACTAACATGATAGGGGATAACGAGAAAATACGTGTATGGATTCGATTTTGGGTCTTATTTATGGATCAATTCAATATGATTAGTCTGAAATAGGTGGTATGTTACTTAATATGGCACTTACAATACCACTTGGTATAGATGTCAACAGGCCGAGCCGTCCCGGCACGGCCCGCAAATCCGTGCCGCCCGGCACTATTTCGTGTCGGGCCGGCACGGCCGGCTACCGAGACGGGTCGTGCCAGGCACGGCCCGTCTCGATTTTTACCTGGTCCGGCACGACCCAAATCAATTTTTTTTCATTTTTTATTTTATTTTTTATTTGTTTAATTTTAATTATATAAATATAATATTATTATAAAAATATAGATTGTCACAATATACTTGTAAAATCAAAATTTATTGACTACGAATTGAAAAACTACAAATTACATTGAACAAAAGAAAATAATAAATTACAGAAGAGTTTAAAAAAATATGCTAGTTTTCTTCATTTTCATCCAAAAAAGCATCATGTCCTCCCAAACCTTGTAAGCGGCTATCAGCATCCAACCAATCCTTTTAAAAGAATACACATCTCCACAGTGTTTGGTTTCATTCTACTTCTTTTTTCATCAATGACTCTTCCACCTGCACTAAGACAAGACTCCAATGGAATTGTGGATATCGGAGGAGTTAGTAGATCACGTGCTATTATGGAAAGTACTGGCCAAAGTCTAGCATTGTCTTTCCACCATGCCAAAACATCAAAAGTTTCTAATTCTTGTTCACTGAAATTTATGACTTAGTTTAGATATAACTGAAGCTCAGTAAATGAAGATGTATTAGAACTAGAACTAGAAGAAGCGGAAGTTGTGTCTTGTCTTCTTCTTAACATTCTCCACACAGAACCCTTACTACTACTAGCACCACTACTACCACTTTCTCTTACTGGAATTGCTCTAGAATTATGTAACGAATCATATAAAGAAAACAAAGCAAACAAACATTTATTAATGCTCCCTTTCTATTGATTAATATTAATATTTTCATAAGCCATGTTGGTGTAATAAGATTCTATTATAATTTATACACTATAGAATTTTAATCTAGGATCCAGAATTGATGCCAAGCAATTCAACATAGGAATAGTTTTCCAGTATTTTTTAAATTTATACTCCACTGGTTCGACAATACCTGTAAAAAATGGATCAGATCTATGTGATGCAAAACATTCACTAATTTCATAAATTTTATTCAAAAATATTGAAGAAGTTGGATAATAACAGCCCGAAAATAAATTGGTAGCATCATAAAACGGTTCTAAAAAATTACAAATATTAGAAGCAATTTCCCAATCAGTTTCTTCAATATGAAAATGTTCGGCCATCCTTTCATTAAAAAATAAAGTGATCACATTTCTATAAGGTAAACATGATTGCAACATTAAATATGTAGAATTCCACCTATTAGGAACATCATAAGGAAAATCTTTATAATTCATACCATGAGAAATACATAAACTTTTGAAGTCTTGTTTTCTAGCAACTGAACCATTAAGAAATTTAAGAGTAGTCTTTATTTTTTCTAAATGAAGCTCAAGTGGTTTCAATCCATCTTGCACACACAAATTTAAAATATGACAAGCACAACGAATATGAAAAAGATCACCATTAAAATTTGGTTTCAAATAATTTTTAATATAGTAATTACAGCAGTATTATTAGTTGCATTATCAAATGAAATAGAGAAGATTTTATTACTTGTTGGGTTCAACAATTGCCTAGGCTTTGTGAGCGGTCGAACATGTGGCACTTGTGCCAGTGTATGGTTGAAAAGATTGATGTTGCGCCATTACCCTTAACTATAGTTATTGGTAAAGCGGTAAGCGCTCGATTCTACAATTGGTATCAGAGCCAGGTTGCGTGTTCGATTCCCATGAGTTGCAGAGAGTGCAATTATTGGGGGAGAGATTGTTGGGGTTCAACAATTGCCTCTGCTTTGTGATCGGTCGAACACGTGGCGTTTGTGCCAGTGTATGGTTGAAAAGATTGATGTTGTGCCATTACCCTTAACTATAGTTATTGGTAAAGCGGTAAGCGCTTGATCCTACATTACTAATATTATATTCATTATTAACTTGCATAATGGCATTGGAAATAACTCCACCCGTATGAGGCCAATCAATTTTTGTGAAACCTAATTTTTTTTATGTAACACCAGTTATCGTCAATCCAATGTCCGGTAACACAGAGATATGATGCATTGCCAAGATAAATTGTCCAAATATCACTTGTTAGTCCTACTTTCGATGAAAGATTACCTAAATACGTAATTAAATTTGCCTTATATTCATTAAAAATTGTGAATGCATCCGATTTAATAGTATTCCTTGAAAATCGTTTATTTTGAGGTTGCAAACCTAAATGAATATAATTAGTGAATTTGGCATCCGCCCCCATTGAAAAAGGTTTCTCCATCCATACGATGTATTTAGCTAATTCTCTCCTATCTCTTTCAACATTATGAGTGAAAATACATAAACTTGAACTACTACTACCAGTACCGAATTGTGAAAGAGTAGTTTGGTTACCATCAGTTGGTTCTCTTTAATGTTTAGCCATGTGTCTTAGTAAATGACTTTTACCACCAGAAGAAACATATGCATAATCTTTTTTACATTTTTTACAAACTGCCCTTGATCCCTTTCCCTCAACATTTTCTACATCGAATAGTTGACATACATTACTAGTTCTTTTTTTTTTAAAGTTCTTCTACTTGATGATTGAATATTTGGTGTACTTTCTTCATTTTCTTGAAAATTGATCGA
The DNA here is from genome assembly GCA_907163345.1 of Haberlea rhodopensis. Taxonomy (NCBI): domain Eukaryota; kingdom Viridiplantae; phylum Streptophyta; class Magnoliopsida; order Lamiales; family Gesneriaceae; genus Haberlea; species Haberlea rhodopensis. The sequence goes on from CAJQUN010000082.1 coordinate 573,689, forward strand.
TTTCATCATCATAATTCACATTATAAGATGAACCGGCCATTATGTATATAGACTACAATTATCTAATGCAAAAATATAAAAGTTACCAAATATTTGCTAGGAGGAGTATTGGCTTTGTTGATTGTGCTTGTCTTGGCAAACATAAGACGGACTTCTTTCATCTTGTGAACAAATTGAAAGTATAGTGTCTCAAGTATATAGAGCTTAGTGATTAGGAGGATAAAATGTTTCCTCAACACACACATATATATAACAACAAAACAAAATTTTTTTTTTTTTTTAAAAAGCCGTTCACCGGCACTTTTTTGACCGTTGGCCATTGGCGATCGACCCCGTGTATTAGCCTAGTGCCTCTAGGCGATCGATCGCTATTTATGTGTCGATCGATCGCCAAGCCCGTGCATAGCATATTGCCTCTAAGCGATCGATCGCTGGCGAAAAAAAAAGAGTAAACAGTGTCGTGCCGTGCCAGCCCACGGGCTGGTACGCCCCATGTTTCGGGCCGTGCTTGCACGGCATGGCACTGTAGCAATATGGGTCGTGCCCGTGCCGTGCCTCGTGACGTCCGCTTCTTTTGACATCTCTACCACTTGTAAACAATAATTCAATATAGTCTACAAAAAAAATCAAGTCACTTAGGTCAATTTCCTATTGAGATGACATTAATATCCCTCGCACGATTACTGTAGCATATGCACCCACATGCAAAAAACAATCAGGCACCCACAAGCTAACAAAATTGTGCACCACAGACAAAAAAAAAATCATGCACCACAGGCCCAAAAAAATGGTGCACCCACAGGCAAAAAATAATTGTGCACCACAGGCCAAAAACAATCGTGCACCCAACAGGCCAAAAAAAAGTCGTGCACCACGTGCCGAAAAAATCGTGCACCCACATACCAAAACAATCTTACACCACGGGTCAATAAAAAATTACACCACGGGTCAATAAAAAATTATACACTAACAACAATCATGCACCCACATGCCAATAAAATCCCCAAAAAAAATAAACATTTCTTTTGATTAACGGAAAAGAAAACTAAGAATCAAACTAATTTATTCAATGGCTCATATCAAGAAATTCAACCATTATCTTATTTATACTTCAAAGATAATAAATCTTAGAAGCGAGGATAAATATTTAATCACGACCAACATATGAAAGAATAAAAACAAAGTAATTCATTCACAGATTATATCGAGAAACACAATAATAAATAAATAAAACCAAAATTTCTTTCTATTATGGTTCGATGTGTATTTGCAAGGCAGATTAGATGCAGATTATGAAAGCGGCTGCCACAATCATAGAAAAAATGTAATGGAAGTTCACGGTCTGTAAGGATATAGAAGAATTCCAGAATTTAGAATTTTTGGATTTACAGTTCCAGAAATCCTTGCAGATCATGATGCACCGGTGAAGAAAATGTGCGCGGAACAGGAGTGAGGCGGTGGCGGCGACAGAGGTGGGAGGGATGAGCTGAAGAATGTGATGAAGAACATGTGTTTTGATCGCAGGAGAAGTTTAAAATGGATTTGAAGTAACAATTTTGATTTTAAGGTTATTATGGTCCCAAAAAAATATGCAAATAGCCTTAAGTTCAAAAATTGAATCTAGATTAATTAAGTTTCTTCAAAAGTGAAATTATATGCAATGTTGTTTTTTTTTTTTTTTTGCCAGCTTTAGTTGAAAAGTTGTTTCGGAAGTGGCATCTTCCTGCAATTTTCTCTATTTTTATTTAAAAGATGTTTTATTTTAATATTGAGTTATACACAAATTGGATATATACATGGATAATGGACAGATCTGCGTCCATTAATTGAGTATTTGAGTCTGCATTCATTCTCTTCTTTGCATCGACTAAAAAATAATTAGGGCCTATATTATTTTTTAGTTATTAAAAATGTCCCTCATAGATTTTTTTTTTTTTTTTGGCATTATAATTTATATGTGCTTGGATAGTTGGGTAGCTTAGGTAATACAAATTGAATCTAAGTTTAATATCTTTTTAAAAGAAAAATCAATAGTATCCTAAAATATGAATATTTGCAATAAGTAATCTAAAGCTTTTAGACCAAATAAATTATTTTTTTAACAAAATGGTCTCATATTTTAACAAATATAGTTTCATATAATTATTTTTAAAAAAAATATAGATTTAATTTGGGACCACTTTTGTTAAAAAAAATCAGTGAGACTTCAAGGTGTTCAACGGATCGGACTAACTGGATCCGGCTTGAAACCAGACCGTTTCAATCCAGTCCAAAACCGAAATTGGTGGGTCCAATCCCAAACCGTACCCATAACCGGTTAAACCCGGTTATGGGGCGGTTCCACGTAAAGTGAAACCGCCGATCCGATGGTAATGGAACCGGAACCACCGGTTGCATCATAATTAAAAAAATAAAAATAAAAAATATCTTTTGGTTGCCCAACGGCGAAATAGCCGTTGGGCATGGAATAAATAAAAAAAATTATTTTTTTTAAATAAATCCTATAAATACCCCTTAACCACCACACCATACAATCTCTTAATCATACAACTCTCATATCATATTTTTAACGCTTGTTTGTTATTGTAAAATTCATAATATTTTCCCAAAACTATTATGGCACTTATTCGATTGGTCGCGGTAGTCGTGCTGGTCCCTCTAATCCATCACCTATATTCGATGTAGCCAAAATCGACGATATCCTTGAAGAAGAGCAAGCTGCGGAAGATGAGGAAATGATTCATGAACCCGTTGCTATAGAAAATCCCGCCTCTTCATCATCAACTACTATCGCTGCCTCTAGTCATCCGAGTAACCATCCCAAACGTAGCAAAGTTTGGGATCAATTTGATATTGTCACCAAACCAGGTACGAACGACTCTTTAGTTGTTTATAAAATTTGTAAAACAACTTATAATTATAAGACCGGCGGTTCTTCCGGGGGCACCGGAACTTTTTAAAACATTTAGTAAAAAAACATAGTTTTGATGAGGTTACTCTACTACCTATAGGTAGGGAAGCAACACAACTTCAAATTAATACTCAAATTGGATCCAATTTTGTTTTAACACCGGCTATAAATCGGAATGCACTTGTTCGTTTAATTGTTAGATGTGAACTTGCTTTCTTGTTTTCCGAGCGTGATAGTTTTGTTGAATATAATTCTTTATTCCAACCTCTTATTAAAAATATTTCGAGACACACTTTAAAAAGAAATTGTATGAATGTTTATGTTGAATATCGACAATCTTTAATTAACCATATTTCATCTTTAAACTGTAGATTTAGTTTAACTACTGATATTTGGACAAACATTAACCAATTATCATTTCTTGTTGTTACTTGTTGGATAGATGATAATTGGTGCATGCAAAAACGAATATTGTCACTTGATGCATTACATGAATCACATACAAGAGCTACAATTGCTAAATTTATTCATAATACTTGCAAATTTTATGGAATCGCTGATAAAATATTTTCTACTACACTTGATAATGCATCTAATAATACAACGGCAATACGTGATCTAAAAATACTATTAAAACCAATGCTTGAAGGTTTTTTTTCCATGTTAGATGTGCATGTCATATAATTAACTTAGCTGTAAAAGTTGGCTATGAAGATACAGATTGTCAAAGTATTGCCAAACTAAAAAATATATGTCAATGATTAAGACAATCTAGAATTAAACGTGAATGGAAACATACATGTGCTAGTCAAAGTCTTAGGTATACTATTTTCCCACCACCCATTGAAACTGGGTGGAATTCTTTGCATCGCATGTTAGCTGCTATGTTACCTTATCAGGAAGCTTTAACTTCTTTCTATAGCTATCAAATGCCTGACAGCGGTGATAGTATTTTATTGACTACTAATGATTGGGAGTTTGTTACTCGATGTACTGCTTTGTTATCCACCTTTGAAGATGCAACTGAATGTTTTTGCGGTGTTTTTTTATCCTACTTCACTATTTCTTCCACTTGTATTTAACATGTTTTATAAATTTATTGAATGTAGAGAAGATGAGGATTTGGCGGAATTTGTTAATCTAATGGAGATAAAATTTAAAAAATATTGGAAAAATATACCACATGTGCATTGTGTGTCTACATTTTTAGATCCTAGTCAAGACATCGCCTCCTTTGATGCTTTTTTTTTTTAAATTTTACTAAAAAATTTTGGATGAGGATGTCGACGAGCAAAAGACGTTAATCAGACATTCTCTCCGAAACATGTTTGATTTGTATCATTCTCAACAGGTACAAGGATCATCATCACATAGAGTAACGGAGCAAGAATACACTACTCAATCAGAAGTTCAGGGATTAATTTGCTGAGAAGTAAAGGGAGAAAAAGTTGAGAAGAAGCGGATCGACAACAACCACGTCGAATGAGTTACAGTTCTTTTTGGGTCAAAATTTCATAACAGATGAGAATTTTGACGTCTTGGAGTGGTGGAAGGCAAAAGCTCAACAATATCTTATCTTAGCCAAAATGGCTAGAGATGTTTTTGATGTTCAAACATCTATTGTTGCATCTGAGTCAGCGTTCTCAGCTTGTGGCCGAATAATTGGAAACCAAAGAACTTCTCTTAAAGCAGATTCATTATGCATGCTAACATTGCTCAAATATTGATTCGATGCTGAGCGAAGAAATAAAAATGAAGGAGGAGTTGACGAGTTCAGCAACCACAGTTTCGAAGAAGAATAAGAATTTACGAAGACAGTATTAATAAATTATGATGAATAATATATTTCCTTTTTAAGTAAATTTCAAATGTTTATTATTTTACCTTATTAACTTTTCGAATTCAATAACTCTTTGTTTTGTCATTACAATTCATCTATTATTTCATCAACAAATTTATTGTTTTTGAAATTTTGGCTAAATATAAAATAAAAAAATAAAAAAATAGAAAAAACACCCAAGAAGGACGAACCGATTCCGGTTTGGAACCGGTCCAAACCGGAACCGATCCAGTCCATAACAACAGTTAAATGGACTGGAGTGGTTCCATGGCGTTTGCCATGGAACCGGAACTGGTTGGCTACCGGATTGAACCGGTTCCGTTCGTTACGGAACTGAGACCGGTGTAATCCAGTTCGAATCCGATCCGGTCCGATCCATGAACACCTTGAGTGAGACTATGTTTGTTAAAAATATTTATGTAGTGATGTCAAACGGGTCGTGCACCACCCGCAACAGAGACCGGGATATGCTTGGCACGGCTAGTCCATGTTTTTGCCAGGCTCGACACGGCCCATAGGCACGTGACCTATGGGTCATGCCACTGCACGGGCCAAATCAATTTTTTAATTTTTTTTGTTATTTTAATTATTTTTTTGTTTAATTTTAATTATTTAAATATAATAATAGTATAATAAAATATAGATTGGCACAATATACTTGCAAAATAAAACTTTATTTACTACGAATTGAAAAACTACAAATTACATTCAACAAAAAAAAAATCAGAAATTACAAAAGAGTTTAAAAAATATTATAGTTTTCATCATTTTCATCCGAAGAAACATCATGTCCTCTCAAACCTTGTAAGCGGCTATCAGCATCCAACCAATCTTTTAAAAGAATACACATCTTCATAGTGTTTGGTTTCATTCTACTTCTTTTTTCATCAATGACTCTTCCACCTGCACTAAAACAAGACTCCCGATGGAACTATGGATATCAGGGGAGTTACTAGATCACGTGACATGATGAAAAGTACTGGCCAGAGTCTAGAATTGTCTTTCTACCATGCCAAAACATTAAAGATTCTAATTCTTGTTCACTGAAATTTATGGCTTGGTTTAGATATAACTGAAGCTCAGTAAATGAAGATGTATAAGAACTAGAACTAGAAGAAGCGGAAGTAGTGTCTTGTCTTCTTCTTAACATTGTCCACACAAAACTCTTACTACTACTACGTCACTAATATCACTTTCTCTTACTGGAATTGATCTAGAATTATGTAACGAACCATATAAAGAAAACAAAGTGATAAGTGCGTTTTTACACTTATTATTCTTTCGTTTCTTTTGGATTGATGTTGGTTTTTCGATCAGCATTACGTGTTTGTGTCTGTTTTTGTGTTTATAGGAATCCATTTAAGGATGAGTGCTATGAGAAAGAAAAGGGCATGAAAGAACAAGAAAATGGTGGAACAAAGTCATAGCAAGACAAGAAAAAGAAGAAAAATCAAAGATGAAGAATCTATAATCAGATATTGGTCGCCTGAAAATAGAGACTGATCCCCTGAAAATAGATATTGATCCTTGAAAACAGAGATCGATCTCCATAAAAATAGAGATCGATCTCTATGGACAGAATGTTGGGAAACAAATTTGGTGAAACAACGATCGATCTCTGAAATGTAGATATCGATCACCAAAAGAAGATTTTTGAAAAATAATGACGCAGAGATCGATCGCCGGAAAACAGAGATTGATAGCTGCATGAATTGAGTCCAGCCCATTGAAACTTAATGGCTGCTAGGTTTAAAACTCGGACACTATCATTCTTTTTGGGACTTTTGACACTCTTTCAAGGGCAAGACACATTGAGGAGGCTGCTAGGATTCCAAGGGCAAGGATTTCATCACAAAACGAAGGCAGCTTTCATCTGGGGACTGCTTCCACATCGTTTTGTTTCTCTTACTTTCATTTGTTTATGAATTTCTCAAATATGTCTATTCTTTCTAGGGGGGGGGGGGGGGGACGTAGCTTGATTGTATATTATGTTTTCGTTTGATTGATTTACATATTAGGATTTATCACATGGTTTATTTGTGTTTTCTTGCTTTGAATGCAATTTAATTGACCGGCCATTGATTTAATTGTAATATTTGTTTGTGATCTATCACTTGGGAGAGGGGATTGTGAACAGGACATAGGAAAACACATCGTGGATGTTTATATCGTTGACAGGCGTATAACTCCACTGAAGCCTTTGAAAGAATTATTGTGCAATCAATAGTGTTTAATATTTAATCGTAGATAGGGATATCAAATTGGTATTGAATGATAATTTCTACTATCACTTGGGAGAGAGTAGGAATACTTACGAATTCTTAGCTAATAAACTAGACAAATCTATAATAGTGTGATTGATCATAAAAAATATAGTTGATAATAAAGTGAAATTGGACCTCTAGAATCCTTCTCATAATTAATTCTCTTGAATTGTTGTAAATGTTAGTTATTTACGTTATTTGACAACCAACAACACTACTCGTTTTTCTAAATAGGATTAAGAGCATCTAGCACAAGTATTTAATTAATACTATAGACTAATCCTCGTGGGTTCGACATCCATATTCATATCCATATACTAAAACTTGACATCGTATGCTTGTGATACGTTTTGTACGCAACACAAAGCAAACGAATATTTATTAATGCGCTCTTTCTCTTGAATAATATTAAGCCATGTTGGTGTAATAAGATTTTATTATAATTTCTACAATATATAATTTTAATCTACGATACAGAATTGAGGCCAATCAATTCAACATATGAATAGTTTTCTAATATTTTTTAAATTTATACTCCATTGGTTCAACAATACCTGTAAAAAAAGGATCACATCTATGTAATGCAAAAAAATTACTGATTTCACAAATTTTATTCAAAAATATTGAAGAAGTTGGATAATAACAACCCGAAAATAAATTGGTAGCATCATAAAAATGTTTTAAAAATTACAAATATTAGAAGCAATTTCCAATCAGTTTCTTCAGTATGAAAATGTTCGGTCATCCTTTCATTAAAAAATAAAGTGATCACATTTCTATAAGGTAAACATGTTTGCAACATTAAATATGTGAAATTCCACCTATTAGGAACATCATAAGGAAAATCTTTATAATTCATACCATGAGAAATGCATAAACTTTTGAAGTCTTGTTTTCTAGCAACGGAACCATTAAGAAATTTAAGACTAGTCTTTATTTTTTTCTAAATGAAGCTCAAGTGCTTTCAATCCATCTTACACACACAAATTTAAAATATGACATGCACAATGGATATGAAAACGACGACCATTTAAAATTGGTTTCAAATAAGTTTTTAATAGTAATTGCAGCGGTATTATTAGTCGCGTTATCCAATGAAATAGAGAAAATTTTATTACTAATATTATATTCATTAGTAACTTGCATAATGACATTAGAAATAACTCCACCCGTATGAGGCCAATCAATTTTTGTGAAACCTAAATTTTTTATGTAACACCCAGTTACCGTCAATCCAATGTCCTGTAACAAATAGATATGATGCATTCCCAAGATAAGTTGTCCAAATAGCACTTGTTAGTGATACTTTCGAAGAAATATTACCTAAATACGTAACTAATTTGCTTTATATTCATTAAAAATCGTGAATGCATCCGATTTAATAATATTTCTTGAAAATCTTTTATGTTGAGGTTGCCAACCCAAATGAATATAATTAGTGAATTTTGCATTCGCCCCCATTGAAAAAGGTTTGTAAGGCCCCGATATTTGATTACTGTTAATTAAATATAATTTGGTAACTAATTAATAATTAATTAGAAGTCAAATTGACAATATGAATGTCAACTGGCATTTTAATCGGAACATGATATATTTTGACTTGGTCAAATAAACTCCGATAATATTTTATAAAAAAATTACTAAAATAAAGAATTTATTTTGTGTGTTCTAGTATTGAATATAAATCCCAAATATTGATTGTAAGTTTTATATCAGTACATCGGTGACAATCCGATGTACATAACTAGACTAGAAACTCATTTATCAAAATGCATTCAGCTCAAATTCACACACTAAAAATGTGAAATCCACACACTAAAACCACGCTTCAGACAGAATCGATTTCCTCTCTTCCCCTGCTCCTCTTCGCATTCGACCTTCATCGGCTAAAGCCTATTGCCCGCCGCCCTGAGCCACCACATCGACGACTCCGACCCACCATTGTACTCTTCGCTCACCGGCGCTCCTTCTCAGGTCAGATAACCATCGATTCGTGTTGGATTTGCTCGGAAATGGAAGGCATGCGCAGGCTAGGGAAATTTCAATTTCATTGTTGTTTGGTTTCGGTCTCTCTGCTTTTTGAGTTCAGGAAATTGCCTTGTTGGTATATTGTGTTCGCTTTCAGAATTTTAGGAGAAGCTGCTTAAATCTTTCCCCTTAATCGATTCTAACCCACTTCAATAATGTGTTAGCTTGATTTATCATTTTTGGAGGGTTGCATGAGTTTTCATTTTCATTTAGTAACTGGTTTGATTTTAGCTATTGAATTAGGGAAATCAATCGAGTCTCAGGGACTTAGAGGTGAAAATTATTAATTCTTGTTGTGGTCGCTTTGTATGCCGTTCAAGTAGTTTAATTTCCAGTTTAGTCAATTATGACCTTATGGTTTTGAGTTCTAGCTAAATAGGTCATATTGAAATTGTTATCAATTTTGAAAGCATGAGAATTGTGAATCAATAAATGAAATAAAATGTGTTATTAGGATTTTAACGATGATTAGACATCTTAATAACTCTAGAACTGAGGAAATGGTAGGAATGAGCACGAGAATCAGAATACTTCTATCCTGCATAGTTTAGATCTGATTAGTCGCCTCAAGTTGAAGAATAGATTATACGTATGTTGAGGTAGTTTAAGTGATAAAGAAGTAATGAAATGGTGTTGTATGAATTTGTATAGATTAATACACGACATTGGAGTTCCACGAACTATGATGACGATATTCAACTTCTAGAACAAGGAAAATTAGGTATGTTGCGATCGGTAATATACGACATGTATCTATATTATTTGATAAAATGAATTGCTGAACTTACGTGAAATTACTTGGCTATGTGATTTTAATTGAATTATGAGCATTCATAGCATTTATAATTGACATATCGATGTATGAAAATAAATGTTTTGTTAACACACATCATTTTGATAAATATACATGATATTGATATGTATTGACTTTTGACATGAGATTGCATGACATATTGAGTGCATATGTCATATGTTGCATAGATGATTCATGGGCATATCATATTGATATATCAACTTCTTTGATATCCTTGATGATGATTGAGTTGATTTACTCTGAGTGTCGGGGACGACGGGCACAGCGATGACAGACAGTTTAAGTAGCAACTGTAGTCACGCGCGTTGCTACCGGACCTAGACATGAGGGATGATGAGCACAACACATGATGATTCTCCTAGCGCAACGTGTGTGTGCTGCCACCCTCTGCTCGAGTTTGATATTGATTGATGGTACTTTTCTTTGGACTCCGATTTGGTATCTAGGTCTCAAATATAATGAATATACTGAATATAGATGGCACAAATGATCTCTAACTAGATCTGATATAGCTTGGAAAGGTGCCAAAGATTCTGGGGTAAGCTCTCATATAAGCTGGATCATCTTCTCAAACTCCCCATTTTGAATCCCAAGTGGGTTTGCTTTGATCTTGCTTGGATTGATCTTCAATCACTTTATTTGAGCTTCCAAGACTTGTATATATAGCCCCAAACAATGATATATACGTTATACACAAGAATATGCCCGTTGGAAAAGGTTCGGCATCATTCCCGAGCTTGCAACGGTCATATTCTGGCCTATGGGCTCTTTGTATTTCGGACCGGATCAGTCTTGTACTTGTATTCGGACTGGACTGGCCGGATCAGTCTTGTACAGATCAGACTGGCCGGATCAGTCTTCTGGACAGATCATTCTTGGTCTAGACCAGCTTGGACAATCAGCTTGACAGACCAGTCTGGTCGGATCAGTCTGGTGCAAGACAAGCTTGATACAAAACAGCTTGATAAACTTGCTCTTCCAATCTGTTGCTTGTAGCTCTTGACTCTTAGATTTCTGGGCAAAGTGATGAACATGAAAGTTGTAGCCCTTTGTCTTGGCTCTCCAAATAATCAAGAATCACTCGATTCCAAGTTTGTATGAGATCGGGATGCTTGAAATGCCAGACCATGCGCATGCTGAAACATTCCATGTTTCAGCAGCAGGATCATCAATTTGCAGACATCTTTTGGCATTCTTAAACGCCGATTCAGCTCTCGAATCCTAAAGATGACTGTAGGTATTATTCTTAGCTTTCTAACCCATACTGAATCGTCTCTTTCCGATAAGCGAGCTAAGAGTTATGCCCAACATACTGACAGTTGCTTGTTGTAACAGCTTGCTGTTTCTTCGTGGTGCAGCTCGATCTTACAGGCGCTTTTTCTCTTTGATAACATTCGAACTAGTCGATCTATTGTGAAATATGACTTTTAGTATTTTAAGTTTGCTGTTCAACCTCTTTGGAAGCAAGCCATTTCGATATCCGAGCTATGGGAATCGAAACAATCCGCTCTGCCAGGATTTCAGCCTTGGTCCAGCTTGATATTTTCAAGCTACTTCTTTGTAATTCATCAAGCTCTTAATTATGATCTATGAACTGCACACTTGATGAAATATGTTAGCAACACAATAACAAGTTTTGTTAACATCAAAACCAAGATTATTCGGGTTCCTAAAATCCAACACATTATATATCACATTTTATAGATGCATGTTGTATTTACTTGATAATTTCATATTGGGCTTTGGCTCACCCGCAAGGGGGCTGTTGTTGTCTTTGTGTGTGGACAATGACAGGTATTACAGGTAACCAGGATCCCTAAGAGGGAATGCTCAATGGAAGTCCTACCTGAGGTTGTTTTCTTTTGTCTTTTCCCAGTCTTAGGATAGTTAAGTATATCAGGGTGTGTCCTGGATAGTAAATTAAGTTTATTCAGTTCAGTTCTGAATAATGGTGTTTCTTCGTTGTTTACTTGTTGCTGCTGATATTATGTATATACTTTATGTACTAGGGATAGTCATATTGTGTTTTCATTTTTTTTGTATGTCCCTCGTGCGAGGAGGTCATGCCGAAATATTTCTAGCCACTTGTTGGCAGAATATAGATATATAAAAAAAATAAAAATCTTCCGTTGTTTACAATTAAATAATCATTATGTGATAATTAAACACGCGATTAGGAACGGGTCCTCACAAGGTTTCTCCGCTCATACTATGTATTTAGCTAATTCTCTCATATCTCTTTCAACATTATAAGTGAAAATACATAAACTTGAACTATTACTACCAGTACCGAATTGTGAAAGAGTAGTTTGGTTACCATCAGTTGGTTCTCTTTCATGTTTAACCATGTGTCTTAGTAAATGACGTGTACCACGAGAAGAAGCATATGCATAATATTTTTTACATTTTTTACAAACTCCCATTGATCCATTTTCCACAACATTTTCTACATCGAATAGTTGCCATACATTACTAGTTCTCTTTTTTTGAAGTTTTTCTAGTTGATGATTGAATATTTGGTGTGCTTTCTTCATTTTCTTGAAATTGATCAATTTCATCATCATAATTCACATTATAATATGAATCGGTCATTATGTATATAGACTACAATTATCTAAGGCAACAAATATTAAAGTTACCAAATATTTGCTAGGAGGAGTATTTGCTTTGTGGCTTGTGCTTGTATTGGCAAACGTGAGACGAACTTCTTTCTTCTTGTGAACAAATTGAGAGTATAGCGTTTCAAGTATATAGAGTTTAGAGATTGAGAGGATGAAATATTTACTCAACACACACCTATATATAAACAGTTGAACGACTATTTTTTGACCGTTGGTGCTTCGGCGTTCGATCGCCAGTTATGCGGCGATCGATCGCCAAGCAAGTTTGTTATAACTGGCGTCGATGGCCAAGCACGCAGTGTTGTGTCGTGCACGTGCTAGCCCACGGGCCGACACCTCTTGGCCCGCAACAACCCATGTCCCAGGTCATGCCTGGCACGGCACCGCACTGTAGTGAAATGGGCTGTGTCGTGCCGCTGCGTGTCGTGCCGTGTCTTGTGTTGTCCACTCTGTTTGACATCTCTACATTTATGTGAGACTATTTTTATTTTAAAATAATTTTTTGGGACTATATTTATTTATTTATTATTAAAAGTTTTGGATTATTATTGCACATATTTATATTGCAAAAAACAATTTTTGTAATTTTTCCAGGGAAAAATGAGTAAGTGTGATTCAGTACAATCGAGAATGTCAAATGGTTTTTTTTTTTTTAGCATAGTCAAATGGATTATTTGAATGTTCAAGAATCACACGGTATCTACATTAATTAGTTACCTAATTAATTAATCACACTCAGGTTAACCTGATGGTTTGTTGCTCAACTCTCCTCGTATTATCGAGGGATTGAGTCTCACTCTCCTGAAAATTTTAGCTATAATAGAGATTAAAAAAAATTGTTACATAATCTATGTTGCATCGATACTCTAAAAAATCATCTCATGCAATGTCAACACTTCGCAGACACCGACACGTCAGAACATGGATACGACACGGTGTCGAACACACCACGTGGTGTGTCAGACACTTTTAAAAAATATATATATATAGTCAACACTTGGCGGACACATTAGGGACACCATGTCTAGACACACGTTTCGGACACTTTTTAACATATATGAAAGATCAGGGGCTCTAAAACTAAAACACAAGCCGCTGCCCTTCTTATTTCTCAAAATCAATGTTTGAACAACCGCTTCATTTTTCTATCTTCTTCCTTCTCAAATCTCAATCTTTTCTCGTTTTATCTTCGGTGTGGTTTTCTAGCAGGTAAATGATTTTTTGCGTCTATTTCTTGATTCCATCTCGGTTTCTCATAGTTTATTCATATTATGAATTTTGTGCTTGGATTTCGAAAACTGTCATTTTTTTCTGTTTTTTCCCCATTACTTGCAGTTGCAGTAGCCATTCCTAATGTCATTGTTATGTTATTCTTGTGCGTGGGCGTAATTGTTCACATTAATCAACTGTCTACTGATTCATTTGGTATTTAGGTTTGCCATTTATTTACTTATGCTTGAAAATGAGTAATATTGGTGACAGAGCTATTATGAATGACAATACTGAGGATTTAGGCTACTATCCATTATGGCAGTATGTAACAAAACTTGGGGTATTGGAGGTGGGAATATATCATTTAGGTGCAAGTTTTGCAATGAAACATTTCAGGGCTCATATTCAAGGGTGAAAGCTCATTTGCTTAAAAATGTTGGGCAGGAATAAAGTCATGTCAAAAAGTGACAGTTGGGCAAATAAGTCAAATGTCAAAGTTAGAAGAAGACGCCACAAAAAAGAAACAAAGTGCTAGACTGAAAGTTATTCCATTGTTTAGTAGTTCAGTGTCTAGCTCTTCTTCACAGTCGGTGTCAATGGATGCACTAAGTCATCCATTATTTAGGCAAGACAGCTACGAACCAAAGAAGAAAAGAAAGGCTGGTGATAGTGCGTTGGAGAAGTGTTTTAATTTACAGGCTAGAGAGCAATTGGATGGTGAGATTGTAAGGATGTTTTATTCAGCTGGCCTTCCCTTTAATCTTGCAAGAAACCCTTACTTCATCATGGCTTTTAGTTTTGCAGCAAATCTTAATCTTTCAGGTTATGTCCCTCCAGGATACAATTCTCTAAGAACAAAGTTACTGCAAAAAGAAAGAGAACATTGAAACTTTACTTGATAGTACTAAAAGCACTTGGAGACATAAATGAGTAAGGATATTTTGTGATGGTTGGTCAGACCCACAAAGAATGCCCCTGATCAATTTTATCGCAATCAATGAGAGTGGCCCGATGTTTATTCGTGCTGTTAACTGTGAAGGAGAGAAAAAAGACAAATATTTTATTGCCAATTTGATGAAAGAGGTGATAGCAGAGGTTGGGGTGACTAATGTAGTTCAAGTTATCACAGATAATGCCCTAGTATGTAGAGATATATCCAACCTATTTTCATGAAGGACACCGCATACGAATTATGCCGAAATCCAAAAGGAGAAAAAAATCAACAAACTAACAAACTACCGAACTAATTTTAAAAGAGAAAAAAACAGTGTATATGAATGCACATGAAAAAATGTTAAAGGGGCAAGACCAAGTTCATCTACTGCCTCACTGAAGTCATTAATCAAAACCTCAACAAAAAAGACAAAAAGACAAAAGAAACAACAACATTAAGCACCCTAACCGAACTATAAACTTCAATTACCAAATGCATTTGTCTATATGAAGAAAATTAAACTTAATTATGTTCTCAATACATCTCCGGAAAGGCACAATCTTGAAAATAGATGACATCAATCGCGGATTTTCCACACTTCAATAGCCGACATAACCACAGTATAGTACTAAGCATAGAAATTGAAAGGTATCAAAGTTTTTTCTTAAATGATATGGGATTCAAATATTCAATACTAAGCATAAGAAGTTTAAATCCCCCAAAACAAGAGCACAAAGGTTTGCTGAAATGTACCTCAAGGACGATTTCCGAACAAGATTTTGCAGGGAATGGGAGATGAGGGTGAAAGTTGATATTGGGCCGTGGGCTGCGGGTCTATTTATTTTCCTTTTTTTTAATTAATTAATTATTAAAAAAAACAATATTAAAGTATAAGTTAATTAATTTACCTTCGATGGTAAATTAATTAATTAATTTGTACAAGATTAAAGTACAGATTAATTAATTTACCTACGATGGTAAATTAATTATTTAATTTGTACAAGATTAAAGTACAAATTATTAATTTACCTTCGATGGTACATTAATTAATTTGTACTTTAAACTTGTTTTTTTTTTAAAAAATTAATTAATTAAAAAAAAAGGAAAAGAAAAGACCTCCAGCCCACGGCCCAATATCCATCTCCACCCTCCATCTCCTGTTCCCTGCAAAATCTTGTTCGGAAACCGTCCTTGATGTACGTTTCAGCAAACCTTTGTGCTCTTGTTTTTGGGGATTTAAACTTCTTATGCTCAGTATTGAATATTTGAGTCTAATATTATTTAAGAAAAACTTTGATATCTTTCAATTTCTATGCTTAGTACTATACTGTGGTTATGCCGGCTATTGAAGTGTGGAAAATCCGCGATTGATGTCATCTATTTTCAAGATTGTGTCTTTCCGGATTTATTGAGAACATAGATAAGTTTAATTTTCTTCCTATGGACAGCTGCATTTGGTAATTGAAGTTTATAGTTCGGTTAGGGTGCTTAATGTGGTTGTTTCTTTTGTCTTTTTTGTTGAGGTTTTGATTAATGACCTCAGTGAGGCTGTAGATAAACTTGGTCTTGCCCCTTTAACATTTTTTCATGTGTATCCATAAACACTGTTTTTTTTCTGTTCTAAAATTAGTTTGTTTATTTTTTTCTCCTTTTGGATTTCGTCTTAATTCGTATGTGTCATGAAAATAAGTTGGATATATCACTTCTTTGTAACATTGTAAATATGGTGAAATTATCTTTTTCCAAATTGCGTATGTTGAGCTGGGCTTATATGAGGTTGAAGCATGGTAACCTGTTCTTAGTTAGATATCTGATTCAGTGTTGCTATGGGGTGATGTCTGTTACTTGCGATAGAATTTTTCTTTATGCCGCTTCACAGTCACGCAACATGCTCTTTTTGTGCTGGTTAAATATCTGTATTTTTTGCATTCCTTGAGGTGTAGTCTTAAGACTATTTGTTCCAAACTTTTGGCATGATTCCATCGCAGTCCAAGTTTGATGCATTTTCCATGTCCATTTTCTGCTACTATGCATTTTCCATGTCCATTTTCTGCTATGTGTCCCTTATTGTTATGATAATATCAAATGTTATCTCAATTGTGACTTTCTGGGACGTGTATTTGTTGTTGATAGTGGGCAGTGGAGCTATGACCAATGCTCATGTAGCTAGATTCAGTGGTATGCATAAGGCAGCATTACCACTTCCTCGAAGAAGGAAGTTTGCGGTGGATTTTATAAGAATATTCTCAACTTGTGCCTCACCATATATCTATTCAACCACACCTTTCATTTATCCCTCATCTCTGGTGTTTGGTGCACATGTCACAGCATCAGATGCTCCTCAACGCTCCGATGAATGGTTTGCTCTTCGCAAGGATAAACTAACCACTAGTACATTCAGCACTGCATTAGGAATCTGGAAAGGTAATCGTAGATACGAGCTATGGTACGAGAAAGTTTTTGCTTTGGATTTACAGGTAAATGAGGCTTCTAAGAAGGGTGCTATGGAATGGGGAGTTCTTAATGAATCTGCAGCTATAGAACGGTACAAAAGCATTACGAGTCGTGATGTGAGTTCATTAGGTTTTGCCATCCATTCTGAGGAACGGTTTGATTGGATTGGTGCTTCTCCGGATGGGCTTCTTGGATGCTTTCCAGGAGGTGGAATTCTTGAAGTAAAGTGTCCTTTCAACAAGGGAAAGCCAGAAATGGCTTTGCCATGGTCGACTATGCCGTTTTATTATATGCCTCAGGTGCAGGGTCAAATGGAGATAATGGACAGAGATTGGGCAGATTTGTATTGCTGGACCCCAAATGGGAGCACTATATTTCGTGTGTGCAGAGACCGTAACTATTGGGAACTAATACATGGAATTTTGCGAGAATTTTGGTGGGAGAATGTTGTTCCAGCCAGAGAATCCCTTCTATTGGGAAAAGAAGAAGAAGCCAAATCGTTCAAGCCCGCATCAACTCACAAACAAACAGGACTTGTAATATTTAAAAGCATAAAATTGGCAAGTGAAACAAAGTTGCTGTGCAGGGAGATTGCTGGCCATGTAGAATTTTGTCGGTAAGTGCTTTTACATGAAAAGAAGAAAACTGACGCCTTTTTGAATCTATGATAAAGTATTCGGTCACTATGGATGCCTATTGTTCTCTAGTTTCAATATTTTCCTGATAAATGCAATTGTTAAATTCTTTATCATTTCTATCGAGTAAAGAAACTTCTCGCATTTTTTGGTTATGTTGATAACTGTTCTCTATCCTTCTTTTTCACCTACCATTGGTATCGGAATACTTGGATTAGTTTCTCTGTCAAACGGGGTAGCAGCATTGTATGCGATGACCCTCACAAGGGGGAAATGCTAGAGTAAACCCGGTGTACTAGACACTAACTCATATACTAACCTATACATACATATACATATACAAGGGGTGTGAGTTGGTGTTTGTGCACCCAAGAATTTTCCCTCTGTGCACCCAAGAGTTTTCCCTCACAAGGACCTTGCAGGCTTGCTAATAATGATGACCAGATAAAACAATTGGATGAGAGCAAGTGCCTCACTTTCCTAAATTAGTGACATATCCAATGGAGCTAATTCTTTTGAATCACATTGGAAAAATGGCCACGCTCTAGACAATAATTCATCGAAACTTTTCGTTCTTGAATTCTGTTTGTGCAATGCAAAGAGGTTGAGGAAGAAAAGGTGTAAAATTTAAAAAAAGGAACAAAGAAAGACGTAAGAGAAATGGGCATATACAACTCAAATGGGCTTTCATGGGCGGATCAGTGGGATCCCGAGCCTATTCCATATGAAACAGAGAATGTCAAAAGGAAGGGAAAAGATTGTTCTGAAAAAGGAAAATTTTGGAAGAAATTACCGAGCCTCAAGTGGATGAAGAATATCGGCAAGAATTCTCAAAATAACACACCGAGAAGCTTTAGATTTTGCGGGAATGGTGTTTGTTTTCTTGTTACCCACAAATTGTTTTCCTGTATGAAGCGATTGTAAAATTAAATATGCTTCGACAGCAATCTCTTACATGGCAATCGTAACAGGTCAAATATGGTGAATGGAATGTATACTATGTTTTAATAATTCTGCAGATTTTACATCTTGTTTGCATGATTTCCTGGCTAACGGGGAATTCTTTGTTAGGGATAGTATGGATTTTGTAACGTGTTTTTGGAGACTTACGAATCTGAATATTGGTAGAAATTCAAGTGTTCAATTTGTGTGCGAAAGTGATGAAATGCATGCGAATTTCGGGCAAGTGGGGTGTGATGTAGATTTGCTGAACTTTTGTATTGGGAAAAAAAAAAGAATTACCTTCTCAAGTGTGATTCCGGGTATTGGTATTCAATTAGTTCTTCCCCATAGAATAAATACATAAACATATAGGATGATGGTGGGTTAAAAATAATTTATACCTGTTTTCCTTAAAAGTGATTAAATTGGATAAGTAATGCCGATTCATTTTAATGCACAAAATAATCAAAGCTACCAAATGAATACAAGTAAAATACCAATATGCGGCCAAATACATAATTCGGCAAAAACATGGTTCAAATTTATGTTAAATTACTCCCACAAAATACCAATCTGTCAGCAAAATGAGTTCTTGATTCAGTTACCAAATTTGAAATAGCATTCAGCTTAGCTTTATTTAGTCGCATTAATCGAAGAAGCTAAAACTTGGAACAAAAAACAAATCGATTGTCGGGCAACCCTGAGAGTGTATAGTTCAGTCAATAAAAACCTTTTAAGTCATGAAACATACAATTCGTGTAATTTACTACCCAATATCAAGAGTAACTAGAAAATTATTAGGTGTTTTTATTCTACTTTTAAACGTGTAATGACATTGAATACAGAGTGATCTAGAACACCACCACCAGACAACTTTAATGACATATAAAACATATGTTGCTTCTCTTATTAGTAAAGATGTTTCATAGAAAGAGAGCATTTATGACTCCTAATAGAAGTTAACAATGAACAAGCTAACATGCGAACACAATATTCCGTCACAGTCGAACAGATACAATGAAACAAACGCACCAACAGACTGCCAATGAGAAACAATATAGGCTTCCTGTAAATGAAACAGTACAAATCCCGCAGAAAGTTGTTGCAATCTCCATCGCATTAGCAAAGAATTGCATACATCGGACTTCAATGATTCAATTTGGCACTTGCTAGATCAGAAGCATCAAAAGAATCAAACCCAGCTCCGACCTATGAAGAACAACCACGATATTGTAGAGCTCCCACAGCACAATCAGTTGGTAAAAGAAACTTCACGCAAGGAAACATCATGTTCACCAATCTCCATGTTGAAAATCATGCTTCCTATAATTTTCCTTTTAACTTTATCGGTTATTTTCTGCTTTTACAATTTTTTTTTCCTTTTTCAGTATTTTTTCATTTTTTTTGCTTTCTTTCTCTGCATAACTGTAGAACACAATCTCGAGCGTAGCAAAAAACCTGCAGAAGTTCAGGTGAACCCCGGACAAGGAGATGGAAGCTCAAACAGCTTCTTGTTTCAAGATTTCAAGGCATATCTTTACAAGTAACCACATTCACCCGCTACCCATGAAGACTGAAGTTATCAAATGGTCCAGACAGATCTCTGGAGGGGTCAATTTTATCATCCAGCCTATCTTGGTAACGGAGCAGCTGCTTAAAACAATCTGAACATACCAATTCCAAACAGAAAGTTTCTTCGTATTCAGTGTCATTAACACACCTGCCACATTGAGCACACCTTGCTATACAGAGTGTACATGCCCTGCAGACTTGAGCAGCCTCATCTTTAACTTGACAACCTATAGCAGGACAATCATAAACCAACTTAAATTTCTCGCATTTCGGACACATTTCAATATCTATAGCACAATCATCATCGTGTGGAAGATAGAAATTCCCTGGGTGATAGAAATGATAGAAATGTGGCTTGTGACGACTTGCGAGCTCGTCACCATCAACGCCTAATAACACCTTCAACTCTTCAAAATGTTCATGTGTCACACCATACAATCCCCCAATTCGCAGGTGCTTTATACTTCCAGTATTTCTGTTAGAGTTATACATCTTGATGTTATGCACAATACCTTCAATACTGAGCCTTGTACATCCAGGAACATACAACTGCACAGCATATAACTTCATGATTTAGAACGTGATAATATTCAGAGTTAGCATTCAAGCTGATCAGATAATCCCAACAAGAAGTAAATCAATCACAACATTCCAAGGAAACACGTTCTCAAATTCACGTGACTAAAATTTCATCCGCGAAGTGGAGTAATAAATATAAACTATCTTTATTACACTGAAAAGCACATGTTGAAATAATAACGGTTGGTATGATAGTTCTCCATATTTTTTCAACGGAAGTAAAATTTTATGGAAGACATAATTAGGAAATGCACATCTAATCTTATTGTCTCAACAGAGGTGTCAAACACCTAAAGCCAATGGCCTGACAAGGTTAGCATTTCAACAAAACATATAGCTCTAAGCAATCACGTATAAAATCATATCATGAGCAAAGAACATGTTTCTCACACTATACAGAATTCAAGAAGAATATAAACGTGAAATAAATCTGCATCTTTATATTTATCACCCCTAAAATGGTAGTGATTCAAAACCTTCACATGCCCATCAAATCAAGAATGAAGTAATGCAGAAACGGCCAAAATAGCATAAAAGACAAACATAGCAACTAGTAATCCACCAATCTGAGCAACCAACCTTAGTTAATCTTGGATTAGCTTCAAGTATGCGACCCAGACCATCATCAGTGATTCTAGGGCACTCCACTAAGCTCAGGCACTGCAGCTTACCCAGAGCCCTGTTTGCTAATTGCAGAAGAACATCATCTGTGATTCTTTCATTGAGAGGATGATCAACGTGAATGCTCATCCACAACAAAGGATCACCTCGCACTGTGGAACATAAGGACCTACAAACCATTTCGACCGATAAAAGGTCCTTAACTCCCAGATAACTCAGAGCAAAAGCCAAAGCTTCATTGCGAACTCCATCAAAATTGGAAGCGCACACAACTTTTTCACCAAATTTTGGTTCACAACTGTTGCTAGTACTCCCATTATCATAGCCCACAATATCCCTCACATTGCAGACAGATTGATACCCAAAGCCATACGGAGCCAATGCAACTTCTATATCTTTCTCCTTCCCATTTTGGTTCACCTCATTGGCCACATTCAATTTCTCATCAGGATGAATATTGCCCGGAAAAGAATGGATTCCCAAATGTGGTTTCTCATAGGTCAGAAAATTCCCTGGAAAGGACCAGATACCCACACTCGGATTCTCATGGAATCGAACATTGCTAGAAAATGTTTGAAATTTCAAAGCATTATTCCAAATCAAATTCCATCCTGCAAACAATCCGTACTCTTCTTGGCCGACCGTAACATTGCTGCTCCTCACATACCCTCCATAATCAACCTCCAAGTCCTCGAGCCAACCAGTGATGGCTGTGAAAGTAGTCTGTATATCCATGCCAAATGGGTCGGAGGGTAAAAGATCAACAATGTCCTTGGAAGTTGACTCTGAAGAGCTACATAGATCAACTCCATCCCTTCCGCAGTTTATACTTCGCTCCTCGATTTCTCCAAGGCTCCCATGCCATAGAGTAGAATAACTATCCCCCTTCTTCTCAGGAACACCCTCAACAAAATACCCATTCACAACCCTCATAGATGCCAACTTTTCATCAACAACATGAGCTGGGAGTATCGGGCGATGCGAATAGTTCAAGGCCATTTCAACAACTCCACCAAATTCTAACGATGAATCCTTTTCAATCTCTTCTAATAAGCCCCAATAGCAAGGAGATACACGGGGGAAATATATTTAAATCTAACAAAAAAGAACGCCCCTTCTACCCTTTGGTCCTTTTTTGGATTTTTTCAACCTATTTTTCCCGTATAAGTATTTTTCGAGAAGATTCAACAAGAAAACCCTCAATTTTCAACAACTAACTAAAATAAAGCATAAAAAACTTCACAGAGTTTTTCTTGTAATGAACCCTGAAATCATATTATCTCCAGCTACCTCCTTATATTTACAATAAAAGAATAAACGAATCTCGAAGAAATTAAAGAGAGAAAATTTAAAAAACAGAAACTTTTCAACCTACAGATTAAATAGAATTCAAAAATTCTAAACAGTTAAAACGAGAGGGCTGAGAAATATATTCGACCTACACAAAAGAAAAGAAAAGAACCAGACAAAATTTTCTAAGGGGAAAAAACCTGATATCTCACGGGAACTCAAACCCTAGGTGTCTACCACGACGACCAAAGACACAGATTGCTTGATCGACGTTCGTAATTGTTAGCGTCAATCAAAATTCTCCGATAAAACACAATGAATTTGTGAAAGAGATAATTAAAAAAAACAAATACAACGATAATGGAAAAGCAAAACAAAAGAAATTTACTCGGAAGGGGCGAAAGTGCAGAATAGAAAAAATTGGAGAGGAAATTGAGAAAGCGAGGGGATTAGGGATTTGGGAAGGGGAGGAAATTGACACGTGTGGGGAGGGGAAATGTATTCCCGGTGTTTACGGGTGGAAAGGGTGGCGGGGAGGAAAATGTTGACGGACAGGTATTCCGTCGCTATAGGGAAATTGTTTCTCTCTCGCTACGGAACATTCACATGGATCATATTTTTCAAGCTAACGATGCACGGATACTCTTAGAAATCATTCGAAATAGTGTCGGATACTTCTCGGACATCGACACTTATTGGACATATGTCGGACACGCAACGTGATGTGTCCAAATTTTTTTTAAAAAAAATAAAATCGGATATCAGTGTCGGACACTCCCCTAAAAATCGGACACCAGTGTCGGACAAGATCGATGGTCGTGTCTGATACAGAAATGACACTTTTGGGGGTTAATTGTACAATTTAAAAAGTTTTTGGTTAAACTAAAATTTGGACGTGTTAGTTAAACTTTATGTTAACTGGAGTAATATGCATTTGATGTTAGTATGAGTGATGCTATGATGATTTCAGTGACATACATTTAATTATATGCGCTTTGAATTTAATATGAATTTTTTTGGTGTTATCTTTTATTTGGACGTATTTGTTAAACTTTATGTTAATTGAAGTAATATGTATTTGATGTTAGTATGAGTGATACTATGATGGTTCCAGTGACACACATTTATATATATGCTTCTTGAATTTGATAAGAATATTTTTGGTGCTTTTACATTGTTTTAGAATTAAAAATGTGAATTTTAGTATTTTGTAATATAATGCATATATAATATATATAAAAATATACAAACGTGTCACAACCGTGTCGTATCCCTGAAAATTTTGAAAATCTGTGTCGTGGCGCGCGTGTCGTGGCGTGTCAGTATCGTCGTGTCAGTGTCCGTGCATCATAGATTCCAAGTCAAAATCCAAATTTATCTAAGCTTCCTGGCCTTGTCCGAATGGATAAGAGTGTATGTCCTCTTTGGACAGACTGAGTCATGTTTGCCGTAAAAATTTGATTTAGTCACTCCCCCACTAAAAAAGGGTAAATTTCAAAATTAGTCCCATGTGATATGAGTTTAATCAATAATAGCAAAAATGTTTAGAACTAATCAAAATTGGTCACATATGATATGAGTTTAATCAATAATACTATAAAATGTTTAGGACTAATCAAAATTAATCCCACGAAAACTGTATTTTATCAAAAGTGGTCACATAATTGAAATGATCTTTGATACCACTTTTGACTAAATATATGTCTTATCGACCAATTTTGATTAGTCTTAAACATTTGAAAATACTATTGATAAAATTCATATCATATGCTACTAATTTTGATTAATAATAAATGTTTGGAATCACTATTGATTAAACATATATTCTATACGACTAAATTTGAAATTTCCCAACAAAAAACAATCAAAGTTATCTAATAATCGATTTTTTTCACAAAAAAATAATAATAAATCATCTTCAAGCATGCAAAACACATGTATATATTTTTTTCACATGAATCGTACAATTTAAATTCTATTCTTTACAACTAAAGTTACATTTGGATCAAAGGATCAATGAACATGCAAATTTTGATTTGAAATGATTTCAATATTTAGAAATTTGAAACACCTTTGATATTGTTAAGATTGTCTTAAAATTGAAGATCGTGAATTAATATCCATAGATTTTAAGATTAACCAAATAATTTGAATTAGTTTAAGATTTGAAATCCAATTTCATCAAATCCTTCCATCGATTGTGCATTGATAAGTAAAAAGATGTAAGCGAATCGAGTTGTTTGTCCCTAACTCCGAAGCGAAACATAAAGCGGATTTGGAATCCATTAGCTTGATGAGCCGACTACAATAACTTGTATTTGATGGAGACTCGATGATGTCCATTTTGTTGATCTCTAGATACAGCTAGAGTTGCTCAAAATATACTCAAAACACATATTTTGCAATTTGATTGAATTTGGGTTTTAGTAATTTTGGGCTATAGAAGACGCAACGTATGTTATGCTCGGTTGTGGAGGTATGAGTGATCTATTCTTTCGATTCTCTTAATGCCGAGCGTAACTGTGAAATTACACAGTGTGTAATTCAAATTCTTCCTCAAACGTAAATTGCAAGCCCTGGTCGGATCTCCAAACCCGAGATCATATGGGGTTGTTTCAAGCTTTTCCGAAGATGGGGTGGCCACTAAAGATCTCCACATTGATCCCTTGACGTCCGTTTCCATTAGAACTTTCCTCCCTGATTCAGCTATCGTGTCACCTAAATCTATAAAAGATCTTACAGTCGGGTTCTTTCCAGCAGGGGTTTGGAGAAAGTTTCGGTTGATGGGGTCTATGGAGGGTATTTGCCGGAGATAAGTGGGAGGAATTGCCGAAAACTGCCTGTTATACTGCAATTTCATGGAGGGGGGTGGATGAGTGGGGGAAATGATACGGTGGCGAATGATGTGTTTTGTAGGAGACTTGCTAAATTGTGTGATGCAATGGTGAAGGCGGTGGGGTATAGGTTGGCGCCAGAAAGTAAGTATCTGGCTGCATTTAAGGATGGGGTGAAGGTCTTGAATTGGTTGGGGAAGCAGGCGAACTTGGCAGAGTATAATCATTCGATTGTGGTTGGAAGGATTGGCGGCCAAGGTGTAAGGTACGGGGGAGCAGATGGAAGGAGGCAGATTGTTGATGGGTTCGGGACATCTATGGTTGAGCCCTGGCTGGCTGCTTATGGAGATCTATCTAGGTATGTTTTTTGATTATCAGAAATTAGCTGCCTTTATGAGCAAATGCAAGTAAGATAATCCATGCATACTGAATTTTGTGGAAATAAATGTTTTTTCATGAGCTGGAGTTGCAAATTTTAGCAAATACAAAGAAGTTAGAACTGGGATATTTGTTCATTCGACTTAATAGCAATTGAAGCAGTGGAAGTTCACTAGTAAAGCATCTTCTTTTTCAGTTATCCACAGGGCAAATTGCATTTGGCTCCCTTGTGAAAATTCAAAAAAGCATAACACCCATAATCATTTAAAGCACCGTGTTTTTTAAAATAGGTATAAATTTCCTGGAAAATGGGGCAAGCGTGCCTGTTTTTTATGACAATGGGTTTGTAAAGATAATTGATTATATATACAAGATTTTTTAGT